>CM033724.1:14082270-14670817 GCA_019671005.1 Hibiscus mutabilis | reverse complement strand
GGATGACTTAGGTGATGGCATTGTTGTGATCCTTCATGTACGCATGAACATTAGGACCACTTCTTTATTCGTTCCACATGGGCACCGTTGTAGTGCTTCAATCTTTGTCCATTGACTTTGAATTCATGTTTGTCGGTGATGGACTTGATTATCACGACACCATGGGAGAATGGTTTGACAACCCGAATGGTCCCGACCATCTTGATTTTAGTTTTCGGGAAAAGTTTGCGAGAATTGAATAGAGAACTAGTTGCCATGGCATGAATTGCCGCTGACAATAGTTTCTTGTCATGCCATTGCTTTGTTTTCTCCTTGTAGATTCGTGCATTGTTATAGGCGAGTGCACGAAATTCTTCTATCTCGTTGAGGTCCAACAAGCGCTTTTGCTCGCACTTTCCCAATCCATATTCACGGTCTTGATTGCCCAATATGCCTTGTGTTCGATTTCCACTAGTAGATGGCATGTTTTGCCATAGACAAGTCGGAAGGAGACATACCTAAGGGTGTTTTGAATGTAGTTGCGATATGCCCAAAGTGCATCATCTAGTCTTCTTGACCAATCCTTCCTAGAGGATTTACAACTTTCTCGAGTATACCCTTCAATTCGGTTGGAAATTTTTGCTTGCCCATTGGTTTGTGGGTGATATGTCGTGGCAATCTTGTGTGATACACAAAGCGTTGTAACATCTTGGCAATGAGTTTGTTGTCAAAGTGCTTGCCTTCATCGCGATAATTGCTCTCGGCATCCCAAACCGTGTAAATATATTTTTTGCAAGAATCATTGCGCGGTCTTGGAATCGTTGGTGGAGGCTGCAGCTGCCTTCAACCCATTTAGACACGTAGTCGGCGGGCAAGTAGAATGTAGAGGTTGCCGAATGAAGATGGGAAAGGTCCCATAAAATTGATCCCCCATACATGAACAATTCCACCTCGATGATGTTTTGGAGCGGCATCTCATGTCGTCTAGAGATATTGCCCGTCCTCTCTAAGCGATCACATTGCTTGTAAAACTCTTGGGCATCTTTGTACAGTGTTGGCCAATACAAACTAGATTGCAAAACTTTGGTCGTGATGCGTGTTCCTCAAAATGTCCTCCATAGGGTGAAGAATGGCATTGCGGAGTACATTCTCTTTGCTCTTCTTGAGGGGACACATCGGCGTATAACCTGATCTGCACATTGTTTAAACAAAGAGGCTCGTCCCAAAAGTAATGCTTAGCATCATGGCGGAATCGCTTCTTCCCTTGGTGAGTAAGGCCATAAGGTAAAATACCACAAACAAAAATTAACTAAATCCGCGTACTAGGGTATTGCCAAGGCATGTGTTGTCGTGGCATTGCTCTCCTGCTTCCATGGTTGTCGGGACATGTGGCGTCAGCGTCAAGGGTTTCCCGGGCGTGCGCGTCGTTCGGGCGTGCGCATCAATGGTTGCGAGGCATGCGTCAAGTTTGGAGTTGCCGAGTGCGCGTCTGGAGTTGCGAGGCATGCCGAGGCGTCGCATCCAAGTTTTCGAGGCAACTATGGTTGATTTGCTCATCATCGGGAATGCATCGCATATCTCTAAATCGCGTCCTCCTCCATATTGCGTTCTAAAGCGTGATAAGTGATCAACCACTTGATTTTCTGTTCCTTTCTTGTCCTTAATTTCAATGTCAAACTCTTGTAAAAGTAATATCCAACAAATCAAGCGAGGTTTGGCATCCTTTTTAGCAAATAGATACTTAATTGCCGAATGGTCGTATGGACAATTACCTTTGTACCAATCAAATAGGATCGAACTTGTCAAATCACGAAAACTACGGCTAGTAACTCTTTCTCCGTTGTTGTGTAATTCACTTGAGCACTATTAAGAGTTTTACTAGCGTGGTATATCACATGAAAGGTCTTACCTGTGCGTTGGCCTAGGATTGCTCTACTGTAAAATCACTTGCATCACACATGAGCTCAAAGGTAGCGTCAATCTGGTGGAGCGACAATGGGTGCCGAGGCAAGCTTTTCCTTTAGGGTTTTGAATGCTTAGGTGCAAGAATCATCAAAATTGAAGACTTTATTCTGTTCAAGCAAATTGCACAAGGGTTTAGTAATTTAGAAAAATTATGAATGAACCTCCTATAAAAAACTGCATGTCCAAGAAAGCTTGATTCCTTTAACCGAACTTGGTGGGGTAATCTCTCGATCACGTCCACCTTGGCTTTGTCTACTTCAATTTCCTTGGATGAAATCTTGTGGCGAGCACTATTCCTTCATCTACCATAAAATGGCACTTCTCCCAATTAAGGACTAAATCGGTTTCTTCACATCTTGCCAACACCTTCTCTAAATTGCGAGGCAATTTATCAAAGTCATTACCAAAAACAAAAAAATCATCCATGAAGATCTCAAGGAAGTCTTGACCATGTCGAAAAAAAGTGCCATCATGCATCTTTGGAAGGTTCTTTGGGGCATTACACAATCCGAGCGGCATTCTTGGAAAAGCATAAGTACCGTATGGGCATGTGAAGGTTGTCTTTTCTTGATCTTCTAGTGCTATGGCAATTTGATTGTAACTGAATAACCATCAAAGAAAACAATAAAAGGGTTTTGCAAGGCGGTCAAGCATTTGATCAATAAAGGGTAATGGGAAGTGATCTTTCCTAGTGGCTTTGTTTAGCTTTCGATAATCCATACAAACCCTCAACGGTCTGATCTGGTTGGAATGAGTTCATTATTTTCATTACTTACCACCGTTATACCTCCTTTTTTGGTACACATTGTACCGGACTTACCCATGTACTATCGGAGATAGGGTATATGATGCCGGCGTCAAGCCACTTGAGTGATTTCTTTCATTACAACCCCTTTCATGGCATGATTCAGTCTTCTCTGGGCCTCAATCGAAGGTTTGTGATCATCTTCCAACAAAATCTTGTGCATGCACCTTTTTGGGACTAATTCCCTTCAAGTCGGCAATTGTCCACCCTATTGCCTTCTTGTGTAAGCATCAACATTTTGATCATTTCTTTTTCCTTTCAGGCTGTAACTTAGAAGAAATAATTACAGGCAATGTATTATCGGTTCCCAAGTAAGCATATTTTAGTTTTTCACGGCAAATTGTTTCAACTCAAGAATCGGTGGTTGTTCAATGGAGGGCTTTTGAGTTTACCTTCCTTACAGAGTAATCCGGTGGTTCAAAGTATGTACCAGTCGATTGACTAACCAATTTGCCTCTTCTTGTTGTTCCTCATCAATCGGTTCTTCATACTCCTCAGGTTCCTCTTGATCGGCAATGTTGTTGCCGAGGCCACTAAATTCCTCGTCGAAGTTAAACTCTATCGTGGCATGAAAAAGTTGTCATTCTTACAGATCATCGGCATGCCTTAGTGTTTGGAACACATTTAGTTTAACTTGCTGGTCATTCACCCTCATTGTGAGTTTTCCCTTTTCAACATCGATCAAGGTTCTCCCTGTTGCTAGGAAGGGTCTCTCGAGAATGATAGGTGCATGTTCATCTGCTTCACAATCCAAAACAATAAAGTCAGCGGGAAAAATAAATTTATCAACTTTTACCAGTATGTCTTCGATTTTTCCCTTTGGATGCACATAGGATCTATCGGCTAGCTGTAGTATAACTGTTGTAGGTCTTGCCTTCCCGATTCCTAGTTTCTGGAAAACCGATTTAGGCATCAAGTTTATGATTGCTCCAAGGTCACATAATGCTTTCTCGACATAGTGGTTTCCAATGGAATAGGGTATTGTGAAACTTTTGGGATCTTTCAACTTGGGTGGCATGTGATTGTGCAACATGGCCATGCATCCCTCATTGCGGCAATTGTTTCAAACTCTCTAGCCTTGTTCTCTTGGACACAATGTCTTTAGAAACTTGGCATAGTTGGCATTTGTTCAATTGCTTCAACCAATGGCAAGTTGATGTGGACTTGCTTTAGGATATCAAGAAACTTCTTGAATTGATATTCTTGCTTTTGTCTCTTCAACCTTTGTGGGAATGGTGGTGGAAGTCGGATATCTTTGATCCTTTCATTGGTCTAGAACCTGATTGATGGCATTGCCGGGAAACTAGAGTTCTTTGAGGCATGTCAGCTTGGGGTTGGGGTTTCGTCGTGGCGTGCCTATCGTTGTTGCCTAGTCATGCTTATCATTTGGTTGGGTGGCAATTCTGGTTCAGCATCGAGGCTTTGCTTGCTGAGTTTGTCTTGTTCTTTTTGTGGAGTTTTGTTTGAGCGAGCTTGAGCCTCTTTAAGTTGTTGGCCACTTCTAGTGGTGATCACCTTACATTGCTCATGGCAGTTCCTCTTGCGACTTGATATCGCTAGGTAAACCTCCTTGCGGTCTAGTATTCAGGTTTTGAGCAAATTGTCCGACTTGATTTTCCAATGATTTGATTGCCGCCTCTTGGTTTTGCAATCTCATCTCGATCCTGTTAATAAAAGCATAATTTCTTTTTTTGAAGTTACTATTCTCAGCCATATAAGATTCAATTTTCAACATAAAAGCATTGAGAGAATTTTCCAAAGAACTAGATGTTGTCGGTTGTTGTTGATGGCAACTTGTTGTCGTGGCATATTCTGCTAGAATCCCGATGCTTGTGCATTCTGATTGTTACAGTTTAAAGCATTGTTAGGATTACTCCATGAAAAATTTGGGTGCTTCTTCCAAGCTAGATTGTATGTATTGGACATCACATTATTGTTCCAATTGTAATTCCCCACAAAAAGCTGGATTCTAGATTTGCATACATTTAGAAGAATCATGGTTACCACCACATAACTCACAAAAGGAATCCATTACCTTGACCTCCTGTGTGTTGTTTGGTTTTTGCATGTTCTGGACCATCTTGGTTAGAGTGGCCAATTGTGCTAAAATTGAATCTGATGATCCCAGTTCATGTATTGTGGCTTGGCGTCTAACTCCTCCTCTTCTAGCAGGATAAGAATTAATAATCATTCTTGCAAGCCTGTTTAGAATTTGCATTGCTTCCTCCGGTGACTTATCTAGGAGTATGCCGTTTGTCGAGGCATCTAGCATCATCCTTGTTGGTGTATTCACAGCGCTGTAAAACATTGTTACTCGTGTCTGCATTGGAATCTGTGTAGGAGGCATTTGTGTAGAAGTTCTCTATATCGCTCCAAAACCTCGTACATGGATTCATTATCTGCCTGCCAAAAAGAAGTAATTTTGTTACGAAGCTTATCAGTCAAATTTGTAGGATTAAATCGAGTAAGGAAATCATGACAAAGATCAGTCCAAGATCTTATTGATACGTCAGGAATGCTATTCAACCATGCTTTCGCCCTATCCCTTAGTGAATAGGGGGAATAATCTTAGTCGTAAAACATCGAGGGTGACTCATTGTATTTTGAATGAATTGCAAATCTCGAGGAAAGATTTAAGATGTTGTTGTGCATCTTCAGTTGCTGAGCCGCCAAATTGACCAATTATTTTGATCATATTGAACATCACCGGTTTCAACTCAAAGTGGTTGGCTTCAATTTCAGGTGTGACAACTCCTGGATTAAGTCCTTCAAGATCTTCTTCAAGATAGTCTCGAATAGTTCTGTTTCGTGCAAGAATCACTCATCCTCCTGCTGGAACATCCTGATTCATATTGTTGTCTTGATTAGCTATTGCTACTCTTAACCTTTGTCTGAGTCTTTGCAAGGTTCGTTCGATTTCTGGATCAAAGGGATATTATGGTGTAATCGGTCTCGCCCTGGTCATATACCAATGCAAAACCAAAGTTTGTTAACCCTTTGAATCTTAAACAAGAAAAATTAAAAGTGCAAGAAAATAAAAACAAAGTTGCTACTGCCAATCCCCGGCAACGGCGCCAAAAACTTGTTGGGCGTAATAAGTGCTCCACAATTGTGCAAGTGTACATGTCGCAAGTTATAGTATAAAAGATATCGTCTCCACAGGTATTGGTGCCACTTTAAGAATCTAGTCTCTTACCTTTGTAAAAAGTAAAAACACAAATAAGCGATTGTAGGAGTTTTAACCTAACAACTAAACTAGAAAAGCAATAAAGTAAAAAGAATATGTAATCAAAAAGAGAGAATAGGCCAGGTTATCGTGAGTTGAGGTGTGATATCCAATTGGATCGTCTTGGTAAAAGGGTGCAAGGCAACTTTCGGTTGCCGTGGCAACTACGCTGCGGGGTTACCTTGGCAGCTAATCGACGGTTGCACGGGCAAGCTGTTTTGGGCGGCTGGGCAGCAACTTCAAGGTTCGGCGGAGCATTCTTCAATGGTTTCTTCTTATCCCTAAGTCGAAACTCTAGCTAATTGTGTATGCCGTGATAATACATCCCTGCGTTAATCAAGGGTGAACAACAACCAATCTTGCATTCCTCTTAGCCATTGAAATCCTTAACTTATTCCTAAGCCGGATTAATCTTCACCATCAATAGATTGAATAAGGACCATACTCATTTGTTTCTTGAATCTAACTCTCCCGATATTAGATAAATAGATGAAGTTACGAGATCCTCTCCCAATTTCTCTCGCAAAAAAGAATAAAAACCAAGAATGAGTAAACCTTGAATTGAAAGTGCAAACTCTTATTACCTAAACAAAATCCAATTGTTTCTCACAACCACAAAACACAATAACCTTAGCCAAATAGATTTAGTTCATGGCTAGGTTCCAAAGAAACAAAAAACAAAGAATTCCTAACATAAACCCAATCGAACAAGAAAGAAAAATATGAAGAATGGTTGAAAGCCCTTATCGAAATCTCTCCCCCTTTGCTCTCTCCTTTTGCTCTCCATTAAATAGGAGATGGCAAGGTCAAAGTCCTTCTTGAGGAGGAAGTTAAGTTGGAATTAAATACTTTAAAAGAATATAATTCTTTATTATATTTAAATTCCTTTTAGATCTTCTCCTATCTTTTTGGGATTTAATTTCTCTTTGACCTCTTCATAGAAATCAAACTCCTTTGGGATTTAACTTTGCTCCATATCATCTTGGGCTTATCTAGTCATCAATTTCATTTTGCCATATCATTTTATCCCTTATAGACAATTGCCACGGCAACTAGCTCGACATCCGCTTCATTCACTACCCTGGCAACTGGTTTCAACCTTGTTTAGGCAAGTGATTCTGCACACACAAAAAAACAACTATCGGCAGCACCCTTTTTTTCCACAAAATTAAGCAAAATATGAAATCAAGCTTGTCCACCAAGGAAACAATGCAAACATGCATGAATGGCTAATAATGCAACTAATATGAGCCTAAGTCTAGCAATAATTGAATAAAAAGGGTGAATAAAATAGTACTTTTAGACACTTAACAATAGCAAAGACTCGTATTTCTCTATTGTTGGTGTTACACTTATCTTCCGAAAAGCGAACAATTATATCGGGCTTCATACACAGGTCACGGCCCTAAACAACTATTGATCCATTTGACTGTCTAGTAGCAATACTATAATCAACGAATCTTACTGGAAATGACTCTTCATATTCCCCATCCTATGGTTCTCAAATTAAACTGGTTCTGGAAAAACTTCATCACGTTCAGAAATTTTCGGTACAACTTTGCATTAATGACATCTGGACTCCATGGATATATCTTCGTTCTTATATTGAATCTTGTTGAATCGGGTCCACAGTGACATATTGCCCCCCACTTGTTTATCGGACCCTTCAGTTCTTATGACCACTGCCTACTCAACTAATTCTCGAACCGATACCTCTCATGAATGCAATGTAAAAAAACAAAAACAAAAAAAATTGTGTCAGTATGGTGAAGTAATATTGTAAGCAAAAATAATTGTTACAGAAAAAATTTATATTGCGTAAAAATAACTAGAGAACAGTTTATTTTGCACACAAAAATAACCAGAGAAATGAAATATAAACCAGTAGCACCCTGTCTAGGTCCCTGTCTGGCTCTAGTGGGGTAGGCTTTTATTACAGCATGTGAGTTTCGATAAAGACTTTGGGTACCCGAACTTTCGTTACTGGACTAGTAAGACATCGATTCAGGAGTATACGACCCCTTGTAGCGGAGGCATAACCTCACGGTGTATAAGGCTGGTATACCGGAAGGAGGACAAAATCTGATTACGGAGCTGAATAACTCACGTAAGATCATGCCTCACTCCCACTTAAGGGTGAAAAGCCCGAGTACAAGGCTTATGCATGAATGACAATTTATATCACACAAGAAAAAGCTACTTGCATTCTTCCAGAAAATTCATCCAATAATTATAGAAAAAATTAAATTCAAATTACTGTCCAAAATGCCAAAATGCCAAGTAAAATTAATTAGGCCTGACTCTCGGTTTTTAAAATCCCCAGCGGAGTCGCCAAGCTGTCGCGACCATTTTTTGAAAATCGGGACATGTAAAAATAGCCTGATGATCGATCTTTTAGAAAAATGGGGTTTTCTGGCCATTTTTAATTAAATCTTAAAATTTTAGTTTTTTCGTATTAATTTGATTTTTCTTATTTGTCTTTTAAAAACATTTTGGAGTCACCACCGATCACTTCGTGGTAGACTGGACACTGAAAAATAAACCAGAGATTTTGTCTTGAAAAATTGGGTTCGGGAGTAGGTTACGTGTAGGGAAGGATTAGCACCCCTACGAATGCCCGTTATCGGTACCTTTAATTTTACGTGGCATTTTGGCATTTCGAATAATAATTTGAATTTAATTTATCCCATAATTATTAACTGAATTTAAATTCCGAATGCAAATATCTTTTTACAAGGAAATTCATTTTGTTCGAATACGAGATTAAAAGCACCCCGTTAAGTGGCACCCCTATTTGTATTTCAAAATGAATTTCCAACATAAAAGGATTTTAATGAATGATATTTTATTGTCTTGTCAATTTTAAGTACTAATCCTAAAAGACTCTAATTAATTAGTTATTTAAACCTACGAATATTAATTAATTTAATGGCTTTTATGAGAAAATGTCAATTTCTTGAACACCTTCCATATATTTAAAGCCTTTAAATTAATCATATTCCTAATTAATTAATTAATCCTTCTAATTAATTAAAGTTCTAGTCCTAATTACGGCTCTAACAAATTATTTAATCAATTTTATAAGTGAAAATGTATATCGAATATACACATTTATGACCAAGGTTGAGATAACACCCAATTGTGAACAATGGAACACCATCCAGATTTGAACCTCAAAGATTCTATTTGATATACATTTAATAAACTACAATGTATTTTAATTAAAGAACTAAATTAATTTCTGATTATACGTGGAATGTATATTAAATATAATTTGTAAAAATTCACTTTGAGATAACACCCCATTGTAAACAATGGAACATCATCCAAATTGGAATTTTAAAATCATATTTAATATGCATTTAATTACTACAATTATCTATCCTATTTAATTATTGAATCCTAATTAGAGAAACTTAGACTAAAGGCTCTAAATAATTAATTCAACTAAATGTATTAAATTATTTATCATATAAAACTATATGCTTAATTTAACATATACAAGCAAACACATAAATTAAGGCAATTAATTAAATAAATAATCGAAAAAAAGACTAAATTAAAGGTAATTGAAAACCAAAACTGATGTTATTACTATTAGGACCAAATTGAAACAATTACAACATTTAATGTTCTATTACAAAATCCAAAATGATCAAATTGCATTAACCATAAACCCTGGGGATCAATTACAAAGTACGAGGGATCAAATTGAATGAATTGCAAAGTTCCAAAGCCAAATTAAGAGAATTAGGGATCAAATTGAGAGAAAGAAGAGTTTTGTGCCAAAACCAAATGGTACCCATATAAAGTACGCGGGTTACCAGCCCGACCCGGGTTCCTTTCGTGGGTCTCCTAAACCTGGCACCAAAACGGTGCCGTTTTTGGGAGGACTATAAATGCCAAAATTTAGGCTTTTTGTTTCATTTCGGTCGAGCTCCTCTCTCTACCTCTCAAAAATGCTCCCAACACAAACCTTCCATACCCAGTAAACATCCCAAATCCATATCAAAATCCACCATTTTTGTTTGAATACCAATCGTGTTCTTCATAAAAATGAAGAACACGGCCAACCACCACCCTAAATCGCCACCTAAGCTGTCGTTCAATCCATCGCCGCCTACTTTCAATCATCTTTAGGTGCTCGCCAGCCACCATTCCAGTACTCTGACCAAAGCTCAGTTTCGGCTACCACTGCATGCCGGCAGTCACCAGGCGATTTTCGGCCGTCGGCCGAAACCCTAAAATTTTCCCCAATTTTGATTTTTGAACCTAAAAACCCTAAATCTATCCCTAATCCGATAGGATTCCCGACTTCACCCAACCTAGATCTAACTACTCATACCAAAACCCTCTTCGACTTCGCCTTTATTCGGAAAAAAAACTCTGACCGCCGCTTTATAATATTCCGGCCACCAGAAGAAACTTCCCAGTCTTTTTAGGATTTTATTTTCTATTTTTACTTATATTTATAATATGTTTTTCTTCTGATTTTACAGGAACTAAAAGCTGAGAAAGATGGTACCTACACGACGACGGCACAAAAATTTCGGTCATCATCTCAGGCAAGTTCCTAGTGTCCGACGAATCTCTCGGCGACCAATGAGTTTCACGAAAATGACCACTCGGCTACTGTGTCGGCTCAGCTCCCGATGGTAATCCCCCTCTCCTTATTATTATATTTATTAGTTTATTTATTATTATTATTAATTGGAGTTTGACATTCTCTCCCTCCCCTATTTATAGGGGGTGACCCGGTGACATCAGCAACACCGGCTGGATCCTGATCAACATCAGAAAAACCATAATTCGTGTCTAAGGGTTTGAACCAATGAATGAGTGCCACGTGGCACTATTTGGGCGGGAAAATGGATATAAGTTGGGTTTTGTGTTTCTTTGGTTATTTGGGCGAGAAAACTATGAATTGGGTTTTTGGATTTGTAAATGGGCTTTTGGATTTGTAAAAGGACACTATTTGGACTGTTTTGATATTATTTATGGACTTTTATTTATTTAGTATTATTTATTATTTATTTATTAGCCCGGTCAAAATTCGGGTATAACATTAAGTTAGACTTAAATCCATAAACCCTAATCTTCTCCATACAAACCAAAATATGTAGAGCTTAAATCCGAACTCAATAACATGAATTTTAACATCATATAAGCTTGATTCCAACTTAAATTCAACCATGGAATCATAAATTTTCAAAAGGCTCAATTTTGTTCATAAACCCTAATTTCCTTCTCATGTAAAATTTTCATCAATCAAGCATGTATTCCATAAATTAATTACATCAAAAGATAGAGCTTGAAGAGTAGAACAACTTTGCAGTTCAAAAGATTACTTGAAAATCGAGTTTCGGGGCTTGAATCGAGCTTGAAAAATTTTCTCCCTTTTTTTTCTTCCCTTAGTTCGAAATATTTCAAGAAATATGAACAATTTGGTTCATCTTTTACTTATTTAAATCCACATGTTGAAATTAAATGAATTTTAAATTCATTTATTAGTGAAATTACTAATTTGCCCTTTTGATCCAATGGCCAAGACTTAATCTTATCAAAAATCAATGGCCATGATTTGATCCAAGTTTAATTCACCTTCTAAAATTGCCCTTAATATTTCAAAATATTTTAAAATTGCCATTCTTGTCAGATGACCAATTTGCCCTCCAACTAGTCTTTATTTACTAGTTTGTCATTCTTGTAAAAATTCAACCAAGTCTAGATAGAATCCAACCAAATACAATAAAATATTCATAAAATAATATTTTATGAATTTTCCATAACTTTTGGATTAGTCTCTAAAATTTTCCATTCGATCCGATATACCGATAATTTAACCCTTTACTCTGAATTAATTTGTATGATTCATCTTGAGTCGAACTAAAAATATTTCCAACACTTGTAATAGACCTTTATAACCTTCCCTTAACATATAGTAAAACCTCATAATTTTTCGGATCAATTCGGATATCCAAATTTCATTTAAACTTTGTACTGTAATTTCCCAATAATAGAACCATCGGATCAATCCAGGATCTTCACATTTGATCCACATCCTTAGTTCATCTATTTATTTATGAAATAAAAACCCTAACCTTTTGGAAATTATAACTTTAGTCCTTTAACTTTTAAAAAGTTTATACTTTAACCCTAAACTTTTCAAATTTTCATTTTGGTCACTAGTCAAAAATTGGGATATTACATTGGATGTTTGGCTTGTTGGTACCTAGTTCTTTTGGGGAGACGGTTACAACTAGAAGTTTGTATAGGTGCTATCCTCTAACAGTGCAAGGTCATGAGTTTGCCACGAATTTGATAGAGTTGCCATTTCATGGTTTTAACGTTATCTTGGGAATGGATTGGTTAAGTGAGCACAAGACGGGGGTGGATTGTGAGTCCAAAAGATTTTTTGGGGTTGGTCGACAATTATGAAGTTGTGTTGGTTGGCGAGAATGTGAAATTCTTGTCCAATATTGTTTCGACTTCTCGATCGAAGAGAATGATGTTTGATGGTTGCCAAGCTTATTTGGCTATTGTTATGAATCTGAAAGCCAAGGGTGTTCGGGTACATGATATTCGGGTTGTATGTGATTATCCAAAAGTTTTTTTTGAATAGGGTTTACCTCTGGGTAAGAAGGTGGAATTTCGTATTGAGACGTACGAAGGTACAACTCTGGTGTCTATTTCTCCTTATTAGATGGCACCGAAAGAGTTAAATGAGTTGAAATCACAGCTCCAGGAGTTGTTAGATCATGGGTTCATTCGACCAAGTGTTTCTCCTTGGGGTGCTTCGGTTCTCTTTCTGAAAAAGAATGATGAATCGATGCGTATACGCATTGATTATCGCCAGTTGAATAAGTTGACGGTGAAGAACAAGTATCCGTTGTTGTGGATTGATGACTTGTTCAATCAGTTTCGCGGGGTAGCGGTGTTTTCAAAAATTAATTTAAGGTCGGGGTATTACCAGTTAAAAGTTAAGGATGTGGATGTTCATAAGATCACGTTTCGTATGAGGTACGGGCATTACAAATTCTTGGTAATGCCGTTTGGTTTGACAAATGCCCCAGTGGCTTTTATGGACATGATGAATAGGGTGTTTCATGAGTACCTTGATCGGTTTTTGGTGGTTTTTATCGATGATATACTCATGTACTCTCGTACCGAGGAGGAGCATGATCAACATTTGCGGATCGTGCTGCAAGTTTAGAAGGATAATCAGTTGTATGCCAAGTTGAGCAAATGCGAGTTTTGGCTCAAGGAGGTGATGTTTCTTGGACATGTGGTATCTGCGGAGGGTATTCGTGTTGATCCAAAGAAAATTGAGGCTATTCTCCATTGGAAACAACCTAAGACCATATCGGAGGTGCGTTGTTTTCTTGGGTTGGCTCGTTCTTATCGTCGTTTTGTGGAGGGGTTTTCTAGTATTACGGCCCCAGTGACAAAGTTGCTGCAGAAGAGTGTTTCTTTTGTGTAGAAGGAGAAGCAACAACACAGTTTTGAGAAGTTGAAGGAAGTTTTGACACATGCTCCTGTGTTGATTCAACCAGAATCTGGGAAGGAGTTTGTGGTTTATAGTGATGTGTTAGGATAGATGGTTTGATATAATAATTTAAAAATAGATTTGGACTAAATTGAAAAGATTTCAAAAATGTTTTTAAGTCCAAACAACTTGAAAATAAGTTTGAGAAGTTTTTGAGAGGTTTTGGAAATGCTTTGAATATTTTAAAGTAGCCAAATTAACGTTTTCAACATACCCGTACCGATACGGTATACCTCGTATCGATACAGATAAGGGTTTGAGCTACAGTATTTTTCCAGTAACCAAAAACCGTACCGATACGCCCCTAGGTATACCAATACGGGTAGGATCATTTTGATACGCTTGTACGCGTATAGATCCTATTTTCAACCACCCCAACGGCTATTTCCCAACAGCTATTTGAATTGCAGGGCGTACCGAAACAAACCGATACGGCGTACTGATACATCCCAAGGCATTCTGATACGCACAGCCATAATGAGCATAACGGCTAGTTCCCCTACCGATATGCCTACCAACGTACCGATACGGACAACATCAAAACTGTATTTATTACGAGAAATTTAGTCTCCAACGACTCCAATTCAGTCCCAACGGGCTCCAACGGCTAGGAACTTAATAGGGAGTATAAAAGGGACATTCAAGCTTCAGCAACAACTAATGCTTCAATTGTCAACAACATTATGATGCCAAAATTGTCTTAGGGCTTTAAATTCTCATTCTTTGTATAGACAAAACTTGTGAGCTTTAAGTGTTATATTTTCTCAAGTGTTTTAGGATTGGGTGAGTGCTTGAAGAGTGTAAACATCTATCTTGTAGAGAGGATTTTAGTTTGCTTAGATTTTTCTCTTGTTTAAGAGTGTTCCCAAAGCTCGGGTTGTGAGCTTTGGCTACTAGACTTGGTGAGTGAGTCTAAGTTATAAGGGTTGCCTCCTAAGCCTAGAAAAAGGGAAGAATTCTTAGTAAATTGGTTGAAATCCTTAGTGGGGAGCTAAGGTAGTGGATGTAGAGCTTGTTAGAAGCTTGAACCACTATAAATCCTTGTGCATTTTTTTTTATCTTTTAGCTTCCACCAAATTCAACAAAATTACAACTTCTCCACCACTTAGCAAGCATATTGGTTTAAGGAATTTGAGCTCATCAAACTCAACAATTGATATCAGAGTGAGGCTCAATCGAGAGGGATTAACATCCTATTGAGATGATCTGGAAGCTCGATCAATTAATTATCAACCGGTGAAATGGCTAGCGGTTCCACATTTTTCTAATTCGAAGAAGGCCGCTCAATCACGTGTCCTCCACTCTTCAAAGAAGATTTCTACTTCCAACGGAGCCACCAAATGAAGTATTTCATCAAAGCTCTCGACTTCGATCTTTGGGAAATTATTGAAGATGAATTTGTGGAAGTTCCTAAGAAAAAGAAGAATAAAAATTCAAATGACACGGGAAAAGCCAAGATAAATGCCAATGCGATGCACACTATCATTTGTGGACTCAATGAAGATGTTTACAAGAAGGTCTCATCTTGCAAAAGTGCCAAAGAGATGTAAGAGAAACTTGAGAAATTCTACGAGAAGGAAGAGATAAAAAGTGCAAAGGTGGATGGCAAAATGGCTCATAAAGAGCCCGAGGTATCTTCTAATTCATCACATTTAATTCCATATTCATTTGATGAATTACAAGATGCTTACGATGAATTGGTTTTAGAGTTTAAAGATCACATTTTGAAAAATAAGAAATTGGTTTCAAATTTTAAAATTCAAAATGATTTGATTTCTAAAACCAAGGATGAACTTGAAGCAAAACTCAATGAGTCTGAACAAAAAATGTCGATTTACAAAATTTGCTTCAAAATTTAGAAAAAGATCATCAAAAGGAGGTGGATGATCGTAAGAAAGAAAAAGATTTGATTTCCAAAGAACTTCAAAAGAAAATTAATTTGGGAAAAACAATTTTTTATCAAAAACAATCTAGTGCCCCTAGATTTGTAAATGGAAAATGTTTTAGAAGTATTTGGGTCCCAAAAGGACTAAGTACTTCACATAAAAATGATGAAATTGAAAAATGGATTCCTAAGGGGACTAAACTATGTGCTACTAATGTCTATGGATCCAAAGCAATTTGGATACCAAAATCTTTATGATTTTCTTATTGTAGGTGTGATGGAGCTTAGATCAACAAGTGGTGAAATTAAGGGGGAGCTCTATACACATAAGGAAGAACACTTGAAGAAGAAAGGCTTCACATCCTACCTTTGATTCAAGTGTTGTAAAATTAGTTGAATTTTGTTCATTTTAATTTGATTTATTTTTAATTCAACTAGTTTATCATATATGATAGACTAACATTTAAGTGATGCTTGAGTAAGGGGAGCCAATTTTAAACAAAACTTATTTTTTCTAATATTTTAACTCTCCATTGTTATGGACTTAAAAGTTTTCAAACTTTGGTTTGAACCATTTTTTATATAACAAAAAAGGGAGAATGTTTTGAAATTTTGATTTTTCAAATGAATAAGAGGGAGCTTATAAGATTTTTAACAAATTAATCTCTTATACAAATTTCATGTTTACTAAGAGGGGAATCTCAAAAATAATTTTTCAAGTTGGTTTTATTATATCAAAAGGGGGGAGATTGTTAGGATTGATGTTTTGATATAATAATTGAAAAATAGTTTTGGACTAAATTGAAAAGATTTCAAAAATGTTTTTAAGTCCAAACAACTTCAAAATAAGTTTGAGAAGTTTTTGAGAGGTTTTGGAAATGTTTTGAATGTTTTAAAGTAGCCAAATTAACGTTTTCAACATACCCATACCGATATGGTATACCCCATATCGATACAGATAAGGTTTGAGCTACAGTATTTTTCCAGTAACCAAAAACCATACCGATATGCCCCTAGGCGTACCAATACGGGTAGGATCATTTTGATACGCTTGTACGCGTACTGATCCTATTTTCAACCACCCTAACGGCTATTTGAATTGCAAGGCATACTGAAACGGACCAAGGTGTATCGATACGGTGTATCAATATAGCCAAAGGCGTTTCGATACGCACAACCATAATGAGCATAGCGACTAGTTCCTGTACCGATACGCCTACTCGCGTACCGATACGGACAGCACCAAAACTGTATTTATTGCGAGAAATTTAGTCTCCAATGGCTCCAATTCAATCCCAACGGTCTCTAATGGCTAGGAACTCAACATGGAGTATAAAAGGGACATTCAAGCTTCAACAACAACTAATGTTTCAATTTTCAACAACATTATGATGCCAAAATTGTCTTAGGGCTTTAAATTCTTTTTTTATATAGACAACACTTGTGAGCTTTAATTGTTATATTTGCTCAAGTGTTTTAGGATTGGGTGAGTGCTTCAAGAGTGCAAACATCTATCTTCTAGAGAGGATTTCAGTTTGCTTATATTTTTCTCTTGTTTAAGAGTGTTCCCAAAGCTCGGGTTGTGAGCTTTGGTTGCTAGACTTGGTAAGTGAGTCTAGGTTGTAAGGGCTGCCTCCTAAGCCTAGAAAAAGGGAAGAATTCTTAGTGAATTGGTTGAAATCCTTAGTGGGAAGCTAAGGTAGTGGATGTAGAGCTTGTTAGAAGCTTGAACCAATATAAATCCTTGAGCATTTTTTTAACTTTTAGCTTCCACCAAATTTACCTAAATTACAACTTCTCCACCACTTGGAAAGCATATCGGTTGAAGGAATTCGAGCTCATCAAACTCAACATGATGCATTGTATGTTGGCCTAGGTTGTGTGCTGATGCAGGGTGGAAAGATTGTGGCCTATGTGTCGAGGCAGTTGAAGGTTCATGAGTACAATTATCCAACTCATGATTTGGAGCTTGCGGCTGTGGTGTTTGCTTTGAAAATTTGGTGACACTACCTTTATGCTGAGAAGTGTGTGGTTTTTACGGACCATAAGAGCTTGAAGTATTTGATGTCTCAAAACGATCTAAACCTTAGGCAATGAAGGTGGTTGGATTTGTTTAAGGATTACGACTTGACAATTGAGTATCATCCTAGAAAGGCCAATGTTGTTGCGGATGTGTTGAATCGTAAGGTAATAGTTGAGCTTAGGGCGATGTTTGCGAGGTTGAGTATGACACGGGAAGGTATGTTGTTGGCTGAATTGCAAGTTAAACCTACGCTATCATAGATGATTAAGGCTAAGCAATTGTTTGATGATTCTTTGGTTCCTTATGTTAAGGACATAACGGATGGTAATCCAATGGATTTTCATTTTGATGATGATGGTGTTTTGTACTTTAAGGGACGAATGGTGGTGCCAGAAGTCTTGGAGCTTAGGTATACTATTTTTTTAGAAACACATTCTAGTCATTTTTATATGCATCCTGGTAGTACCAAAATGTATCGTGATTTGAAGAAGAGGTACTATTGGGTTGGTTTAAAGATGGATGTGGCAGATTTTGTATCCAAGTGTATGGTTTGTCAGCGGGTTAAAGCTAAACATCAGTTTCCATCTAGGTTGCTACAACCATTGAGAATTTCAGAATAAAAATGAAAGAGAATCACCATGGACTTGTGACAAGGTTGTTGTTGACACTGGCTGAAAAGGATTCCATTTGGGTGATTGTTGATCGGTTTACAAAGTGTGCACATTTTCTGCTAGTGCATACGATGTACACTTTGGACAAGTTAGCAGATTTGTATATAGCTGAGATTGTGCGTTTGCATAAGGTACCTAAGTCTATTGTTTAGGATAGAGATCTGAGGTTCACGTGAGGTTTTGGAGATGTTTGCATTAGGCTTTGGGTTTGAGGTTGAACTTTAGTACCGCGTATCATCCTCAGATGGATCGACAGTTTGAGCGTGTTATCCAGGTCTTGAAGGATATGTTGAGGTGTTGTATTATTGAGTTCCAAGGAACCTGGGATAAGCATTTACCTTTGGTTGAATTTGCTTATAACAACAGCTATTAGGCGAGTGTTCAGATGGCACCGTATAAGGCATTCTATGGACGGAGGTGTCGTACGCCCTTGTGTTAGACTGAGGTAGGGGAAAAGCATGTTTTCTTGCAACATGTGTTGAAGGACATAGATGAAAAGGTAAAGCTTGTGTGTGATCGCTTGAGAGAGACTATGGATCGGAAGAAATCTTAGCGGATTTGAAGCGTAAGGAAATGGAATATGCGGTAGGCAATCGTGTGTTCTTGAAAGTGTCACTGTGGAAGAAGGTGATACGGTTCAAACGTAAGGGTAAGCTTCGTCCAAGTTTTATTGGACCATATGAGATTGTGGAGCGTATAGGTCATGTGGCTTATCGGTTGAGGTTGCCTCCCAAGCTTGAGAAAATACATGTTGTATTCCATGTATCTATGCTACGGAGGTATCGGTCGGATCCTTCGCATGTTATGCCGGTGGAACATATTGAGTTAAGACCAGATTTATCCTTTAACGATGAGCCAGTGGAAATCCTTGATTCCAGTAGCAAAGTTCTTCGTGTAAAATGATAGAACTGGTTAAAGTCTTGTGGCGACGTCAAGGTGTTGAGGAAGCCACTTGGGAAAGCAAGGCGTATATGTTTGAGTAATTTCCGCATCTTTTTCTTTCAGGTAAATTTTGAGGATGAAATTTCATAAGAGGGGGAGAGTTGTAATGCCCCGGTTTTGGGCCTAGCGGTTTTAAGGCTAGTTAGGTGGTCCGGTGGACCGGGTTAGAGATTTGAGTCAAATTTGGGAGCAAATATTTTTCTGAAAGATAAAAATATGAAAAATGTTTAAAAATCATATTTTAATATATTAAAAATATTGGTGAAAGCAATTTTGGAAAATGAGCGTTGAAAGGGTGACATTTTGGCTAGTGACCAAAATGCAACTTTTGAAAACTGTTTCTAAAGGGGACTGTTTTGTAAAGAGCCAAAACTTTGAATCTTTAATGAGTTATTTTAACATTTGGTCTAATCTGAGTTTTCTCTTAATTAAGATTATTTTTAAAGGAATTTTAATTAAGGGGATTAAAAAAGATTTAGTTAAAAGGTAGTTATTTTTCCAAATCACATTTTGACGTAACTTTCTTCCTCTCATATTTTCTCTCAGAATACTCTCAGCCAAACACTCTTTTTATTATCATAGATTCAAGGTAATGATCTTGTTTGTTAATTCTTTGATTTGCTAAATGATTCTTTAACTTGTTTTCCAAAAATCTTATTGAATCTCATTGTTTTTCAAGAGGAAAACATCCAATTAAGGGGAAACTCACTCATTGGAGGTAAGTTTCGTTCTTCTCCTCTAATGAAAGATTCTTTACTAAAATTCCCAAGTTCTTGACTCTTTATGTATGTTTCATAATGGGTTTTAATTGATTAATTATAGAATTTTGCTTAATTGAGGTTTAATTGATGGAATCTTGTGATTTTCAAATTGGATCTGTTTTTCTAGTGTTGAGGATTGATTTCAATCTTATTTTGGATGCATTATAATGCGGATAAGTTGTTTTTAGCAAAGGAATCCCAAAATTGGTTGAATATCTAATTGCTTAGGTTGTTTGCTAATGGTTTTTGGTTGTTTTTGGAGTGTATTCTTTGTTGGATGTAAAAGGATGCTGTAAAAGGGTTTTTAGATATCATTTGATGAATTTTGATGTTTTGAATCGTTATATTATGGCTGAGTTAAGAATGAGAAGTGTTTTAGGTTGATTTCGGTAAGTTTCGGATGAGCTTTGAGTGGGCATCTTGAGAGCTGCGGGAATTTGGTTTGAAACAGAGAGTTGGATTCATTTTAATGCATGTTTCCTCTGGTTTTGTGTGGCCAAAACAGGGGATAATCAAGGCGTAGCATCTTGAGGTGGTTTGAGGCTTGTCGGGAGCTTGTTTCGCGTTAGCAAGCAAGGCAAAGTGAAATCGGTGAGTGGAAACGGTTTTAAAAGTCTTTTAAAGGTTTGAAAGTGGTTTTGCAAGTTTAGGTTAAGTTTGAAACACTTACCTAAGCTTGGAAGTAAGTTTCCCTCCTTTGCTCTTTAAATATCGGTTCGGATATGAGCATGTGTGATTCATGTTTTGGTCGTAAACATGGTTTGTTTTACCTATTGTCAATGCATGATCTTTAAGTACATATCCAATGGCTTAAAAGTATATTAAATGCTAGTGATCATTGGTTTTTATTCTGGTCGGGAATGTGGTATTACTATGGAAATGCGGATTACATATGTGGGGATTTTGTGTAATGCATTGCAAAATAGTGAGTAAATGGTTTTGTAAATGATATATTGCTATGTGACAAGGTGAGAAAACATTCGGATATAGTTGGCATGCCATAGGATAAAGTGCACTATAATATGTTTAAAAATCGATCGTGGTTAAGGGTCCTTGAGGTATAGCGGTCGGCTACTCGGACTATGTTGTTATCACTTAGGTTGAGCGGTCGGTTCCCCTTGTTGATGTAGAGTTTGCAGTCGGCAAGGTTGTTAACTCACGCGGTCTGCATGGTGTAGCCTTGACGACGGTCGGTCATTAAGGGAGATCCGTGTATCCGATGTGTAAAGTTAACGGTTGGTTAACTAAAGATTAGCGATCGGCTAATCAAGAATAGTGTTCGACTATCCGGGGCACTATAATTGCCAATATATGAGAGTTCTTATATTGAACCTATTTTTAATGCTTTGAGATTTAAGCATGGTATATGATTTAATGCTTTGGGATTTAAGCATGTAATTAATTTATTGTTTTGGGATTTAAGAGGCAAATTGTTTTAATGTTTTAGTCGTAAGCATGGGTTGAAAGCAAGTGTTTGACTTTTAAGGTTTTAAGTGCATCATTGTTTTATGAGCATTCTCACTAAGCAAGTGAGCTTACGCTCTCTTTTCCCTAATGATGCAGAGCATTAAGGCTTGGAGGCAACAAAGTCAAGGTCTAAGTGATCCAAGGACAAGACTATTTGAGTATGAACTCGGTTTTAGTTTCCAATCAATAAGGCAATATGTTCGCCAAGGATTTTGGAATATGTAATTCTATTTTCCCTTGTTTTAAGCATGTGAAATGTTGTGATTTTGGAGTTTGATTGATGTTGTTATGCATAATGTGCATCGATACCTATGGTTGAAGTTATGTGGTTACCTAAGTATGCATCTAGATAGTTTGCTTGGATGGCTTGCTTTGATGAGCTTAACATGTTGAATATGGTATTAAAGTGATGTTGGTATGATGTTGATGCTGGTGCTGGTAAATGTTTATTTGAGCATTTTGGTATGTTGGTGGAGTGTTTTAGGGAGCATGCCTATAGACAAATCTATTTGGTACCATAAGCTTGTATTGTAGCTAAACCATGATGCAAGTGTTGATATATGTATTTTTGAATGTTTATATTCATATATGCAAGTTGCTAGGATCTAAATGCATCTAGAATTGAGTAAAAAAACAGAGGAAAATGACATTACAAGCCTATGCGTACCGATACACAGGAGACCGTATCAGTACAGCTAGGCAAAATAGGGCATTCAGTATCGGTACTGGTATTTGAGTATCGGTATGGATAAGCAAATTAAGCTTGGCGTACCGGTATAGGATAAGGTGTATCGATACGGGGACTCATTACTGGAAAGTTACTTTTTGAGGAAAAACCCGTGTATTGGAACATCAAGGGCTCGTACCGATACAAATTTAGTATTTTGCAAACTAACGTGGCGTACTGATACGGTACACTGTGTATCGGTACGGGAGGTTGCTCCGTATTGATACGACTGTGTCTGTACCGGTACGGGTGGTCACTTTTTACATGTAATGTCATGGATTTTAGTTTTCGGTCTCTTGCGTTTTGGTCCCTAAGTTTTGTGAATGCAATTGTATGAGCATGTTGATCATCTTGACCTGAAATTTTATATGTGGGCATGTAAATGGACTAATTGAGGATTGGTAACCTTAGTTTCAATTTTGGACCTATAATTTAAAGTATTTATGTTTTAGTCCTCAAAATGATTGTGATGCAATTGGTTGCCTGTTTATGGTTCGTTCCCTTCGAAAATTCACCGTTGCAAGTATGCAATGTAAGGTTAATAAATTGCATCTAGACAAGATAAAAAGGAAAAAAATGGATCGACTTTTCGTAACCTTTCTTCGACTTGCTTCGGCAAACCTAATATAGTTCTCTCAGTTCGGTCGGGCATTTAGGCCAGGTTGAAGGGATTACAGTTATATTTTTGTATTAAAAGTGGGAATATTGTGTTCGCCTCAACAGTGTGAAACTTTGGGTGCTCAATCTTTAAAGAGTTTGAGATTTGGAAAATGATGCGAGTCAAAGTAATTAAGAGTCATTGATCGCGTGATCGATCACCACCTAGGTGAGTGATATTAACAAGAGATGGATTGTACGAAGTTAGTTCGGGTTAGAGTATTATGCTACCTATGTGGGGCGATCAAAGATCACAAGTGATGGTCGTGTAAGGGAGCACCGATGCTAGCTCTATACAGTACCGATACTTAATTCATCTGGTGTTAGTATTGATCGGCTAGTACTAGTACCCGTGTGTTTGTTAGTTAAGCTTCAAGTTAAAAAATGATTCGTTTTGGAAGTCATGGGAATTAGCTTCTGATTCTAATTAAGGGGACACAGTGTTGTGTTTGGATTTTGTTCTAATGGTTTCTGATGGACTTCGAGATCTTGTTGTGAGTGGCTTACAGAAAAAGATATATCAAGGTAAGAGATTCTCCCTTTATAGTACATTGGTCAGTATATGGTGAATTTCGAGAGCGACAGTTGGTACCAAGCTTTCATCATGTGTTTAAGAAACAGTGTAGAGTCGTATGTTGAGATTGCGATGAGTGTTTGACTTGCCATCGGTTGGGAGTCAAGCATTGAATTTCTCAGAGTTGTTGTGATGCTTCGATGTTTCTCAGCGGAAATTAAATAGATGGCCGTAGAACTTCTAAAGGATTATGAGTGCACAATTTTGATGGGATTTCTATGAGTAATGATACAGTCCTTGGTAGGTACCGTTTGATATTTTTGGCAAAGGTGAGATCCAGATTGAAAACCTGCTTAGATTGTTTGTGGTTGGGTTGTAAGACACTATGGTGTGTATATATTACCTTTTGACATGAGATTCAAGGTTAGTGATGGAACCTTATCCCTTGGTAGGATTCCTATGTGACGACGGATCCGACGGTACAAATGACGTGTTTTTGAACATGTTATAGTTGAAAGTGTAAGATTCTTACATAAACCGAATTAATGAGATAAGCTTTAGATACTGATAAGAATTATCATGCAAAGTTTAAGGAAAGCACTTGGGGCGAGTTAAGACATTGTTCATTTTCTAAAGTCTTGCACCGAACAAGCAACGTTTTAAATTTGCAAGGCTGTCAGAGTTAGAGACTTCTTCAAGGAGTCACCAAAAGAGAAATTGTTCATTTTGGTTGCAACGGCTTTTTAACATCTTTTTTTTTTAGATCGTACGTTTTGTGGAAGGATTTTTGCGTGCAACCATCTTTTGGGTTCTCTAGCGTAAGTTAAGTTTCTTTGATGACGTTTTATAAGCGTTGTGAGATATCAGAGTAGCACAGCGAGAAATCTTCGAGAACATCGAAGAGTTGAAATGGTTTCAAAATGTTCTCTTGGTTTATGGATGTAAATTTCGAGGATGAAATTTTCTTAAAGGATGTGAGAGTTGTAACGACCCAAATTATGGGTTTTGCAAATTAGGCCTCAGACCCAATTTATTTGGGCCTTTAGGATGGGAACCCAATTAAGAATAATCAATTGGGCCTAGGGGTAAAAAGGGAATAAGGGTATTTAATAAAGTGTGTATATTTATTTGTTTGGGAAAAATAAAAAAGGGTTTGGTAATTTAAATAAAGTAGGTTGATGATGTGATTAAGAAAGAGAAGAGGAGAAAATGAGATATTTTGAGAGGAGAGAAATGGAGAAAAGTGAGGATGAAGGCTTCGAATCTTGATCTATGATCGTTAGAGCTTTCGTTCATCTCACCATCAGCTTCAGCTCAACAAGAAAAGTTCGACGGTGGTTCTCACGTCGCCAAAGCCATCGTTGTTCGCTGGGGTAGGGGAAAGAAAGATCCGGCCATGTTAGAAATATTACGTTCAAGCCGTTACTGCTGTAAATAGAGCCCACCATCAAAACCAGCAGCCAAAAAATAGCAAGACTAGAGTTTGCCGCCGCCGTCCGGCCACCAAAGGGCCTCCCACGCACTTTCACGCACCATTGCCGAGGGTAGGTGTGCATCTGCCAGGCGGGTACACCATGCTGCGGTGCACCGTGCTACATCGGATCAGGGCACCCGCACTGGAGCATGCACCTGCGGGTGCACCAAGGCTACAATACACTCGTCCGTACTGGATTACGTACCTAGGGTGCACCAAGCTTCTCCTGCACCTGCGCCATACTGGATCACTAGAGAGTTGACCAGACCTTTGACCACCGTTGACCGGCTGTTAACTTTTTCTAGAGAACCCTACTTGGGGGTTTCTTGACATTTTAGATCTATTGGTACAGTCTATTTTGCCAAATTCAAACCTGGTAAGCTATTTTTACGCTTTTGACCTTGAGGATGATATAAAAGATGCATAAAAATAATGTATTTTCATATTTGTTGATATAAGAGGGTTGTTCGGGTTTGAACGTCGAATTATGTAGATTGTTCGAGAAGCTCGGATGAGGATTTTAGCGATATTGGTTTAAGGTTAGTACACCTCGAACTCCGAAATGCTTCATGATCATCATAAGTGTAATTGCTTTGCATGTTAGTGGTTGCAAATTAGGAGATGAGTAATAAGCATGTGTTGATAGTGATAGTTCGAGGCTTGGTAATTGTTTAGATGCTTGATGAGCTTGAGAATGTTATAGTTTGTTATGAGCCTTAGGGATCGTATAGGATTGTCTGAATATTCGTATGATTATCTAATTGTATGATTGGTTGACTGATTGATATATGATGATGCCTTGTGTATTAGCTGAATAAATTAATATGTTTAATTTAATATTGGTTAGATACAATACTGATAAATATTCGATTAAATGGGTAAAAAGCCGATAATTGGTAATAATTAATTAAATACTCTATCAACATACTTTAATGCCTTTCATAAGCTTTAGAGACCTAATGAGCGTTATAACACCTTAATTTAAAGAAATTGTACAAACCCATAAGTTGGGTACTGGTACGAGCTTTGGTTGTACCAATAAGCGATTAGGGTCATATCGGTACGGGTTGGACCATAGCGATACTTATGGGAATTGGGAATTTCTAGTAAGCTAATTAGTAGCGGTGCGCGTGTGAGTACCGTTAGCCAGGGGTACCATATCAATACTTATATTCGACTACCAATGTTGTTAAACTGGATTGTCTGAAATGTCGGTCTAAGATAAAGGTAAATACAAAATATTAATAACTGAACTATGCCTTGATAAATGATATTAAATATGCACTTCTCCGTAATGTATTAATAACTCGGTAATGTAAAATAAGCGATATGTTGATGATTATCAACAATAGGGGATCCTTGGGATCGCATTGCTTATATGCCGGGTAGACATTTGATAGGTTGAGTCTTCTTGATTGATGGGATCCGGATACCCAGTGAAAAAGTGTTGCAACACCATGGTTGAGATACCGAATGGAGGTTACCGATGCGATGTGACCCGGGCCTCATTCGAAGATACTCGAGGAAGGATTCCGAGTATGGGTGTATGTTCCGATGCTATGTGACCCGGCCTCACCCATAGTGTAGATGCTTGAGGATAATTTCGAGCAGAGTGTATGTTCTGATGCTATGTGACCCGACCTCACCTAGGGTGTATGTTTCGATGCTATGTGACTCGACCTCACTCGGAGTGTATGTACCGATGCTTTGTAATCCAGCCTTACTCCAGAGTTGTGTTGTTGATATGTGTTTATGCCTAGATGCTCTGATGAGATCTCGGGTATGGTGGGCCTTGTGTGTTATGATTGATGATTGCTAGGATGTTAGCATGTGTTTAGGCGACTAGCGGAAGCGCCATATGTTCATTTATCTCTTCTTGTTGCTCGTACTATCTTGCATGCTTGCGTTTATGATTAGCATGAAGTATAGTATAGTAGATGTGTACCACTGAGCTTTGTAAGCTCAACGCTCGTAATTGTTATTTCCATAGGTTGATCGCGGGATCGAGGAGCACTGTCTATTTGGGATTTCAGCAAGCGCCGTCGTTAGGTATGATACTTGTATTTTGTGGGTTGTGTATTCATAGAACCTTACGTGTATGACTCAGTAATCCTTATTTTGAATTTGTATTAATCAAGTCAATTGTTTAAATATTTTATTTAATTGGAGCTCCTTTGTAATGTTTTATTTATTTACATATTTTAAATGGTCGCTTTAAATCTTTTGAAAAATACCTCAGTAGGATAAATTTAGTTGAAAATTTTATGATTTTGGTTTGGGCTTGAGGCCCAATGTGACATCCGAGTCGATGGTGCTACATGATTGAAAATATATTATTCAATTAATGATATTTTCAATTTTTTTTAAAGATTAAGGATCGATAAATATAAGGGACTAAAATAATTTTTTAGTTTTTTTAAAAGTCCATTCAATAATTTTGCAAGCTGTGGGGTTCGAACCCACACGCACTGCAGTGCAAAAGATATTAAGTCTTCCCCCTTGACAACTCGGGCAAACCTGCTGAGTACTTTTACAAACTATAATATAATTACTTGTTGAAAGGTTAAAATGCTAAAACCTAAGTTTTTTTTTCATTTTAAATAAGTCATATATGTTTGTTGTGTAAACTATATTGGAGATCATTCAATTATTAGTAAGGTTACATTTGTGTTACTCAATTATTACAAGTTAAAATTGAGTCACTCAATTAAAGTTTTAGTTACGATTGGGTCACTTCTTTGTTAAAATACAAATGAACATCCAAAACGGTTTGATATAATGATAGTTTTAGTCCTCAAAATTTATATATTCTATCAATTTAGTCGTAATTCAACATGATTCAATAAATTTAACCATTCATATTTAAATAGATATATATTAGTTTAGTCATTTTTCTTCTCCCAAATTATTTATTCTTCATCGTTCATCATCATTCTTACTTGGGTACTCATAGTAGCACGAGTTATATCAAACTAATTATTATTATTATTATTATTATTATTATTATTATTATTTCTAGCTCTATGTTTTGAGTAATACTTTTATTATCATTTCATCTGAAACTAGAGGTTCATATTATAAAATATAAAATTTAATTATAAACAAATTAAAAATAATTATGTATATGTTATTTAGTTTTATAATAAATGTTTTTAAATTATTTAGGGAGGTGAATTTATGGCATGTTGAATGGAAACCACATCATAGTTGGATTCTGAAACAGCGCAATGAAGCCACGTTAGTTTTTGCTAATGTATTGTTTTGAGCTAATATAAAGGTCAGTTGGATTTGGGAGAGAAGTCGAGAAAGCAAGTCTAAAGTTCCCTGGCACGGATTGGTGTGATATTCGCTTCATATACCAAGGCATGTTGTAATAACGTGGATGACCATTTTGGACAGCAGGAGCAGTTTAAAGATTTTGAAGGTCTGTATAATTTTTAAAATGTGACATTAATTTATAATCGGTAAAAGATATAATTTTTTTTTTTAAAAAAATCACCTTAATAAAAAAAATATTATTATATTATCCTCTTGAGCAACAAAAAAATTGACTTATAAACATCTAAAAATCAAATATTTTCACTTAAAATGTATCATTCTTTTTACTTGTTTAAAGTTTTAGATAATTGTTTATATATATACACATAATTATATATACAAATTTATAATTTTTTACAACTATTTAACTTAAGTTCTTTATTTTTAGGGCCCTCTCTCTCGGGGGCCATATGCGATCGCTCCTAGGGGTGGAACCTTTGAAGGACTAGTGGGGGCCACGGCCCCCACAAAATTTTGATAAATTCAAATTTTGCCCTTAAAATTTTTGAAAATTTTAATTTGGCCCCCTCAAGATTTTTAAAAATTTATATTAAGCCTCAAAATTTTGAATATTTTTAATTAAGTTTCCTCTCAATTTTTTAAATTTTTTTGTTAAATCTCTCAAAATTATTAAAATTTTAGTTAAGCCCTCAAATTTTTTTGAAAATTTTCGTTTAAGTCTCAATTTTTTTAAAAATTTAAGTTGCCCCCTCAAACTTTTACTCCAAGTTCCGCCGCTGGTCGCTCCTATCGCGCCTGTCCAAACCCCCCACTGTTGGACAGATTGCCTACTAATGAGAATGTGAATTGTTATGGATGATAGATGCAACTTGTGTGGATTGGGAGGTGAAACCCAAACCACCTTTTCTTTGAATGTGAATATTCGAGGAGCATTTGGAATGTAATTTTGAAGCTTTGCGAAATAGGCAGGGATATACATGGATGAGATGATGAATTACGCTGGGCTTACTCTTCCTTGAAGGGGAAATCCCTTGTTGCTTTTATCCTTAAACTTGCTTGAAATTCTTTTGTTTATAGCATATGTCAGAAAGAAATGCAAGACAATTTAGAGGTCTTGTTAAGGATATTATTTTGATAGTTGATGCTATACAAGAGATTGTTAAGAGTTATATTATTACAGAAAATGATAGATAGAAATGATGATGTAAATGTTCAACTTTACTTTGATTGGGTTCTTATTTGATTGCCCTAATCAGGTTGTACAAAGTTTTTTTTTATGTAACAGTTCTTTTGACCACTCCTTTGGATAATGAACGGAAACAAATCACTTATCCAAAAAACATCAATAACTAATAATATATAATTTAACAAATCGTAGGTACACATGAAATATAAGAATAAAAAATTTAAAATTTGTGTTTATTAATTTAACCAAAAGCTTTTAATTAATCACATAAATGAATCATATAATAAAAAACAAATATTATTGTAATAAAAAATATTTTTGTCATCGCTTCATGCATGCTTATATTCTGTTATGTAAAAACAACTTATGTATCATGTTTTAAATATTTATATATTTTCATAATAATAAAATTATTTAAAAATTATTAAATTTGTAAAAAAAACAAAAAATTAATATTATTGTAAAAATTATATAACATTTTTAATGAAAATACACATACTTGCAAAAAATTTAAGAAATTTGTTTAATAATAAAAATCAAGTAACTTAAATAAATTTCAATGAATTTACATCTAATTGGTTTCATAAAAGATTGCATTGATATTTAAAACTGAATTTAATTTTAATGTAGATACTAATTACAGATTTAACATTAAAAAATAATTATAACTATCTTTACATTTATAAATTTGTGTATTGGATTAATTAGTTGATGCTCGAATTCTTCAACTATTTTTGCTTGCCAAGTGGTGGAGAAGTGGTAATTGGGTGATTGTTGGAAACAATGAAAAGAAATAAGACACAAAAATTTTAGAGTGGTTCGAGCTTCTAACCAAAATCTACATCCACTACCTTAGCTTTCCCACTAATGATTTCCAAATTCACTAATGAATTTCTTCCATTTTTCCCGGGCTCAAGAGAAAACTCTTATAACACTAGACTTATACCCTAAAGTCTAGCTAACCTCTTTTTACAAAGAGAAAAGAAAGCAAACAAAGAAATCCTCACTAGGTAGATTATTTGCACAATTAAGCTCACTTACCCAAACATAATACAATTGAGCATACATTGACAATTTAGCTCACAAGTGTTTATCTATGAAGAAAATGATAATTTAAGTACAAAGACTCTTTTCTAAATCGTTGAGATGTTGGCATTAAGATCATTAGTTGTTTGTAACACCCTCAACCCAGTTTAGAAGAAAATCGGAATTGAAGTTGTTATTAAAAATGCATACCGAAAATTACAGGTGACCCAAAACTAAAACTTTCAAAACAAAATGAGACAGGTTAACAAAATTTTTCTTAAGTCAATAATTAATCAAATAACTTAATTACAACATATCATCACTTGATTTTCTAAATGTTACTAACTAGGTCATTTGAACTAGCAAGAATCAAATTTCATATATCAAGCATGGATTAAACATAGATTAACCAACCTATAGAATTCTATCAAACAAAATGCCTCACGATAAAGCAATATCATATCAATTAGGAACTCATTTTTATTTTTGAATACAATTAAGGTATGATCACTTAGCGGTCCTATCTTCTTGATTTAACTACTCTTTTCATAAATCGTTTATAATTCATAACTCAACAGAAAGTTTTATTAGCTCATTTTTATACAAGGTTCAGGACAAGGCATAAGGGTTCGAGTGGAATTGGTAACTCCATGATTCGGCTAATCTCAAAATATTAAGATGAAAGATTAATTAAGAGCTATAGATTAAGTCATTTTAAAAACGCATATTTCCAATTTTAGATTCTTTTAAGTCCCGAATACTAAAATTAAGGTCTAGTGATAAACATAATCCATCAATCATTCTTAACCATCTAATATCCCCATGGCATATAATCATATTCACATAATATATTAAATTATTCATTTAACAAATCAACAAGTCATGATCACATAACATACAAACAACTTCAAAATATTAGAGGGGCATATTTAAACTTAGTGAAAGACCTTAAACAACAAGCAAGTAACCAAATATCATACCAACATAGCTCGAACTACAACTAACCATGAAATTATCATGCTAACAAGGCCTACATATCAAGACCATTCGATTACCAACATTAAAACACCATGACGGACAAACAAGCAATTACAAAATCATAATAGGCCGTATACATAAAGTATTGGTTACTTAAACATGTACATATACTTCATCAAAGAGCATCTAAATGCATTATGCTTAATTTTAGTACATATGTGCCACCAACTAGGAGTTTCTTATGAATAGCATACATAATACACAGAAGTCTTGGAAAGTGACTTGCAACCTCAAAACACGATCAAATCATAGCGCTTCTTAAATCCTGAAAATGCATGACAATCAATATATTAGGCTTATATAGCCTAAGTGAGGTAGAGACCTAAAATTAACAAAGCATAACAACAAAGATATTGAATGAAAGATTCATGAAATTCGCACAAAGCATAAATTGTCAATATGTGTTTATGATTTAATCTTATTTTATACAAGACTTATTTAATAGAAGCTTATTAGGAATTCAAAGTCTTTCAAATCTTAACTGAATATTTTTCAAGGTTTTTAACTGAGTTCTTTCTAACTTTTTATTATCGACTTATCAAAGTTCTTAGAATTCTTATTGAAGCTTTATCAGGGCTTATCGAAGTACTTATCAAAGCTTTCAGAGTTCTTATCAAATCTTATCAGAGTCCTTACCAGGGCTTATCAAAGTTCTTAGCAGATTTCTTACAAAATTTATGTATTTTAAAACGTTTGCCTTGGATCACTTTTGGTTATGGATAGCATTGGTCTGAGTTTGACCGTATTGGTCCGAATTACACATAGCTCAAAGCACATAGCAATGGCTAGTGTCAGAACATGACAAACCTAACTTCTCATCTGTCCTGCCAACTATCACCAATCTCCTTACTATCTCCCTCGTTACCTCCTATTGTCGCCATTGTATCACATATATTGGGGTCGTCACCCCTAAGCCATATCTCGTGGACTGTAGTCCCTAAATTATACCTATACATCATACCAAAATGGTCCAAGGACTTCCATTGTTCAGGCAACTTAGTGTTTTTAGCTTTGGGAAGTAGGAGGATGTCTTATGTTATAAACAACTTATTTATTTCTTTTCTTAGTATCTTATGGAACATATGAGCGTGATAACTCCGGAAAACTTAGGACTTCAAAGATTTATAGCATTAGATATTTGATTTAATCAAAGGGTTTCAAAAGCTTATAACCTTAGAGATTATTCTTCTATAGCTTGGTATCTTATGACATATTTTCAATTAATTAATATCTAAGTTTTTCTTTTGTCAAGGTTAGAACTTATTTCCATTACAAATACATAGTATATCAAGGCATAAAGGTGCATAATTAATGCAAACACAACAACATACTCATCAAAGGTGCCATGCTATGCATGTAACCATGCAAAAGAGCTCTATGTGGGCCTTATGCAAAATGATAATGTGCATTTAGAACATACATGTTTCTTACATTAAACACATAGAAATAAAAGTCGGGATGACACCGTGTCATCCGAGGAATATATAATTACACTCACATGATATTCCAAAGTTATGGAATACCCAAACCACAATCATGACACTATCTCAACCAAATTTGTTCCCTAGCCATCCCTATTAATATGTGTACCTCAAAACAAATAACCAGATATTACCAACCATGTCATCCAAAACAACATAACCTACCAAACTGTACACACTATAATCACATCAGTACTTAACAAATATTAGTTTCATTCAAAAGAACTTCCATTTATTTGTATTTCGAACAAAGTATAAATTCAAGCATACTACTGCTTCATCTTACATGCTAAAATACACAATTCACCCATTATTAAACCTTTAAACTTCATATGTCATACAACAAAAAAAACATTTATCAATTTATTACACCTTTAGGCTTACATAAAAATTTCTACTTTGACATTTCAAATAATTTCTAATTAAACACAACACAATCCTTACTCAGATTTGTAAATTAATCCCTTAACAAAGTTTACAAGGTAGTCCAACACACATAGATATTCGAAACGGCCCAAGAATCAAGTGTAAACATGTATATATAGATAGATAGATATATACAAAACAATCCAATTTTAGTTCTCTATTTTACAAAACAATCCTACAAGTTTACCATTTCATTCCACATCTTATTCCACTAATTTAGTCTTCTTTCGACATCTTAAATAGTCATTGGTTTTACAGAACAGCCTTCTTCAGTTTTTCTTTGTTAAAACAATCCACAACTCATCAAAATGACCCTTAGACAAATTTAGAAAACAATCCATTAGCATTTCAAAACAGTCCTTCAAGCAAGCTTAGAAAAACAGTCCATTAATACTCTTACATATGGAAAACAGTCCACTTCACATTCATGCACTAACATATATATACATATAACAATCTACAAGGCTTATATATATATATATATATATATATATATATAACAGTTTCAATTACATAGGTACAGAAATACATGTACAAAACAGTCCCAAAACACTTGTATATTCTCATGGGGCAGCCTTAAACCTATCAATTTAATCCTTAAACATCTTAAAATCATGAAAACAATCCACTTCAATACATGTATATATAAAACAGGACAGCTTACATATGTATACATTTTATTCACTCAAAACAGTCCACATACTTTCTTATACATTCAAAACAGTCCACATATTTGATTGTAGAGCATTTCCCCTGTTTTTAGATCACTAAAACAGCCATGTTTCTTATTTATACGTGTATAACTTAGTTTAATATACATGTATACACATAATTTCATACACAGCATTCCACAATGTTAAATTTTTACAACAAAACAGTCCTTAACACTTACACATATGCACCGAACAACCCTTAATTTTTGCAAAACAACCCCTCCCCTGTTTTCACCAATCCAAAATAGTTTTAAAAACATTTTTCTTATGATCAAATCAATCCTTGAATGGATCATTTTAGTCCAATATTAATCTAAATTCATTCCTAGCACATCATGGTAGCCAAATTCAAGTTTAAATCACAATTTCATTGCTATCCAAAATTCAATCAAGCAATCAACCTTTATATCAAATTTCTAGTGTTCGAAATTAAGATATCATCACCTTAGTTAGGATACAAATTTAACAAATCAAGGTAATTTATTGTATATCATACTCAAAAGGTATTATCATCATAAAAGCACCTATTCGAAATTATAATAGATTGAACAACACTTTAGCAAGCTTCATGAATGTCTTAATTCTTAATGCATGAATCATTCGAGTATTCTAAAGAAAGTTTCTAATAAGAATTTGTTTCTCTAACACTATTAACACAAACTCATGATAATTTCTCAACCAATCTTCAAATCAAACACGAAATTAAAAGAAATGAAGAGTATGCTTACCCCTTCCTTAAGCTATTCGAACAATAGTCTAGAAAATTTGAATTCACCAAGTTAAATTCTCCATTCTTCCATGAATAAGCATAAACTCTCTCTTTCTCTCTCCAATGGGATAATTCGGCTGGTTGATGAAGATGAAATGAGTTATACATTTGTTTGCCAGCCTAGCCGAACCCCTCATCCACATGTTCCCCTTAATTTGACATGTGTAATGACCACTTACCATTATTTTCTTATCATGCATTCCTACAAATCTTACTTCATTAAATTTTGGTACTTTAACATTGGTCATCCTTTAGTCTTTTCTTTTAATTTGGTCCTAGACCCTTAATTAAATCCAGATAATATTGATACAAGCCAATTAGATTGCATTTGAAATAATAATTTATTGCCAAGCCTATCTTTGGGGTATTACATTGTTCTAGGTGCTTGAAGGGTCATTTTATCCTCCAAACTGATTTTTTAGCCGTTGTTACCATTGGGGATGAATTGGAGCCGTTGGTGATAATTTCCATGCTGAATTTCCCAATCTGGAGCTGTCGGTATTGGTACGCGGGTGTGCGTATCAGTATGCTTCTTCTTATAAAAATAGTTGTTGTGCTCTGATCAACCTGCGCGTATCGGTACGACCTGTCATGGAAATATTCGTTGGGGTAGTTAAAACATAGGGGTATCGGTACGCCTAACTGCATATCGATATGACCTCCTCCATATCGGTACAAATAAACCTTTACCGGCATGAGTTTTTTTTGGAAAATTCCTATAGCAAAAACCCTAAGGCGTATTAGTATGGCCAAGACCGTATCGATACGGGTACTTTAGTTTTATAAGGTTTGCTATTAAAAACGTTTTGAAGCCTTCCAAAAACCTTTTGAAAACACATCAAACATATTTTCAAGTTGTTTGGACTTAAAATTATTTTTGATTTTTTTCAATTTAGTTCAAAACTATTTTTCAATTATTATATAAAAACAAATACCCAAACAATCTCCCCCTTTTTGATATAATAAAACCAACTTGAAAATTTATTTTAGTGATTCTCCCCTTAGTAGAAATCATTTTTGAATAAGAAATATATTTCAAAAATATTAAAAGCTCCCCCTTATTCATTTGAAAATTCAATTTTTTAAACCTTTTCTCCCTTTTTGTTATATCAAAATCAAAAATGATTCAAAAGAAAGTTTGAAATGACATGAAGTACAATAACAATGGAGAGTTTAACAAAATTTGAAAAGATAAGAATTTTGTTTTAAAATGGCTCCTTAAGCATCAAATAGAATGTTAGTCCAACATTTCATGATTAAAAGAAATTAAATTTCAATAATAAACAAAACAAATAAGAAATACAAGAAATTCAATTTAAATTTACCACTTGAACCAAAGGTAGGATGTGATGCCTTCCGTCTTCAAGTGGTCTTCCTTGTGTGCATAGATCTTCCATGGTTCATCACTTTGTTGATCAATGCTCCATCACACCTATAAAAAGACAATCAAGTAATTTTTGGTATCCAAATTGTTTTGGATCCAATGACATTAGTTGCACAAATTTTAGTCCCCTTAGGAATCAATTTATCAATTTCATCCTTTTTCTTTGAAGTAATTAGTCCTTTTGGGACCCAAATATTTCTAAAACATTTACCGTTCAAAAATCTAGGGGCACTAGATTGTCTTTGATAAAAATTTGATTTGTTAAAATTTTCTTTCTTTTCAAAACTCTTAAAAATCAATCTTTTTCTTTCTTAAGATCATCTATTTCCTTTTGATGATGTTTTTTCAAACTTTGAAGCAAATTTTGTAAATTTAAAACTTTAAGCTCAAAATCTTTGATTTTTGCTTCAAACTCCAAATTGATTTTTAAAAGAAAATCATTTTCGATTTTCAATTTTGAAATCATCTTTTTTATTTTTCAAAAATAAAGCCTTGAACTCAAAAACCAATTCGTCATAGGTTTCTTGTAACTCATTAAAAGTATAAGAATTTGAACTAGATGTGTAACCCCCTTAACCTAGCCTAGCCTAGCCTAGGAACTGAGCTAAAAGGGCTACATTAGGTTTGCCAAAGAAAACCTGAACTAATAACCTAAATCGAGTCCATTTTTTCCTTTTAATCTTGTCTAAATGCATCATTTTAGATCCTAGAGTGAACATGCATCAGTGGATATATTAACATTTCGATAAGATTTCAAAATAGGGTTCAACTGCTCAAACATGCACGTTGAGGACCAAAATGTAATTTTCACAAATTACAAGGACTTCATTGAATTCCAAGTTATCAATCTTTCATTAATCCAATTTCATGTCCACATGTCAAATTTCAGCTTAAAACAAGTATCCGAACTCATATAATTGCATACACAACATCCAGGGAATAAAATGCATAATTCCAAACTTCAGCAGACAGAAATCTAAAAAGACACATTGCGTACTGATACGGGAAAACTGTATCAATATTGTTCAACTATCATGACGAATATGTTTATTGATATTACAAACCTTGTATCGACGTCAAGCAAACCTGCAGAAACGGTTCCACCATTGTATCGATCTCTTAATGATTATTTTTTAAAACCAGATTCTAGTAGCTAAAGGGCGTATCAGTACGGGAGCTCGTGTACCAAAACCAGTGTATATTTTCCTCTAGACGTACTGATACTCTTTGTAAACTTTTGATGTTCTAAGCCTCCCAGACCCCACGTACCGAAACCAAGGGACCCGTACAGGTACTAGAAGGCCTGTAATAACTTCTAGGTCTAACATATGACACTTTGGATCATTTGAAACCTTACCTAAACATCATAAATCATCAATGGCATACTTAACATAGTTATTCAAGCAATTTAAACTACACAAATAAGCCTAGCTCAATTATCTACAACATCTATAGGCATGATTCCTATTCAACGTCCGAAACATAAATCCAAGTACACATCAAGCATTTTGAGCCATAAACCAATCCAAAACAACATTTAAATCTTGTGAGTTTAACAAAACAACCCTCCCAATTGACAATTAACCATATTGTCTTTATTACTACGAGTCTAAATTGAAATCATACTTTCAGATCAGGTCCTTGGATTCCTCTTTACTTAATCGCTACCTCTAACCCTTTAGTTCTCTGCATTGATGGAAAAAGAGAACGTAAGCACACTTGGCTTAGTGAGAAGTGCTCTAAAACAACCACCATCAATGCATTTAAAACTATTTAACAATCCACTTTGAAAACCACTTTTAAAACATCATCAACATCACTATGCCTTGCAAAAACATGCACTTAACGTTTCCAAAACATGCATATTAAACCATATGCAACATGTATCACGAATTAACAGCAAATCCCATTTGCCACATTCAATTTAAGCTTTTTCATGCATAACCACCAAATGCAGGGCTTAAAGTGTAAACCATGTATAAATCAACATTATATAAACATAATCCATCACATGATACATCATCAATTATATTGGCTTACAAGTGATCATCGACCAAGTTCCACTTTACAAATCATTACATCAAATACATGGATTCAACAAGCGTCCTCTCAACACTTCATGCCATTTCAACTGGAATTCAAGGTACAAACACTATCGGGTACAATCACAACCCCAATTATCGGTTAGATGTACAATCCACTAACGGGAGTCTTCAGTACCATATAACCCCTCAACCGTTAGGGTACTTGAAACATCCAAGGCAACTTTTTATAGTGCACTATCAATTATATGGCCGGCCAACTATATCCGATAACATTTTAAACCATATCACTTGCCAATATAATTCATTTCTTTATCATTAACTCACTATTTTCATATGCATCAATCAAAACCATTTATTCAATGAATTAACCAATGTTCAAAAACATTATCAAAGCATGCATTACTTACAAATGCATCATCATCATTATATAACCATTTTCTAGCTTTAAACCATGCTCAAATCATGCATATAGCAGTGAGAAATCAAATCATCAAAACAAGTGCATCAAAACCAATTGTCAAACTGAGAACGAGGGAAAAATCATCATTTACTTACTTTCGAGCTTAGACCAACGTGCCAAGCTTAATCTAAACCCTCAAACGCAACTTCCAAGCCTTTGAAAAACTATAAACCACGTTCTCACTCATCGGCTACGCAAAACTTTGATAGTCGATGCGAATCCAAGCCTCCAAGGCTTCCGAAACCTCACTTCAAGCTTGAGGATCTACCTCTCCTACTTTAACCACACAAAAAATAGAGGATTCAATGCATCAAAATGCATTCAACAGCCCAACAACATCAATTCACACAAATCTTCATCAAATCCTAACTAATTTTCCTCCACAACAATCGAAAACCACATCAAACACCTTTCAAACTTAACCACAGCCAAAACCTAATGATTCAATCCAACAATTATCATTAATTAACATCCAAAAATACATTTACATCATCCTTATACCTCCAGCATTCATTAAACATCCACAACTCCTCAAAAACTCATAACTAACAACCTAGAAAATTAAAGATTCACCTAGTTTCGGGATTCCAATGTTAAAATCAACTTATTAACATTACAAAACATCAAAATCATGTTCTAATCTAATCAAAACATAGCAAAACAAATCCAATATGAAAATCAATCAATCTCATCAATTAAACCTTGATTTAACCAATTTTTCATAATTAAATCATTAAAACTTATTAAAAATATTTATAAAGGATCAATAACTTGAGAATTTTAGTAAAAACCCATTTATTTGAGGAGAAGAACGAAGCTCACCTCTAATGCTGACTTCCCCCTTAATTGGATGGATTTACATGAGAAAACAAGATTAAAACAATAAGGTTTTGATAGGAAACTCATTTGAAATCAAAAGATTGAAGAAATCAAGAGGTTACCTGAGGATTTTGAAGAAGAAAAGAGTGTTTGGCTAGAGAGAATTTGAGAGAAAATCTTTTAGAGAAAAGTTAGTTACGTAAAGTTGTTTTTAGAAATTAATTATAAAATTAATTCTTCAACCCTTTTTATACCCTTTTAAAGTCTTTTTAAAAATAGCCAATTAAGGAGAAAAGTCTGATATTAGACTTTGGCCAAATAGCTCCTTAAAGATTCTAAGTTTTGACCCTTTTACAAAACAATCACTAAAAATAGTTTTTCATTCTTTACATTTTGGCCACTAACCAAAATGTCAAATTTTGAAATTCCATTTTCCAAAGTTGATTTTACCAAAATCATCTACATATTGAATAATGATTTTAGGATATTTTTCCATATTTTTTTCTCACTTAAAAATATTTATTTCAAATTAATCCTGAAACCGACTCAAATCTTCTAATCCGGTCCACTGGACCGTCTAATCGACCTTGAAAACACCTAGGCCCAAAACCGGGGAGTTACAACTCTCCCCCACTTAATAAATTTCATCCTCGAAATTTACCTGATGGAAACAGATGCAGAAACTGTTCTTTCATCAGTTAATGCTTCTAGTAAAAAATAAAATTTGAAGAAGAAGAATAAGATAAAAGAGAAGGGTTCACGTGGATGGTTTAATCAGCTGAAAGTGAGACAAAGTATATTATTTTATTAAAGAAAAAAACTAACAAGCCACGTCATTATTTTCTGACGGAAGATAACGTGACGGAAGATTATGGACAAAGTGGTAGGATCAAAGAAAGACGAGCTTAAGCAAAGGACTAATTTTTATTTGATTCTCCAATCTAATTTTCGTAAATTTAATTTTGAGGTAAGAAATCATTTATTTGATATATTTTTTTAGTTATTTGAGGTTTTAAAATAAAAGTCTAAATATTATTTAAAAAAGTCAACTTCATCTTCTTCCTCAAGCTTATTCATAGAGCTTTAATGGTAATTTTAAATATTAGACCTGATTTTTTATGTTTAAACCTTCTTTAAATTAGTTTTTTTATATAAAAAATATTCCGAAAGAATTAAAAAAAAGCACTATAACAATAATTTTGATAAAGTGTCCTTTAAAATTTCAATAAAAAATCGGTAATATAAAGACTAATGGAGGTCTGAATTTCTAACACCAAAACTGTTTTTATAGGAGACTTATTAACCTGATTAATTATGCAAGTGGAACATTGGAGCAAACAAACATTAAACAAGAAAAATGCAACTTGCCAATGAGACCATGTTGCTCTATTCAGACAAGTTGGGATGCCCTAGTGCAAGTGGGGCCCCATGAGACCATGGTTGCTCTATTGAGCTATAGGGCCGGACAATAATGGGTTAGTGGTAGCCCTGGTCTTCAAAAGTTTTGAAAAATTAATATTTAGTCCTTTAAAGTTTTAAAAGTTTCAATTTAGCTCATACATAAATTTAAACTATTCTTATTATATATGTTTCAATTTTTTAATATTTTAAAATAAGTACTTCCTAAAATTTTGAAATTTCTCATTAATTATTATTTTAAAAAATAGTTTGACCTCAATTTTTTTGAAAAAATTAAATTAAATCCTTAATTTTTTTTGAAAATTTTAATTTAGACATCCAAAATTTTTGAAAAATTTAACTAGGCCCGCTCATACTCCATTATCAAGATCTGCCCCTGTCCTGTTGTAAAAACTGAATCTAAGGTGGCAATTCTAATTGAATTAGAATTGTTATAGCAGTGTTGCAACATTTGTTCTTTCTCCAGCCCTTTCTTTTATGCCCAATCTTCCTTGTCCAAGGCTTGGGATAAACTTCTTGCATAATTCAATTGAAAAGTAGAATGCATTTCACCATGATTTTGAACATAATTAAAGATAATTTCAATTCATCAACTCTTGGAAGCTAAAATAAAAACAACTCTAAATAAAAAAGTAAAAACATTTAAAACCAAACCAAATACTAGAATTAGACAATTTCCTAGTATAAAAACAAGAATAATAACTCATTTTCAAGAGTTATCACACCCCTAAACTCAGTTCATTGCTCGTCTTCGAGTAATAACCTACAAAACATCCAGAGCAAACTCAACAAACACACGAGGACAACTCTACTAAACCAAAACAACATCTATTGCTGATATAAATAAAATTTTGGCCTTCCCTCGGCTCCCATAATTGTTCTTCCATTCATAATCCATGTTCAAGCATCTTATTTATGGTTTTTTAGTTCAATTTGTCAAAGTTCTATCCTTGAGATTAAATTTCTCACAAGTGTGTTGCCAGCTATAGCTAGTAACGCTTGGGTCACCTAAGTCCCAATGAACCAAGTTCATAGACCTTAAAGCTTAATTTTAGTCTGACTCAACATCTCTATATTTTTTATATAAAGAAAGGAGACTCATCACATCACTCGCACATTTTTACTCAAGAATATACATGGAGCAAACATATTATACCTGGGTTACTCAGCATGGTCATGTTTTAGAGTTTATTTATGACCACTCATATTTTTAACCGTCTTTTTACTCAAAGTATACATGGGGCATACATGGTACTCCTGAGTTACTCAACATATCGCTACAATAGAGTGCTTCATTTTATTGTAAAATCACTTATGTCTCAAACGGCCTTTTAATCAAAAGTATACATGGAGCATACTTGTTACCCTTAGCAGCTTTTGATAGTGGAGTGCTCTACTTTCTTTATTCCTTTTTTTTTTCTTTATTTTGTTGCACTATTTTAGGAGAGAATCATGAATCAAAGCTTCCTAAGTTCACCAAACAGTTTATAGCTACATAAATGTTAAAAAGTGCATAAAATTCATTCCCAAGGTTAGATCCCTAGCAGCAATCCTTATTAAGCCATTCATAATAATTATTCCAAAACTTTAGAATTTATAGCATGTTTACTTGTTTTTTTTTTACCGTTCAGTGTGCAATATCTATACTACCTAGACCTCTCCCCACCCATAAATAGGAGGATACTAAGTGCTTAAACACGCTTAATCCATCGTCCTCCGTAAATTGTACCAATGTCAATGTCAATCGAGCTTTACTCAATCGATACATGTTTCTTTGTTTCGGATTAATGAAAACATGCCTTTTCAAAAAAGTTTCTATATTATTTCAAATTTTAAAATTTAATCTTTATAATTTAATTTTACAATATTGAGTTTTTATACTATTTTTAATTTGAAAATTTTTATCCCTCTACTAACTTTAGTTCAGTTTTACCATTAAGTATTGATCTAAAGACTATAAAAAGGTAAAATAAATATAAATGATTGAAAATGTATAATTCATTTAATGACATTTTTAATTATTTTTAAAGATTAAGGATCAAATTGATAAAAAAAAAGTAAATATAAGGGACTAAAAAATTGTTTTACCTTTTTAATTATCAATTCAAAATGTTTTGCAGGCATCAAAGATTTTTGGGAGCCTATGCAATTTTTAATATGCGACTCTTAATTTATAATCAGTAAGAGATAAATTTTTTTCTTCCAAAAAATTACCTTAATAGAAAAATATTATTATATTATCCTCTTGAGCAACAAAAAGTTAACTTATAAACATCTAAAAATCAAATATTTTTCACTTAAAATGTGTCATTCTTTTTACATGTATAAAGTTTTAGATAATTGTTATATATATATACACATAATTATATATACAAATTTATAACCTTTTACAACTATTTAACTTAAATTTTTTATTTTGTGGCCCTCTCTTTCAGGACCCTGTGCGGTCGTTCTTATCACACCCGGCCCAAAACCTCACTATTTGCAGGCTGTGGGGTTCGAGAACCCACGCGCACTTCAGTGCAGAAGATCTTAAGTCTTCCCCCTTAACCAGTCGGGCAAACCTGTTGAATGCTTTAACAAGCTATGCAAATTTTTATATATTCTTAGCAATTCTCTTTTGTTACTTGTTGAAGGAATAAAATGCTAAAACCTAATAAGTTTTTTTTTTCATTTTAAATAAGTTTGTATATGCTTTATGGATTATTGAATAAACTTCATTCTCTCGATTGTTTCTTAATTTACTTTCTTTTTTTAAAATTTATATAACGTTTGTTGGTACTATAAGGCCCTGCTTGGTTCAGCAGAAAACTGGAAAGATAGGCAAACAGAAAGGAAAACTGAACGGAAAATAAAATCTTAAGTTGCTTGGTATTAAGGAAAGTTAGACAGAAAGAAAAGTGGAAGGGAGGGTGTTTTCTTTCGTACTGTAGAAATACTTATCCCTCTAAAATTGGGCGGAAAAGACTAGAGGAAGATCAGTCGATCTGATTTTAAATATATAATTGCTACATTACCCTTCATTAAATTTCAAAATTACCTTTTACTCTTTCATGATTTTACCCCCGAAATTTACTTGAAATCCCTGCTTTTCTTTCTCTCAAATCTAACATGGTTTCGGTTTGAAATCGTCCGTAAGAATTTTTTTTCATCCGTTTTCTATGGAATTTTCAAATCCCTAGTTTCCTTTCTCTTAAATCCCCTGACTTAAAATTTATCATATTGTCATATTTTTTAAAATTTATTTTATTTATACAAAATTTTATTTATGATCTCTTTATCTTTAAAAATCATTTATTATAATTTAATATAATTATTTGTTTTTTTATAATTTGAAAAAGTATCTTCGTGTGTTTATATATATAACAAAATTTTATAATATATTTTATTTTAAATAGTTTAATAAATTTGTTATATTAAGATTTTAAAAAGTAAAGAATTTTTTAATTATTTTAAATAAATATTATCCTAATAAAAAAATAAAATTAAATGTTTTGAACAGCAATTGGGAATGGAAGGCGGCCATTAGCAGGTTTGATGAAGCTTGAGCTTTCTTCATCCCGATTCTTGTTCTTCGTTATATTCCATCGTTTCCACCTCCTGTCTAAATTCTTTTTTCTCGATTCCCAATCTGAAATCGAATCCTGCGGTGCTCAATTGAAGAAATCTATTGTGGGTTCAAAGGAGCAAACCCTAACTTTCTTCTCGCCGATTGAAAAAGAGGGATCTATCTTCATTCAACCGCCGAAATAGGTATTTGACGATGGAGTCTCCGAATGAAAGTATGCTCTGGTCGGCCAGTTTATCGGAGGTGCCCCTAATCTCACTGCCCTGCAAAAAATAATAGAAACTATTTGGGAGAAATCTGCCATGATCAAGGTTAGTCTCGCAAGGCCTTGCGTCTATGTGTTCTCCTTTCCTAATGCCACGGCTCGTGACTGGGTTCTTGAACACGGCCCTTGGCATATACTGCATAAGCCATTAATCTTGAGAAAATGGAAACCTAATCTGCCTAAACTTGAATTCGAGCTAGATAGAATGCATGTTTGGTTGCAACTTTACAATGTCCTTTAGAGCTGTACAATAAGATTGGATTGAGCTATATTTCGAGTGCCATAAGGAACCCTCTGTACATAGACACGGTCTCAGCTTCTAAGGGTAGATTAGAATTCACTAAGGTATGTGTGGAACTAGAAGCTAATGTCACTGTTCCTAAACAAGTCACTGTTCTTATGCTAGATGGTTCACAAGTTGCCATCCGTGTTGTTGTGCCATGGACACTGTCTAGCTGCCCTAAGTGTAAGATTTATGGTCACTAGGGGAAACAATGCACTGCTGCTGAGCCAAAGATAGTGCAAGTCTGGCAACAGAAGGCGAGCATCACTGCAGAACCAACTAGTCCCAGGGATAATCATGTTGATTCTAATTCAACTGATGCCACTGATCTTACTGCATATTCATCTAATTCAGCTGATGCTCCAATTTCAAATGAAACTATTGTCAATGATGCCCAAGTGGGAACTGAAACCGAGAGTTGCCAAGGTGTCTGGTCAAACTAATTCCCTAAATATATTGAACCAAGATACTGTACATTCCCCAACTGTATAGACCCAAGATACTGTACATGGCCATTTTGAGGTTGTTGTCAAAGTTCCACCTGCAACTCTCCTTGATTCTGCACCTATTGAAGATCTCCAAAATAAGGACCCTCTGCAAAAAAAGGAAAGGGGCATACCTCCTAAAGAGATCAGAAAAGCTGCAGGGTCTGCCTCTAAACAAACATCTTTGAACACTAAAAGTGGCTCGGGTCCAATGTAAGAGATTCGAGCAAGAAACAAGGCCATTTGGAAAAATTGAAAGCTGCAGCTAGTGATGCTCTGGCATCTGGAGGTACTCCTATTCCTTTTTCTCAATGATTGTTGGTTTTTGGAACATAAGTGGGTTTAATCATCCCCAAAAGCAAGCTAAGGTTATGCAGAGATATAATGCTCTCCATGTTGATATTCTATGCCTCATTGAAACTAGAATTAGAAGTAATAATATAGGTACTATCATGTATAATTACTCCACTGACTGGCATTGATTTTCAAATTACATTCATGCTGGGAACTGTAGAATCTGGATTTTGTGGAAAGCTCACTTGCAGTGCAATGTCATTCAACATGCTGACCAGTCAGTGACCATTTAAGGTGAACATCTGGGGAAACAGTTTATTCTTACAGCTGTTTGTGGTAGGAATGATGCAGACCAGCGAAAGCTACTTTGGGACCAGCTAAAGAGCATTGAAGGAATAGTGGGATCCCTTCCTTGGATCCTAGGGGGAGATTATAACATCACAGCCCATGCTGAGGAGAGCTCAGAATTTGACACTCAAGGACCTCATGTTAACCCAAAATGGAGGATTTTCAAAATTGTTTGGAGGATCTGCGACTTATTGATCACCCATACACTGGCCCTCTCTTCACCTGGTCAAATAAGTAGGAAAAATATTTCCTGGCCCGCAAGCTTGACAGAGTTCTGATCAATCAGGCATGGCTACAAAATTTCCCAAATTCATACACGGAATTCCAAGCTCAGGGGGTGTCAGACCATTGCCAGCATTTGTTTGGTTCCAGAAAAATAACCCTATCAATCGCCCTAAGCCATTTTGATTCTTTAACTGCTGGACGCTCGTTTCCACTTATCAAGGTATTGTGAGAAACTCATGGCAGACAGATACAAAAGGTGACCCTATGCAGAGTTTTTTCTTCAAACTAAAACGTCTTAAACCATTCTTAAAGGACTTGAATAAGGCTCACTTTGAAGACATCTCTTCTTGGGTAGCTAGCAAAAAAACCCAACTTGAGCAGCAACAGCTTCTTAATCTGTCTTCCTAGTATGCAGGATATCGAGAAGGAGAAATTGTTGCACATTGAGTTAATTAAGCTTGAGTAAGCAGAACAAGCTTTCTACAGACAAAAAGCAAACGTTTAATGGATTCAAGAAGGTGACATGGGCACAAAAATTTTTCACTCCACTGTTATGACCAAAAAGAAGATGAATATTGTCTGTATGCTTAAAGACAAGGATGGGAACAGATTGAAGACTTTCGAAGCAATGGCCAATGAAATGATACAATTCTACACTAATCTCATTGGCTCAAAAGATCAAAATGTCACAAGCTGTAATGTTGAGCAATTAAAATCATTGCTGCCTTACTAAATTCCTAATGATGATCAACAGCTCCTTACTAGAGACATTACTGCCTTGGAGATTAAAGAAACTCTCTTTCAACAAGGAAATGAGAAGAGTCCTGATCCGGATGGCTATAGTGCATGGTTTTTCAAGTCTGCCTGGGATACGGTCGGGGAGGATTTCATTGCTGCCATTAAACATTTTTTTTCAAACCTCATCCCTATTGCCAGCATTCAGTGCCACAACTTTGGTTTTGATTCGAGAAGTACCCGATGCCTGTCTAGCTAAGGAATTTAGACTAATATCCTGTTGTTCGGTTGTCTATAAGACAATCACAAAGATAATGGTGAGAAGACTGTCTCCATTCTTCCCCAATATGATATTACTGAATCAATCAGTTTTTATCAAGGGAAGCAGCATTACAGAGAACACCTTACTAGCTCGAGAGATTGTTAAAGGCTACTCCAAAAAAACCATGTCACCTCGATGCACCATCAAGATCGACCTACAAAAAGCATTTGACTCGGTTGACTGGGGATTTTTGATGAACGTACTCGAAGCAGTGGGAATCCCTGAGACTTTTAGAGGCTGGATCCAAAGCTGTATTACAACCTCTAAGTTTTCTATTTCTTTGAATGGCAGCCTTGTAGGCTATTTTAAAGGAGGGAGAGGGGTCCGACAAGGGGATCCCTTATCCCTCTACTTGTTATTGTAATGAACATCCTTTCCATTCTATTGGATAATGCAGCTAAAGAAGGGATCTTCATACATCACCCTAAATGCAGTCAATTGCCACTCACTCACCTATGCTTTGCAGACGACCTCCTTATCTTCAGTTATGGCTCTACTGACTCGATTCTGGGCATCCTAAGCACACTTGAGTATTTCTACACTATCTCGGGGCTACAACTCAACGTAGCCAAAACAGAATTCTTTGCAAGTGGCATTTTCCCTGATACTCTTGAGCAGATAAGATGGGTAACCGGCTTCAAGCAAGGCCATCTCCCAATTCGTTACCTTGGGGTGCCTCTAGTAACTCGAAAGCTCACTGACAATGACAGTTCCCCGCTAATTGAAAAAATCAAAGCCAAACTTGGTGCTTGGTCCAAGAGAAAGCTCTGCTATGGTGGAAGGATAAAGTTAATTCGAGTTGTACTGGTTAGTATATTTAACTATTGGAGCAAACAACTCATACTATCCAAGTCTACAATCTCTAAGATCGAACAATTATGCATACGATTCTTTTGGAAATGCGACAATATTCAGGTCCAAGGCGCACGGGTTAGCTGGGAATACATTTGCCGGACTAAAGCTGAGGGAGGTCTAGGACTTAAAAGTCTTGGTGAGTGGAATAAAACTTGCTCCCTACAATTGCTGAGAAACCTTATGGCTGGTCAAGGACCCCTCTGGGTGGCATGGACAAAGATGCTACTTGTACCTTATGTGGGAATGCTGATGAAACCCGAGACCATCTCTTCTCGGACTGCTCATACTCAAGCTTGGTTTGGAGGAAAATTGCAACGACATGTGGATTGCACCTACCTATAAGGATTTGGGAAGAACACTTAAAATGGGCAGAAATGAACTAGAAAGGTAAATCACTTATTACTTTGATTCTCAAACTTGCTTGGATAACATTTCTTTACCATATTTGGGAGGAACGCAATGCCAGATTCTTTAAAGGAATAAATCGAAGCCTGGAAGCGCTCTCCGACACCATACGCTACACCATTAGCATACGACTGTATAGACACGGGATAGTACTAATATTAAGCTTTGTACAGACTAGGACATCAACACTGGTTGACCTAAGAAGAACTTGATTACTTCATTGTAATTTTTTTCTCGGATAAATACATTCACCATTTATCCAAAAAAAAATAAAATTAAATAATATTATAATAAAATTTATCATAAAAGGAATATAAGTATAAGGGTATAATGGTAAAGTAAATTTTCTTTTCTTTTAATTTTTTATTGTACCAAGCAATAAAGAGGAAAGAATCATATTTTTATTTTAGTTTTCTATCCTCTCAATCAAGTACACCAATGAAAAAAAAATATGTGTTTTTCATCCTTCCTCTTTTCTTTCCTTCAATTTTTTATCCTTTCAATTTTCTTTCTTCTCTACCAAGCAAAGCCTAGAAGTCAGTGTATACCATTTGTCATAAGGGTAAATTATATTGGAATGCACTCAATTATTAATAAAGTTATGATTGGTCACTCAATTAAAGTTTTAGTTATGATCGTGTCTCTCTCCTGTTAAAATACAAATGGACAACTAACAAAGTTTGATATAATAACAATTAGAGTCCTCAAAACTTATATTTTACTAATTTAATCCTAATTTAAATTAATTCAATAAATTAAACCCGTCATATTTTAAAAAAGTACACCAAGTTTGTCATTTTATTCTCCCAAATTGTTTGTTCTTCACCGTTCATCATCATTTCTATTTGGGTACTTTGATAACATGAGTTATGTCAAACTTGATATTTTAAATGAGTAAATACAAATGACTAAATTTATTGAATTTTTAAAATTACAACTAAATTGATTGAATGTGTAAATATAAAAGATTAAATGTGTTATTATGTCGCTTTTTATTAACTATCACATCATCAGTAGTTAAATTTTTAACGGCACCGGACCAACTTGTTACTTTTTTAAGTCAGGACTATTTTTATTACATTTCATAGTCGGGGACTCAACAAAAAAAACTTATATAATCGGGGACTATTTATGGAGTTTACCCTTTCCAAACAGTGGAGCTTTCGAATCTTTTTGTTTTGACTTTGGAATTTCGTTTGTCGTTTTAACAAATGCAAAATCAAAACCTTTTCAATACCAGTCTGGGCTTGAAGCTCAGAATGCTGGTGGGCTTCGCAAGTTGCCTGATGGGTTACTGCGGATGCGTAGCAAAACTCGACTCGAATCGAAAAAATCGATATTTTTTTTAATTTCGAGTTATTCAAGTTGTTCGATTTATTCGAGTCAACTCGAGTAACTCGAAAAAATTTCGAGTTCAAGTCGAGTCGAGTTGAAATTTGCCCAACTTGAAAAATCGAAAAATCAAATTTTACAGCTTTGCGATTTAGTCCTTGATTTCATTTTTCTTAAATTCCTCCTCCATTTTAAGTCCATTTTTATCAAATTTGAACAGCATATTCCTAAACCAACTTAGAATAGTTATTTACCTTCAATTTATATTCTTGAAAATAAATTTCATATTTTTTCAATACAGCCCCTTAACTTTGTATGATAATCATTTCTTAAATTCCTCTTTCGTTTTAAGTTTATTTTTGACCAAATTTAAACCCCATGCTCCTAAACCACTGTAGAATACCTATTTAGCTTCAATTCATATTTTTAAATTAAATTTCCTACTTTTGCAATTTAGTCCTCAACTTTGAATGATTTCTCATTTCTTTAATTCCTCTTTCGTTTTAAGTATATTTTTGACAAAAATTAAACCACATGATTAACTAACACTATATAATATCTATATAACTTCAATTCATATTTTTAACAAATATATTCTTTTTGCAATTTAGTCCTTTAACTAATTTTTTTGTAATTTTTTTCTTCACATCAATTCATTGACTCATTTATACTCCCATCAGTACTTTATCCGCAAAAGTTTCTTATTTAAAAATAATATTATAAATATATTTTAGAAGTTTGGATGATTTTTTTTATTAAATAACATTACAAATCTTACTTATACATGTGAAAAATAATACTATCAAGAAATGTATATAAACATATCTTATATGATTAGAGAAAGTCGTTTAAATTAGAATCAAACCGTATTACAACATGATAAATAATTACAATTAAATTTGTATAAGAACTTGAAAACTCGACTCGAACTCGACTCGAATTTCATAAACTCGACTAGAATAGAAAAAATTTCAAATTAAGTTCAAGTTGTAAAATATGACGCGTCAACTCGAATAATTCGAAATTTTTTAACTCGACTCGCTCGAATGCTCACCCCTAATGTGAACAATTATAAATTTTAATAATTAACCATTTTTCACATTTGAGATTCACGAAATTGTTAGGGTCCGTTTAGTTCTAGAGAATAAAGTTTATTTTTATTTTTTAAAAAATAAAAAACGGTTAAGAAAACATGTTTGATTGTAAAATTAGAAAATATTTTTTAAAAAAAAAAAAAGAAATAAGTGAAAATTTGAAAACATAAAAAATGTTTTCATTGTTTTCATTGAAAATGTTTTAGAAGGGTGGAGAATAAGAAAATTAAGGGTTTCTTAATTTTAACCCTGGTTCGAATCCTTCTAATACCATTTTTTAAAAACTTTGGTTTATTTACTCATATTTTTTATTATTATAATAATATTTTTCTAACTATATTTTATTTTAATTGTTTAATAATTATTTTTCATTGCTATTTTGAAAATCTAGATACAAAACACATTTTCACTATTTTTGATTTTTGAAAACAAGTTTTCATTCATATTAACCAAACATGTTTTCTAATTTTTAGGAAATTAAAAATAAAAATAAAAAAAAAAAAAAAAAAATTGTCTAAAACCAAACGGACCAAATTGCTAATTTCGTCATTACATCATTCTCCTTTCCAACAACTGTGACTAATAGTGATGAATCCATAAATATTTTTTGAGAGTAAACATGCATAAAATTTTAAAATTCAGGATGAGCACAGGTCATAAAATTTAAAAAAAATTAAAGACTAATTGATAAAAATTAAGTAAACTAAAACCAAATGTGTAAACTTTAAAAGTCCAGAATAGACACATGTCCACCCAACCATACACATACATCTACCACTAGTGACTAATTTATTTTTAGAATACGTCTATAAGAACAATGATGACTGAAGTTTTGATAATATAATATAATATACAGGGTTGGTTCTGAGATTTTAGAGACTTAGGGTGAATCAAAAAGTTTGGTCCCTAATATTAAGTAATGAAAAAAATTAAATTTTAAGAGTATGCCTCTAATAACGAATATTGAAAAAAAAAGAGTTTTAAGAGTATTCCTTTAATAGCAAATATTTAAAAAAAATAAATTTTAATAGTAGGCCCCTAGGTTTCGTTGGATATATAATCCAAATGGATTGAATATTTGAGAAACTAGGGCACCTTTGGGTATATTTTATAATCTACGGCAAATTCTACAGTGCAGGGTGAGACGCCATCTGCAGGTGGCGACTTCACCCTGATTTTTTCTTGAATCGATAAGGAAAAATATTAAACTATTACAAATCAAGAGGAAATCGCCACATGCAGATAGCGTCTTCACCCAAGTCGTCATCTGCAGGTGGCGACTTCACCCTGCACTGTAGAATTTGTCGTAGATCCCAAAATATACTCAAAGGTGCCCCAAAACCCAAAATATTATTTAGGTTTGCATTATTCCCCAAAATAGTCCAGGCCCCTAATAACCAATATTAAAAAATAAATAAATTTTAAGAGTAGGCCCCTAATAAAAATATTTTAAAAAATTAAATTTTAAGAATAAGCTCCTAATAACAAATGTTTGGAAAAAAATTGAGCTTCTAATAATAAATATAAAAAATCATGCCCTAAATAACAAGTATTAAAAAAATAGACGTATAATGACAAATACTGAAAAAATGAATTTTAAGAATAGGCCTTAATAATAAATATTGAAAAATTTTTAAACTTATCCAAAAAAATAAATATTGAAAAATTTTAATATTAAGAGTAGACCCTAATAACAAATATTGAAACAAATGAATTTTAAGAGAATATCCTTAATACCAAACAATGAAAAAAAAATTAATTTTTGACTATGCTCTTAATAACAAATATTAAGAAAAAATGAGCTTTAAATAACAAGTATTAAAAAAATGGACCCAAATAACAAGTATTGAAAAATTGTACCCCTAATAATAAATATTAAAAAAATAAATTTTAGAGTATGTCATAATAACAAATATCGAGAAAAAATGAGCTTCAAATAACAAGTATTAAAAGATTGGGCACCAAATAACAATTATTGAAAAAATTAGACCCCTAATAAAAAATATTAAAAAAATTTAAGAAAAAATAAATTTTAAGGGTAGATCTCTAATAACAAATATTGAAAAAAATTGAGCCTCTAATAATAACTAGTGAAAAAATTAGGCCTAAATAACAAATATTAAACAAAATTGAACCCTTAATAACAAATATTAAAAAAATTAAAATATAATTAAAATCTTAATTATGGTTCTAAGAGCCATTAATGCTAAGTAAATTTTAAGGGAAAATTTTAGACTTAAGATTTAGGAGGGAAAAGTATTTTATGCACGGCTGTGAAATTTTGGTTTTTTATAAATGGATCTAATTTAAAGTTTATGTGTTTAGTTTATGGTTTAGAGGGTTAAGTTGTAGGGTTAAAATTTTAAAATTTATTGTTGGAATGTAGAATTTAGGGATAAAAATCGCATGCTCCTTTTCAGTGCCTTTTTAACATTAAAAAAATTAAATTTTAAGTCATAACCTAAATTTTAAACCCTAAACCTTAAAAAGTATATCATACTCTAAATTTCCTAAACACTAACCTTAAACTTTAAACATTGACCCTAAACTCTAAACCTAAATTTTAGAGTGAGACATAATAAGGACACCGAAAAAGGACATAAAATTTCTGTTTTAAAATTTAAAAATTAGAATTTAGTTTCTAAAGTTCTTAACTTAAATTTAAATTTTTATAATTAAAATAAGTATGTTTGTGTGAAAAAATTATTTTCTGTGGATAAATATTAACCCTTAAAAAAATCTTAAAATTCTAATATTTTTCTTGGCATTCCAAGAAAAGCCATCACTTGGCCCCTTGAGGGGGCTGAATCACCAACAAACAGGTCGAGAAAAACATGAAATGCACAGTTCCAGAACTGGACTTTTCAAGGAATCTCAATCTCTTTAACGTGGCAACAGTGGAGAGCACCGCTAACTGGGAAAAATAACCCACAAAGATAGCACGCTTTACAATGCACAGACCTCGTTTTATCAAATCTCTTCGCACAATCAGCCACCTGGAAGTGGAACTTCAATTCTGTTTACTCTACTGATGAAACCAAAGTTTAACCTCCCTTCCCTCCTCCAATCAGATTCTATCTCATCCGTTTGCATGCAGTAGGAGACTATGCTGATAACACGTGGAGTGACGACCGTCAAAATTAAACAGACAGAGAAAAGTTGTTGTGTCGTAACATTGAAGGCCCGAACACAACACTCGAAAACACGCTTAAGTTAACGGAAGTTATTTTTTTAATTCAATGTATAAACGTAAAAAAATATTTTTGCATACTCATTTAAAAAAAAATTATTTTAAATTTTATTTTTAAATTTTTGATCCGCCGCTGTATGATAGATGTAACAACGCATGACCGCCAACTTGACACGCGTAACAGTAACACAGAGGGCGTTTTTGATTGGTGTAAGAGCGGTTCTAAATTGAGTGCGGCATCGAATTCAAAGGCTTGTTTTTGCTTGTCATAAATTTCTTTAATTCGCAATTGAATTGTGATGTGTTATCATGCATTGACCCATTTGATGCTGCGAAAGCCCCTCAAACACGTACCCCATCATTCAATTTCCAAACGCCAACATCTCCTGCCTCTTGTTTCTTGTTTGTTTAACTTGTTTTGAATTCACTGGCTGATTTTCTACTCTTTCAAATCACCCCCTTCAAAAGCCTATCACCATTTCCAGTTTCTTAACTATAATCCCAACTCTTGTTCTTCTTCTGCTCGAAGGCACCATGATTAAGACGTTGAATCCTTGCTCCACAACAGCTAAAACAGCTGAAATCTTGTCCAGGTACCGGCCTATAGCTCCCAAGCCTGAGGTGCCTGCAAACTCCATAGATGAGAAGAACTCAGGTTTGTCTGAGAAGATGAAGCAGTCATCTTATGCGAGGAATTTGTGACCTCAGCTTCAGGCTAGGCCTACTAGAACTAGAAAGAGAGGTAGAGCTGCTTTATCACCAACAACAACACTCAAGAGAGCGAGGACCCATATCCCAGGGCTTTCTTCACCTACTCCTGGAAGCCTCTCTTTGCAAGGTCTCTCTCATCAGATTGATATGCCTCAGTTTTGTTCTACACCATCAACAGGTTTGGTCACACTTCCTCTTATTCCATGTTGCATGGAACCTTGTGGAGGAGAAAAGGTGACAATTTGAACAAAGTGGCTGAAATCCCAGAAGAAAAGGATTTTTTGAAGCTGTTCCAACTCCAAGATCCTCCCACCACCAGCCTTATAGCACCTCAGCCAATTCGACCGGTAGGCTCAAGCATCTTTGTTGGGTGCATCAATGAGGAACCTAGCATGAACCCACCACCAATGCAAGTCCCAAAGAAACCAGAGGAGATTGAAGATGATGTTGAGGCCAAGGCCTTGCCAGCACTGATATCTGATTCAAACAACAAAGTTAGGCTAGCAAATTCTGCTTACAAAGAGCTGGTGGGTCAACCAGAATGTCCCTGGCTCGATTCCATGGTAAAAGGCAGTGAAAGAAGATCCATAAGCAACTCATGCAAGAGAATCTGTGGGGAAGTGACCCTTATCTATCTAACTCAAGGGTTCCACCTAATTCAAAGGGGTTTTCTTGCTGGGTGCGGATCGAGTGGGGAAACGAAGGGAACAACAAAGGTTCGATCACAACTTTTTGTGATGTAGTCAGATTAGCATGTCAGTCAAAGGATTATCTATTCACATGGAGGTTCCATACCCACAATAGGGAAGCATCTCAGTCTAGCTCCAATCTTTGAAATTAGAGAATGTACAAAATGTTTTACTGCAAAATGCAACCTTAACTAGCAAGTGTTATATCTATAGCATATATGTAACTTATATATATATATATCTAGCAAATAGTGCAGTAGTTTTTTTGTCAGTTCATCTTTTGCTTTTATATATATGCAAAAATCCAGATCCTATGGTATTTGCCATGTTTTCAAGCAAAGTCATTAAGCCAGAAATATAGGGAAAATGAAAAAGAAGTTTTAACAAATTGTGCATTTTCTTCACTAGAACATCATAAATTTACAATGTAACCCTTTTATCAATTTGTCTTCCTTCTCTCGGACAACCCTTCTTAATTGCTTATGTTAAAAGATATGATTTTTTATCATCTTTTTGGTCTCATCTGATAGTGAAATAATCTCATGACCTGCTGGTCAGGCTTGGTAGGACCTGCTGGTTTGCAGGAAGGAAGAATTTGGCAGTGTATGTTAATGGAACTTTGGGATTTTATGTTTTTCATGACCATTTAATCATATACCTGAAACATATCTTCCAAGATAGTTTCTCTTGATTCAATCAATTTCTTGTAAATAAGATCTACATTTTTGGTGATAATTTTGGGCATTTCTCTGTCATCTTTAGCTGTCAGCAACTACATCTTTGTGGCAGTGTAAAGCTTTGGCCTGTAGAGTCCCTCATGCCTTTGAAACCCCAAATTCCCTTCTATTCTCCATTAATTTCATTGTTTGAGCTTGTCAATATTTAGTATTAATGGCAACATGAATGTTTATCTAAGCAAATATTCTCTTTCAATTGGGCATAAGGCATAAAATTCATGTTTCCCTTGCCCCTGGTCCCTAAACAGTCCTCTTTCCCCTGCTTTTACCCTTCTTTTTCATGCAAACATCTAATGGAAAATTACAACAGCAAGATTGCCCAAGTCTTATACAATCTTTGGAAACTAGTAGTTTAGTTCTTAAGATTATAATAGTAATGATAACAAGCATTGACAAAGTGTATTGCTGAGGCATATATAGGTATTGGCATCTCATTTGACTGCAAGATGCAGTACAATTGCATTCAAATATAACAAACAAAAGCCAAACACTTCTATTAGATTATCAACAAATTTATGTCTTATAGTCTTAAAAGAAACATTTGAACTGAGAATGCAGGACATGTGAACCGAGCAGAAACATGGGAAAACAGAACATGTGATACATCGAAGAAAGGACCAAACTTTGATGACAGAGACTAGGATTCAGCAGCAACCTCGGTTCCGTTAACTTTCTCCTTCTCGCGCTCGCCCTCAAGCTGGCTTAAGTTCCCCTTTTCCTTGATGAGTTGACCATGGTGGTGTTTGCAGTAAAGTCGGCCTTCATGTGCAATGTAATTTGAAGGGCTGATTACACATCCTCCATGTGTGCATTTGAAACAACTTTTGTGGTACGGAGTTCCATTCACTGTAACCTTTTGACAGAAAAAAAATAATGTTTTACAGTTAATGCTTTGTGTAATACTATGCCAAAAGCTAGTACTTTAGCAGAACAGAACATTATTGCAAATTTTTACCCTCTCAGTTGGATATACAGTATTTTTACAGCCAAAACATTTATCTCTGGTTCCAGCAAATATGCCCGACACTTTAGTTGCTGCAGGTTTCTGTTCAAAGTAGCTCATATCGTAATCATGGTTTATCATAAATATGCTAACTCACATATAAAAACTTAAATACAATAAGCAGGAAATGGCATAGTAGCTTCAATGAAATTTACCTCCCCATCAACTGGTTTTTCTGGTTTTGCAATTTTTGGTGTACCTAGAAAGAAAATCGAAGTTGAACTTGAGAATCTGCTGGATCTGTTCAGAAATAAGAATCTATTTGAAAAACCATGAACTTGCCTACCTTCAAAGCTTTTGTCAAGACTGCCAGTTCTTTTGAAAAGTTGATCAAAATGAGGCCTGCAGTACAAAACTCCTTCAAAGGAATTGTAGTTGCCAAGCTGCAAATGAGATGTATGTGTCGATATCGATTTTTGAGATACAGAAATGGAGATAACAGAAGGAAAGATATCTCCTAAACTATGCAAAATGCAACAGATGGGAACATATAGAAGTTATATCCTAAAGATTATGATATTTGCAGCAAAGAACTTTGACATATAGGAGGAATTAGATAGCAGTGAGTACAGCATGTACTATTAAGTACTTACCTTCAAAGTACCTTTGCAGTGATGGCACCTGAAACAGGTCTTGTGATAAACCCGGTTGTCAGCAGTTAACTTGTCAACCAGATAGACAGTTTTGTCACAGGCCATGCATTTCTGGGTTGTTCCTGCAAATGCCATGGTAAAAAAATCTGAATAGTATGTTATAATATCTCCTCTTTGCACCGAGTTTTTCAATGGGGACTGGGAAAAGAAGATAAGATCAGGAAAGGGAAGATGGAGAAATGGAGAAATTTAAGATGGATTGTGGGGACCAAAAGCAGTTGTATAATTTAAGTTTCTTTTGTCAATCATTTTTTGTCCAATCCTCAAGCACATAACTACAGTTGTCTCAAGTTATATATGTTGCGACCTTTTTAAAAATAAAAAATTTAAAAGTTTAAAATTTGGATTTGAATGAAAACATTTTTGGGTTTTTAAAACATTTGATTTTTAAAGAATAAGGAAAATGGTTGATACACAAAATGTTTGAAAAACGTTTTGAAAATAAAAAATAGTTAATATTTAAAAAATATTCAAAAATGATTGAAAGTATTAAAAAATAGTTGAAAAGTATTTGAAAATGGGGAAATTTGTTTAAAAATGATTGAAGATAAAATGTGGGAGTCGCCACCGGTCGTTTTAAAAGGGGTAGACCAGACACCGAAAATAAAATCAGAAATAAAAACGGGTTCGGGAGTCGGTTACGGATGATGAAGGATTAGCACCTCACTCCGCTCAAAATTGGTACAAAAAAATTAATTACCGCTATTTAATAAAGAACTTTTCAAATTAAAGTGACACTTAAATTAAAATTTGTTTATACATACGAGTAAATTTTAAATGTCTCATTATTCAATAATAAATTGAAATACTACTACCACTTCGTTTGGTACTAGCCACATTTACTCTCAAATAAAAAGACGACGCATTGACCGTCCGAATTTGCAACCTAAGATATGGCAAAAAAAAAACAATAACACGAATTAAAACATAAAACAAAGTAACATGTAAGATATGAATATATCTATATACGCTTACATGAGGGAGAGGAACAAGAAATATATATATATATATATATATATATATAATGATAAGTAAATAACAACATATATAAAAAAGGCATGAAATTATACAAATATGAAACGAAAACAAATACAAACATGTGAACAAATAAGCAAATAAACCATGGCAAAAAAAAAAAAAGAATATAAAAGAACAGTGAATTGAACGAACAAATATATAAAAAGGCAAACATATGAGCAATATATCGAACAAGGAAATAAATACGGGCTGGAATTAAGGAAAATAAGGGAAAATGAACCAATTTAAAAAATAGAGCGGATTCGAGGGACCAAAAAAGGCATTTAACCACGACAGACCAGATTGAAGCCAAAATGAGGACGAAATTGGGACTTTTCGAAAACTTGCAAGGAGGACCAAGAAAGGGGTTTCAAAAGGCGGAAGGGCCGAGAAAAAAACTTGAAAACACGGAAGGATCAAAGGTTAATAAATCTATTTTTTAAAATAAATCTGATCGAATTTGAGGACCAAATCGGGAACTTTCGAAAACTTAGAGGGATCGGATAAGGGATTTCAAAACGCGAAAGCCCTCCACGTGTAATATCGAGAACACGGAAGGATCAAATGTGGGATTAACCCATTTAGAGATTTAAAAAAATATAAAAATCCTCCGTCATTCTTTACCTCTTTTGGCCATTTTCCTTTCGAACACTTCGTTTAAACCTCATTTTTCTCTCAAAACTCTCTTAATCCCAACCCAGAACAAATGAGCACCTCCCTTGGTGTTCATCGTATTCATCAAGAACACGGACCAAAACCTAGAAACCTTCGCAATCCCGCCGCACCGGCCGCCGCTAGCCGACACCGGTGATCTAAAACCACAAAAAAACTCATCTTTTCCATCTAAACAAGATCCGACCTCGGATTTTGAAAAGAAAACCCATTTTACCCAGATCTGAAAAAAAACCGAGCCAAAATTTATATTTTTTTAAAAACCCTTTTGACACACATCACCTCACCGATTAACCATGCATGGCCTCGGGGAGGCCAAAAGGCTTATCATCGGTGAACGGAGCCGAAAGGCCGTCAAGGTAAAAAGACCAAACTTTAATGCTCTTCTCTTTTTATTTTATGTTTCGAAATAAAGAATAGAGACGATACCTCTGGAAATTTGCTCTTTTTTGTATTGCTTTTTTGGAAATTTCCCGAATGGTGTTACAATATTTTTGGCTCCATTATATAGCCTGAATATTACATGTAAAAGAAAAATGGAAAAAATAAAATCTAAAATCCTTGTTGTTGTGAACTTTTGTTTGTATTCTTGTGCATCTTCTGAAATTGTTGGCTTGCCGGCTCTGCCTTTTCTGCACGTACGTGCCCTATTTTAACTTTGTTATTTCTTGTCTTTCTTGCTGATGTGGTTGATCGGGAGAGATGGAGGACCGGTAAAGGACATTGGGGAGTGCTGGAGATAAGCACTGAACCGGAAGGTCAGACAGTCACGCGTAGTGATCTGAGTCATCAGAGCGTGCGGCGTACGCGCGGCAGCTGAAAAGCCGAAGGGTGAGCTCCACGCGCGTGGTCAACTGAAGAGCCAACTTGCACGGGCGCGTGCGGGTTCTGGAAGGATCATCCCCTTGATCTTGATCGTTGGATCGAGGGCCAGATCAAAGGTCCCATTTAGAGATTTAAAAAAATATAAAAACTTGAAAACACGGAAGGATCAAAGGTTAATAAATCTATTTTTTAAAATAAATTTGATCGAATTTGAGGACCAAATCGAAAACTTTCGAAAACTTAGAGGGATTGGGTAAGGGATTTCAAAATGCGAAAGCCCTCCGCGTGTAATATCGAGAACACGGAAGGATCAAATGTGGGATTAACCCATTTAGAGATTTAAAAAAATATAAAAACCCTCCGTCATTCTTTACCTCTTTTGGCCATTTTCCTTTCAAACCCTTCGTTTAAACCTTTTTTTTCTCTCAAAACTCTCTTAATCCCAACCCAGAACAGATGAGCACCTCCCTTGGTGTTCATCGTATTCATCAAGAACACAGACCAAAACCTAGAAACCTTCGCAATCCCGCCGCACCGGCCGCCGCTAGCCGACACCGGTGATCTAAAACCACCAAAAAACTCATCTTTTCCATCTAAACAAGATCCGACCTCGGATTTTCGAAAAGAAAACCCATTTTACCCAGATCTGAAAAAAAACTTAGCCGAAATTTATATTTTTTAAAAAACCCTTTTGACACACATCACCTCACCGATTCACCATGCATGGCCTCGGGGAGGCCAAAAGGCTTATCATCGGTGAACGGAGCCGAAATGCCGTCAAGGTAAAAAGACCAAACCTTAATGCTCTTCTCTTTTTATTTTATGTTTCGAAATAAATAATAGAGACGATACCTTTGGAAATTTGCTCTTTTTTGTATTGCTTTTTTGGAAATTTCCCGAATGGTGTTACAATATTTTTGGCTCCATTATATAGCCTGAACATTACATGTAAAAGAAAAATGGAAAAAATAAAATCTAAAATCCTTGTTGTTGTGAACTTTTGTTTGTATTCTAGTGCATCTTCTGAAATTGTTGGCTTGCCGGCTCTGCCTTTTCTGCACGTACGTGCGCTATTTTAACTTTGTTATTTCTTGTATTTTTTGCTGATGTGGTTGATCGGGAGAGATGGAGGACCAGTAAAGGACACTGGGGAGTGCTGGAGATGGGCACTGAACCGGAAGGTCGACAGTCACGCGTGGTGATCTGAGTCGTCAGAGCGTGCGGCGTACGCGCGGCAGCTGAAAAGCCGAAGGGTGAGCTCCACGCGCGCGTGGTCTGCTGAAGAGCCAACTTGCACGAGCGCGTGCAGGTTCTGGAAGGATCATCCCTTGATCTTGATCGTTGGATCGGCCAGATCAAACGGTCCCTGTGCGGCTATGCATGGACAAAATGGGCAATTAGGATTTATGTTAGGGTTTAATTATTTGGGCCTTAGCAGGCCGTGCCTGTATTTTTTTTTTGTGTTATTACAATATGTAAATGGACTTTAATATTAAACTTGGGTTTTTTATTTTATTTAATTAATATTATTTAAATTTTTATTTTTGTTTATGGATAATAATAATATTATAACAAAAATAAAATAATAATATACTAAGATAATAATAGTATATTAATAATAACATAGATAATTACAATAATAATAATAATGATAATAAAAACCAAAAGATAATAATAATAATAAGATAATAGCATAATAATAATATAGTGAAATAATAATATAAACCGAATAATAATAATAGCAATAATAACGACTTTAACAAACAATAGCAAATAGTAAATAATAATAATAATAATAATAATAAATCAGTGTTAACAATAATATAATATGGACATAAATAAAGAACCCAAGTTAGGACAATTAACGATTACAATATATTTTTTGTATATCCTCCTTATCTAGTTGTACACAGTACAGTAGCGTGAATTTGGTAGCTTGTTGATTTGTTTGATGTAATGATTTAGGTGATATAAAGGCCACCCATGTCTTGTTTTAGGTGAAGTGTTCAAAAGGGTTTGATGTTCTGTCGGTAATTGTACAATTCTATGCTACCATTATGGAGCTTCTTTGCCTTAGTTCACCCAGACAGAGACAGCAACATTGGGGCCTCGTTTTGTAGACTAAACTATACATTGAAGTTCAATAATTTTCATGCAAACAATTGGAAGGAGGAAGAGTGGAGAAATGGTAAAGAAGTAAAGCATCTTTGGTCGGAGAAAAACCTTGACTTTTGGTTCAAGAGTTTGTGGACCCCATGAAATGCCATCCCACACCCACTTTAACCTCAATGGCATCTTTAGCTCTATTTTTCTTCATTACTGTCGCTGATTTTTGATCCAAAATAATATACGGTTATTGATATAATTTTAGAGTTAATTCATGATATCCTTAAATTATGGTTTAGATTTTAAATTAATCTCCAAATTTCAAGATTGTTTAATTGAATTCTCAAAATATTTATATTGTAATTTACACAGCCTTTATATAAAATTTAAAACATAAATCCTAGCACCCAAAACTCTAAATTCTAACCATAAACCTTAAATTCTACGCATTACACACTAAACCCATAAACTCTAAACCATAATTTAAAACCTTAAACCTTAAAATTAAAAGGCTTGTGTAAACAAGCTTGTGTGTCAAAGTATTTTCCATTAATAAAATATTTATGTTATTCTTGTCGTTAGCTTGGATATGATGTAGAGTATACTTTAAATATGTGAGTCAAATGTTAAACACATTTGTACTCACTGTATGGACACCATGTATGTAAAGTGTTATTGAGTGCTTAGAACAGAAAACCGAGGCCACCTTCGTGCTCAACGGCGTCGAGAGAGTCAAAATAGAGCCTTGCATCTGTTGTTCGACCGCCTGAAGTCGCTGCAAGTGCCGTACACGATGTCGCTTGCGTGTGGGCAACCTCCAGCCATGGGTAAGGTAGCTGCCTATCGGGTCCAACTGTTGGACCAACTGTTGGGCCAGCCATTTAAGCCGACCTACTGAGCCGAGCCGTGGCCCAATAAACTGCCCTGTATGTGGACTGAATTGGTTCTTTAAGCCGTCAATCGAGTCGAGCTGCGTCATCGAGCTGTCGGTCTAACTGAGCTGTCGTTGATTGCCTTCGAGCCGCTACCATTGTTGACCATCGTCGAGCCACCATTGACCGGCATTGACTTTTTTGGGGAACCTTACCCGAGGGTTTCTCGACGTTCTAAGTCTGATGACGGAGCCTATTTCATTAAATTCGAACCCAGTAAGCTATTTTTACACGTTTGACATTGTGAATTGAATAGGGGATGCATGGAATAAATGTATTTTTGTATTTGTTTTTATATGAGGATTATTTAGGATCGAATATCGAACCAAGTGGAGTAATCGGGAAGCTTATATGTGGATTATCACTATTCTTGAGGTTAGTACACCTCAAACTCTTATTACTTCGTGAGCATCATAAATGTGATTGCTTTGCGTATTAGTATCTGTAAAATAGGTAGACGATAAATAAGCATGTGTTGAGACCGATATTATGAGACTTGGTAAATATTGAGATGCTTTATGAGCTTGAGAATATTTGAGACTACTATGAGCTTTAAAGACTATGTAGGGTCGTTTGAACATTCGTATAATTATCTGATTGGTTGATTTACATGTTTTGATGCTTGAGTACGTGAAATATGAATTGGCATGTTCGATGGAAATTATACTAAATGGATTAATAATTGGTAATATTCGAGTAAATGATCATAAAATCGGTAATTAATATTAAGTAATTAAATATGTTAGTAAATAGACTCTAATGACTTCCATAAGCTTTAGGGATCGAATAAAACATGATAATTCATAGTTTAGGGGAATGGTGCAAACCGTGAATAGGGTATTGGTACGAGCTTTGGTTATACTGGTACACGACTAGGGGCCGTATCGATACAGGCAACCCGTATCGATTCTTGGGGAAATCTAGGATTTTCAGTAAGCAATATTTGTATCGTTATGTGTATTGTAACCCCCTTGACCCAGCCTAGACGCTCGACAAAACCAAGAGAACTACATTAGGTTTGCCGAAGCAAACCATAGAAAAAAAAGAAAACTGGTAGATTTTTTTTCTTTTATCTTGTCTAAATGCACATTATTAATCCTAAGTGTACATACTTGCAGTGAGTGAATTTTCAAAGGAAACATTTCATGGAAAGGCCGTCAATTGCATAACATACATTTTAGGGACCAAATTGAAAATCTTTTAATTTACAAGACCAATGGGTAAATTAAGATTACCAACCTTTAATTAGTCAGATTACATGCTAGCACATCAACTTTCAACCCATTCCGGCCATACAAACTCATGTAATTGTTAGCACAATATTCAGGGACTAAAACGAAAGAATCCAGAACTGCCCGTCCATGACATTAACAGAATTAACTGCCTCCGTATCGATACGATATTGCAACATCATTTTGGTAAGCCAAGCATTGTACCTGTACGCCACTTTGAATACAAAAATTATATTTAATTTCATAAAACACCGTACCGATACGGTCATCTAGTGTTTCGATACGCGGGCTCGTTCTAAAAAGTGAAATTCCAGTAACAATAAACCGTATCAAAACACCTTCACCCGTAACAAAACACCCTGCCCAAAATTTCCTAGCCGTACCGATACGGTCCCCCGTGTATCGGTAAGCATGGGCTTGTAATGTCAAATTTAGCTGGTTTTTCACTCGAATCTAGATGCATTTGGGTCCTAGCAACTCGCATTCATGCATACAAACAACCATAAATACCTAAGCTCACATTTATACCAGGGTTAAACATCCAAATCAATCTCATGCTACCAAAGGATCACTCTAAAGGCATGCTTCCTATACCCCTTTACCAAACATACCAAAATGCACAAAAGACCAGTCTCAACATAAGTATCATGTCAACACAACCAAGACAGCATAATACACTTGCGCAAACCATCACAACATGACAAACAACAAGGAAGCTCTAGATGCATACCTAAGGAACCATTCATCCACAACTATAAGCAGGGATTAACATCAAGCTTAGCAACATCAAACCATCCTCAAAATCCAGCATAGAAACAAACTTAAATGCCATAGGAAAACAGAATTACAACTCCCAAAACCATGGCGTACACATTGCCTTGTTTACCGAAAACTTAAACCGAGTTCATACTCAAAAGTAGTCAATCACTTGGATCCCTTCAACCCTTGCCTTTACTGCCCCAAACCATAATGCTCTGCATCATTAGGAAAAAGAGAGCATAAGCACACTTGCTTAGTGAGGGTGCTCATAAAACAATGATGCGTTAAAACCATTTGAAATCCGTATACTTGTTTTCCGAAAACATGCTTACAACCAAAGCATTTTCTATGATTCCAACCGAATCAATGCATAACAACCTCTATGCAACATCATAACCATTTTCCATGCTTAAATCCCAAATCATTAAATCATAAACCTTGCTTAAATTTCAAAGCATTAAGTCATAAACCATTCTTAAATCTCAAAGCATTAAATCATAAACCATGCTTAAATCTAAAAGCATTAAAAATAGGTTCAACACACGAACTTTCTCATATATTGGTATTTATAGTGACCCCAGATAGACTACCCTCTATCCACACATATCAGATACACGGATCTCTCATACCATGCCTAGTTAGACCACATGATATCCCAAACCTTGCCTAGTTAGACCGCAAGATTTGACACCCTCGCCTAGCTTAACCGCGAGCTTAACACCCTTGCCTAGTTACACCGCAAAGGAGAATGAGTAACCAGCAAAGAAGAGCATCAACTAGAGTAACCAGCAAAGTAGAAGGAGGTAAAACATCAAAGTGATTCCCTTCCACATCACTATTCTGCCCAACTCTAGCATTACCAACCATTACATAAAACTCACGTCGAACCACGCTAATAAGAACATCAGAACACATTAAAGTTAGGCTAGCATTAGGCAAAGGATCTAAGAAAACTTTATAAAACCTTTTAAAACCTCGGTAATAGGCAATGTGTTCCCAAACCATACCCAACATGATATTAAACAATCACCATGAAATTTCAAACAACGTCAGTTCATCAAACAATAACATCCCAACTTTTCGAAACCTGGCTCTAATACCAATAAATGTAACCCCTTTGACCAGGCCTAGACGCTCGAACGAACCAAGAGAACTATATTAGGTTTGCCGAAGCAAACCGAAGAAAATTAAGAAAATCAGCCCATTTTTTCTTTTATCTTATCTAAATGCACATTATTAATCCTAAGGTACATACTCGCAGCGGGTGAATTTTCAAAGGAAACGCTTCATGGAAAGGTCGTCAATTGTACAACATACATTTTAGGGACCGAATTGCAAATCTTTTAATTTACAAGACCAATGTGTAATTTAAGATTACCAACCTTTAATTAGTCAAATTACATGATAGCACGTCAACTTTCAACCTATTCCAACCATACAAACTCATGTAATTGTTAGCCCAATATTTAGGGACTAAAACGAAAGAAACCAGAACTGCCCATCTATGACATTAACAGAATTAACTGCCTCCGCATCAATACGCTAAGGCCTATATCGATACAGTATTGTAACATCGTTTCGGTACTCCAAGCACCGTACCGGTACACTACTTTGAATATAAAAATTCTATTTATTTTCATAAAACATCGTGCCAATACGGTCATCTAGTGTTTCGGTACGTGGGCTCGTTCTAAAAAGTGAAATTCCAGTAACAATAAACCGTATCAAAACACCTTCACTCGTACCGAAACACCCTGCCCAAAATTGCCTAGCTGTACCGATACGGTCCCCCGCGTATCGGTACGCCTAGGCCTGTAATGTCAAATTTAGCTGGTTTTTCACTCGAATCTAGATGCATTTGGGTACTAGTAACTCTCATTCATGCATACAAACAACCATAAATACATAAGTTCACATTTATACCAAGGTTAAACATCCAAATCAATCTCATGCTACCAAATGATCACTTTAAAGGCATGCTTCCTATTCCACTTTACCAAACATACCAAAATGCACAAAAAAACAGTCTCAACATAAGTATCATGTCAACACAACCAAGACAACATAATACACTTGCGCAAACCATCACAACATGACAAACAACAATGAAGCTCTAGATGCATACCTAAGCAACCATTCATCCACAACTATAAGCAATGATTAATATCAAGCTTAACAACATCAAACCATCATCAATATCCAGCATAGAAACATACTTAAATGCCATAGGAAAACAGAATTACAACTCCCAAAACAATGGCGAACATATTGCCTTGTTTATCGAAAACTTAAACCGAGTTCATACTCAAAAGTAGTCAATCACTTGGATCCCTTCAACCCTTGCCTTTGCTGCCCCGAACCTTAATGCTCTGCATCATTAGGAAAAAGAGAGCATAAGCACACTTGCTTAGTGAGGGTGCTCATAAAACAATGATGCATTAAAACCATTTGAAATCTGTATACTTGTTTTCTGAAAACATGCTTACAACCAAAGTATTTTTTATGATTCCATCCGAATCAATGCATAACAACCTCTATGCAACATCATAACCATTTTCTATGCTTAAATCCAAAACCATTAAATCATAAACCTTGCTTAAATCTCAAAGCATTAAGTCATAAACTATGCTTAAATCTCAAAGCATTAAATCATAAACCATGCTTAAATCTCAAAGCATTAAAAATAGGTTCAACACACGAACTTTCTCATATATTGGCATTTATAGTGACCTCGGATAGACTACCCTCTATCCACACATATCGGATACATGAATCTTTCATACCATGCCTAGTTAGACCGCATGATATCCCAAACCTTGCCTAGTTAGACCACAAGATTTGACACCCTCGCCTAGCTAAACCACGAGCTTAACACCCTTGCCTAGTTACACTGCAAGTTTACCAACCTTGCCTAGTTAAACCGCATGTTTAGCATCTTTTCCTTGCTAAACTGCAAGATTTGACAACCTCGCCTAGTTAAACCACGAGTTTTACCTCATTGCCTAGTTAAACCGCAAAATTTTATTACCTTGCCTAGTTAAACCGCGAGTTTTACTTCCTTGCCTAGTTAATCCACAAGAGTACCATCAATTTGGGTTGCCTTGTTAATTCGCACGCCCCAAATGATGTCCCAACAGTCCGAGTGGCCTTGTTAAACCGCCATACCTCAAGGACCCATGGCCACGATCGATTTTGTTCATGTTTTATAGTGCACTTTAATCCTATGGCATGCCAACTATATTTGATATTTTTCTCACCATGTCACATAGACAATATACCATTTACTTACTGTTTTACAATGCATTAAACAAAACATCACATATGCAAGTCTCATTGCCAATGTAATACACCATTCCCAATTGTAATGAAAATCAATGCTCATTAGCATTTAATATACTTTCAAACCCCTGCATATGCACTCAAAATCATGCATTTTTAGTAAGTAATTCATACCATGTTTATCACCAAAACATGCAAACAACATGATCATATCCAAGCTGATATTCAAGAGCAAAATAAAGGAAACTTACTTTTGAGCTTAGGTAAGTGTCTCACGCTTACCCTAAACTTCCAAAAACCATTACAAACCTTTGTAAAACATTTAAAACCAGTTTCCGCTCACCAGTACGCTTCTCCTTCCTTGCCAACGCGATACAAGCTCCTAACAAGCAACAATCAATGTCAAACTTCGTCGCCTTGATTATCCCCTATTTTAAACACATAAAACCAGAGGATAAATGCATCATTATGCATTCAAACCACTGCCTCAAAGCAAAACCCCGCAACTCTCAGGTTGCCCACTTAGAAACCATCCGAAACTAACCGAAATCATCATCAAACACTTCCAAAAATTAACCCAGCCATAATATAACGATTCAAACCATTAAACTTCATCATTTAACATCCAAAAACCCTTTCCCAACATACTTTTACTTCCAGCAAAGATTAAACTCGAATATCATCACAAAAACTCAAATCTAACAACCTAAACAATTAGAGATCCAATAGTTTCGGGATTCTATTGGTAAAAACAACTTATCAACATCATAATACATCCAAAATATGTATTAAATCAATCTTAAACACTGGAAATCAGATCAACTTCGAATATTACCTTGTTACATCAATTTTACCTAATTTACTCAATCAAACATTGATAAATCATTAAAATCAGCTTACAATTCATAAATCAAGGATCAAATGCCTGTGAATTTTAGTAAAGAACCATACAATAGAGGAGATCACAGGCCTTACCCCTATTGTGAGATTTCTCCCTCAATTGGTTTGATAAAAGCTAAGAAAACATAAGATTTAGATGAGATTTTGTAAAAACAATGTTAATTAATCAATTACAAATAATAAATACAAGTTAAAAAGACTTCTCACCTCTGGATTTTGATGGAAACTTGAGTGTTTGGCTGAAGAGAGAATGAAGAAAAAAGTTGAGAGAAAAGTTATATGAATTTTCTTTAAAAAGCTTAACAAACTTTTTAACTAAAAATCCATTTTTAATTAACTTCAAAACACATGTTAAAATATCTTTAATTAAGGGGAGAAATCATCAGAAAAAACTTGGTAAAATAGCTCCTTAAAGATTCTAAGAATTTGACCCTTTTTATTTTAGTCACCTTTAAAAGCAGTTTTCAAAAATTGCATTTTGGTCACTACCCAAAATGTCTAGTTTCCAAATCTTATTTTCCAAAATTGATTTCACCAATATCCTTAATATAATTAATAATGATTTTAGGATATTTTTCCACAATTTTATCACCTTCAAAAATATTTAAACCAATTTAATCCCAAAACTAACCCGAAACTCTAATACCGGTCCACCGAACCTTCGAACCAACCTTTAAAACGCCTAAGCCCAAACCGGGGTGTTACAACTCTCCCCCACTTAAGAAATTTCGTCCTCAAAATTACCTGGAGAAAACAAATATGGAAATTGCTCCATCATTTTCGTCCTCAAAATTTCGTCCTCAATACCTCGGTGTCGCCACAAGACCTTCACAAGCTCAATTGTCTTACCACGAAGAATATTACTAACGGTTCCTCACCGTAGGATAAATCTGGCCTCAACTCTATATGCTCCGCTAGCATAACATGCGAAGGATCCGACCGATACCTCTGTAACATCGATACATAGAACACATCATGTATTTTCTTCAGCTCGAGAGGCAACCTCAACCGATAAGCCACAAGACCTACACGCTCAATAACCTCATACGGTCTAATAAACCTCGTACTAAGATTACCCTTACGTCCGAACCTCATCACCTTTCTATATAGACTTTCAAGAATACACGATCACCTACCGCATATTCAATTTCCCTACCCTTCAAATCCGCGTAAGACTTCTGCAGATCCACAGCTGCTTTCAAGCGATCACACACAAGCCTTACCTTTTCATCCGTGTCCTTCAGCACATTCAGTAAGGTAACATGATTTTTTCTCTTACCTCAGCCCAACACAAGGGCGTACAAAACCTCCGGCTATACAACGCCTCGTACGGTGCCAAATCTTATTTTCCAAAATTGATTTCACCAATATCCTTAATATAATTAATAATGATTTTAGGATATTTTTCCACAATTTTATCACCTTCAAAAATATTTAAACCAATTTAATCCCAAAACTAACCCGAAACTCTAATACCGGTCCACCGAACCTTCGAACCAACCTTTAAAACGCCTAAGCCCAAACCGGGGTGTTACAACTCTCCCCCACTTAAGAAATTTCGTCCTCAAAATTACCTGGAGAAAACAAATATGGAAATTGCTCCATCATTTTCGTCCTCAAAATTTCGTCCTCAACACCTCGGTGTCGCCACAAGACCTTCACAAGCTCAATTGTCTTACCACGAAGAATATTACTAACGGTTCCTCACCGTAGGATAAATCTGGCCTCAACTCTATATGCTCCGCTAGCATAACATGCGAAGGATCCGACCGATACCTCCGTAACATCGATACATAGAACACATCATGTATTTTCTTCAGGCTCGAGAGGCAACCTCAACCGATAAGCCACAAGACCTACACGCTCAATAACCTTATACGGTCTAATAAACCTCGTACTAAGATTACCCTTACGTCCGAACCTCATCACCTTTCTATATAGACTTTCAAGAATACACGATCACCTACCGCATATTCAATTTCCCTACCCTTCAAATCCGCGTAAGACTTCTGCAGATCCACAGCTGCTTTCAAGCGATCACACACAAGCCTTACCTTTTCATCCGTGTCCTTCAACACATTCAGTAAGGTAACATGATTTTTTCTCTTACCTCAGCCCAACACAAGGGCGTACAAAACCTCCGGCTATACAACGCCTCGTACGGTGCCAAATCTTATTTTCCAAAATTGATTTCACCAATATCCTTAATATAATTAATAATGATTTTAGAATATTTTTCCACCATTTTATACCTTCAAAAATATTTAAACCAATTTAATCTCGAAACTGATCTAAAACTCTAATACTAGTCCATCGAACCTTCGAACCAACCTTTAAAACACCTAAGCCCAAAATTGGGGTGTTACACGTATATGTACCGGTACCCAAGGATATCGTATTGGTACTCGTGTTCGAGTACCGGTACCCACTAAACTAAATATTTATAATGCTAATAAAATATGAAAAATTTATGTGGGATGATTAATATACACTTACGTAATGCATTAACAAGCTGGTAAACTTAATTGGGTGACTTGGTGTAATAGAAACCATAGGAGATCCTTCGTGGAATGAGTTATGCTGTGTGCCGTTTGGTAATTGTATGAATACTATGTGCGATTTGGACACTTGGTTGGTTGAGTCACCTTTGATTGATGGGATCTGGATACCCAGAGAAAGGGTGTTGCAACACCATGGTTAGAGATGCCTAATGTATATTCCCGACACTGTGTAACACTGGGCCTCATTTGAATACACTCGAAAAGAGATACCGAGTGTAGGTGTACGTTCCCGAGGCTGTGTGATATCAGGCCTTACCTAGAGAGAGTGTATGTTCTCAAGGCTGTGTGACACCGGATCTAACTTAGAGTGTACATTCTCGAGGCTGTGTGACACCGTGCCTCACTTTAAGTTTGTGGAATGACTTTGTATGCTTTAGCTTGGATGATCTAGTGTAATCTCGAGTATGGTTGGGCCTTGTGGGTCGTGTATAATGTTTTGCTTTGTTGAGAGCATGTGTTTAAGCAACTAGTGGTAGCGCCACATGTTTACTTATCTCTTCTTTTTGCTCGTACTAGCTTGCATGCTTATGTTTATGATTAGAATGAAGTACAATAGAGTAGATGCGTACCACTTAGCTTTGTAAGCTCAGCGCACAAAATCTTCGTTTCCATGCGTAGGTTGATTGTCGGATCGTGGGTTCGAAGAACACCATCAGTACATGATTCTAGCATGTACAAGTTTTTAGAGTACGATACTTGTGTTAGTGGGCTATGTATTCATAGGACCTTAGGTGGTTGAGTTTGTAAATTATTACTTTTGAAATTGTATTAATCAAATAGAATGTTCAAATATTTTAAAATAAATTGGAGCTCCTTGTACCGTTTTGATTATTTATCTTTATTTTCAACTGTTGGTTTTAAATATTTTTAAGAAATACCTTGTTGGGCTAAACCCAGTTAAGAAATTTTATGGATTTTGGTTTGGGCTTGAGGCCCAAATGTGATACTTGGGTCGAGGGTGTTTCAATGCAACATAGCCCAGGATCATAAAACATCGAGCAAAACACACAAGCACTCGAGATCACAATGCAACAAATACCCACATTTACAGTTATACCCGAGATCATAAAGTATTGGGTAAAATCTCGTAAACATACACCCAAGATCATTAAGCATAGGGTAATATCTAATAAAAGTACACCAGAGATCACAAAGTATCGGGTACACATTTTGGTCAAGTACTATAGTACATGATCATACAAACTTACTTACACGCATAGGAAATTATTTGGGCTTACTAGAACCTCTCTTGGGGCCCATAAATTAATTATTGAAAAACTTGGACAATGGCTTCAGTGGGTACCAATACGCTCCACTACGTATCGGTATTTGCTCGGCCGTATCGGTACCAAGATTAGCTACTGAAATTTTCTGAAGTGGACTAATACCAGTATTGACTCTACCGTACCGGTACATTGGGCCTTCGTATCGATACTGCCTTAAAGCAATACCGATACGCAAGCACCAGCTCTACTGGTTTAATCTTAAAATCCTTCCGTATTGGTATGGATCTGGCCCGTACCGGTATACAAATCTAAAAAATAGCTTCTCAGCTATGAGTTTACTTCCAGCCCTGCCCCAAATCACTCTTATTTGAATCCCGATTAAAATCTAAAGTTGCTTGGGTGGTTTTGACCACCTAAAAGTCATATCAACATGCCCATAACCTTAATCATTAACAAACCTCATATAAATCAACCCAAAGTCCCATTTAAACATGTTTCACTAATCCCTTGACCCAAATAAAAAAATAGCCAAGAATTAACATTTATGAAAGGCAAGAAATAAAGGGAGCTAGATATGTACTAACCTCTTCAAAACCCAAAAATCCCCTTTTCAAGTAAGCTCTTCACTTCTTTCCTTGTTCTTTTGAGTTAGAGGGTTCTTTAACCTCTTTAACTAGACAAAGGGTGTAAGAGCAAGATGTTACACTTCCAAAAGATAGAAATAAACTTCATAACGAATTAAAACTAAGAAATTCATTCAAGGCACTTCCAAAGAGGATAATATTTCAAAAGAGTTCAGCCAAAATAGTGGGGAAATTACTTTCCAAGCCCCCAAACTCTCTAAAGCCTTATCATCAACCCACGAGGCCCAAAATGGTTGTTAACCCAACCCAAACCTAAAGCCCAAGGGTCGGGTCAATATTAAACACGTTAACTAAAATTTAGGCCGTTACAAAAGACAACAAGGCAGATAAAAGCGTGCCACAAAAGGCATAGTTATTCTTAATAAAATTTAGATAAAACATGGATATAATATAATAAAAACTAAAAAAAAGAAAATAAAAGATTATCGAGGGTCAGTAACCAACATCAAAATTGGTGTCGTTGTCGACGGTCAAACAGGATGAAAAAATAAAATTATTGATCAAGAGAAATTTTTAAAAAAATTCAGCCGCGGTTTAGAGAGAGTAATTTCAAACATTCTTTGATCCTTGTGTTTTTAAATATGTTAAACGCTATTTTTTTGTTCTTTCAGTTTTTAGGGTTCTGCCCTGACTAATCCGGATCGACTCGCGTCGCACACCTGGTTTTGGTGGGTGAGTCTCCCAACAAAGATTTTTTTACATACACAACGTCTCGAACTCAAGACCTGTTTTAAGTGATACCAAACTGCTTACCACTTAGACCAACCCCTTTTTAAATATGTTAAACGCTAAATGTAAGCTATCATTTAACAACTAAGTTTGCAGCTAAGCTAACAGAATAACCTAATTAATATAATATTGTATTTGAGGATTTAATTAAAATATTTTAAAGTTTATGGATTAATTTTGAACTTGAACTATAATATTGGGGACATTGTTGTCGTTTTCATATTAAACCCCAAAATAATAATAATAACTTTACAGCTTTAGTTTTTGTGGTTGCACTGTGGCGCACCAGGAACTAACATCTCGCGTAGGCTATACTAGGTTTTTGTAGACTAAACTGTAGCCCAAGCTACAGTTGAGCCCACAGATTATGGTTCATAATTGGAGATTGGCAAGTTCACTTCCCTTTGAAAAGAAATTTTCGAAACTTGTCATGTGAAGGTGCCTTAGCCAACTTAGCAATGCATTACAGCTTGTAATCATGAACCATGTGCCCTGGACCACCTCTGTTTTATTAATTGAACCCAGGCCAGGGCCCACTCACTTGCTGGCTTCATTCCACATTTTCGGCCTCCTTGCCAACATTGTGTGATTGGCTTGGCCGTGCTGCCAAATGGTATAACACTCTAACCAGTGGTTGAACTTGAAGGTAATGAGAATAGAGAGGGCGGGGCCATGACCTTAAAATGTGAGAAAATTAGAAATTGGTCTCTCAGAAATTTTAAATAATTTAATTTGGTCATTTCAAAAATTTTAAAAGGAAATTAAATTTAATTTCCTTTTATTATGTTTAAAAGTTCTCATTAAGTCTCTTAAAATTATTTAAAATTTTAGTACCCATACTTTTTTTGAAAAATATAAATTAAACTTTTTTTTTTTTAAAAAAATATTATAGGCCTTTATTTTTCTTTAATTTTAAGTTGGCTCTCCCATTTTTTTCAACAAGTGTAACAAGCATTAAATTTTTAGGTTAAAATTCACAAATGGTCACTAAATTATCTTAAAATATTCATTTTGGTCACTAAAATTTTAAAAGTTATAAAATAGACATTAAAATTTGGATTTTGTTACAAAATAGGCACTGGACCATTAGATGACGTTAACAACTTGACAACGGGCTGAATGAGCACTAAAGTAATACATTAGTTGTTATAGAATGGTCATTGAACTTTGTAAATGTTACAGAAAAGTTATTGAGCTACTTTATTGTTGCATAATAGTAAATTCACTATTTAACCCATACAAAATGATCATTGAACTATTTAATTGTTATAAAATTGTCATTGAACTGTTTAATTGTTACAAAATGGTCGGTTATTACATGTTATACTATAAATTTTTTATTGTTGTTGATTTCAAGTGATTTTCTTTCTAAAAACATTTCAAATAAAGGAATGAAAGAGTTTTTGGTTTTCAAAAGCATTTCTTGAAAAAATCCTTTAATTCCTTTCACTTAAAAGATTTCTTGAAACAAAAGCCTTTTAATTCCTTTTATTTGAAACGTTTCTGAAAACAATGTCTTGAAATCAATAACAAAAAAACTTGCAGCATAACCTATAACCAACCATTTTGTAACAATTAAATAGTACATTTACTACTATGTAACAATTAAATAGTTCAATGACCATTCTATAGCATTCACAAAGTTCAATTATCATTAGTAACAACTAATATATTACTATATTACCAATTAGCCCCCATTAGATTGTTAATGGCATCTAACAACTTAATATCCATTTTATAACAAATTCTAAAATTTAATGTGCATTTTGTAACATTTTGAAAGTTCAGTATCCAAAAATAAACATTTTAGGATAGTTTCGTGAACTTTACCCTAAAATTTAAAATCCAAACAAGCATACTAGTATCATAGATTCATTATGATTAATTATTAAATGTATGCTGATTTGACATCTGGGTGTTTGGTCTAGTGGTATGATTCTCGCTTTGGGTGCAAGAGGTCCCGAGTTCGATTCTCGGAACGCCCCTAGTGTTGCTTCTACAAATATTTTTGCACGTTTTGGGCCTTTCCCTTCCCGGTTTTGGACACTTAAACCAAAAACCCTCAAGGATTCAACAGTAACGCGTCGCAACTTCCAACTCGGAGACGCTCTCCTCTCGTCTACACCAAAGCGAAAAGGCTTCAGCGAACACTACACCAGGTAAAATCGCCTTGATTTCTTGTACAACATGTTTGATTTGAGCACACAAATTTTGGGTTTTTAAGGAATTTACAAAATATTATCTGTTTTAAACTTTAAATCTAACATTTATGCTATTATCTTTGTAGCTTTTCCATTCAGTATAATATACAGGAAAGGTTCACCCTTTGGAATCCCAGCAGCGAATTAAAAGATTTTCCCATTGAGATAAAATTTGCTACAAGTTTTTTAAGCATACGTTCGGCTTAAGAACGATAATTCTGTGAATATCTTTAATTCCAAACACTATCAGTTGTTGAAATCAGTTACGTCTTCTCGTAGGAACCCTTGATTTGAAGAAAAAATAGTTCAATTCCAATATAAATATCTATCGACTAGAGACAACTAGGATGGTGTTTGGGCAAGTTGTGATTGGTCCACCTGGATCAGGAAAGACTACTTACTGCAATGGCATGTCCCAGTTCCTCCAACTTATTGGAAGGCTGTTTCTGTTTCCTCATTTCTGGTTTCTGAATTTGTTTATGCTCTCGTGTTAGATATATTTATTAAATATGGAAGAAGTTGACTGTTCCTATGCCATTGTTTTGCAGAAAAGGTGCTGCTATCAATTTGGATCCGGCCAATGATTCGTTACCGTATCCTTTCAATTGGAAATTTATTTGTAATGTTGTTTTGCTTGCCCTAAAAGTTTGATCCATATGGACTTTTCCTTGACATGGATACAGTTACGAGTGTGCTGTAAATATTGAGGATCTCATAAAACTAAGTGATGTGATGACAGAACATTCTTTGGGGCCTAATGGAGGTACTTTTGTTTTCACTTGGTTACTGCTTTCTTTTGGTCTACTACTATATAATGGGATTTAGAAGTTCCAATCGGATAAGTGATAAAATGAGTAAATCAAGGCAGTGACATCCATAGAAGGGATTGATGTTTTACTTATTTTTCCTTTAATGGATTCTATGTTGAGCAGAAAGAAGTTCGGTGGATCAGAGCCTTAGATTCCAGTTTTGTTAATATTTCCTAAAGATATCAGTGACTATACACTTGTGCAGTATTTGCTGGTTTGCTGCAGGATACAAAGTTCATATAAATTGTGTTAATATTTGTTATGGTTTGATTGTCTAATGGTGTATGTTTTTCATGTGCAATCAGGTCTTGTCTATTGTATGGATTATTTAGAGAAAAATATTGATTGGTTGCAGTCTAAACTGGAACCGCTTTTGAAAGGTTGGTATCTTCTGCCTTCTCTTATTCTCAGAAGTTTAGGCTCTTATCATAGTCTGCATCTAGCAATGAAAGACCATATGGCTTTCTCAAAGGAGGATGAGATATGGGAATTGATTCATGCAGAAGGATTTGGTCTTGTCTTTAATGTGGAGCCTCAAGCACGATTGAACAGTCAAAATTTTGCATTTATGTGTTTGTTGTTTTTACTCTCTCTAGGAAGCTAACCATGGGAACATGTACAACGCAGTGACCGATAATAAATATTAATGCTTAATGATTTGAGTTTCTGCATTGGGCTACAATGTACTTTTTTTTCGTAGCTATATAATCTATGTAAGAAACTAGTTGATATCTAATACGCTCTAGAGTAGGTATAATGAAGTTATTGGTTCATATGTCTCTGTATTTCTTCACTGTACCCTGATATTATGCAGGGTTTAGTGGGCTATTGCACTTATTGCTATTAAATTTCTAATGTTTTCTATAATTTGCAGATCACTATCTTCTTTTCGATTTTCCGGGGCAGGTTGAACTATTTTTCCTTCACTCAAATGCCAAGAATGTTGTCATGAAGCTCATTAAAAAGTTGAATCTCAGGGTATGCTTATATGTTATCCACGTCATAGGGCAGTGTCAGTAAAGGTGATCTCAGTGCGTTATCTTGATGTTAGGACTGTAAAAAACTCAGTGAGTTATTTATTTCATGCAGTTGACGGCTGTATATTTAGTTGATGCCCACCTATGCAGTGATCCTGGGAAGTATGTTAGTGCTTTGCTTCTCTCATTATCTACCATGTTGCACTTGGAGCTGCCACATATCAACGTCCTCTCTAAGATTGACCTAATTGAAAACTATGGAAAGCTGGGTGAGTGTGTGAAGAATTAATCATGTTACACACCTCAAAATGGTAGCAGTCAGGGTTATTCATTTTATCTGGATGTGATGCAGCGTTCAATCTGGATTTCTATACGGATGTTCAAGATTTATCATATTTACAGCACCATCTTGATCAGGATCCCCGCTCTGCTAAGTTTAGGTTTGTTATAGAGACCTTATTTTTTGCATAAGACATGAATATTTCTTTTTTTGATGAGGTTACATCTTAAGAGGTTTTGGTTATGAGTTCAAACTTTTGATTTTGGATATCCTTATTTGTGTCTCGTCATTTTGGACTGTGATCCATTAACTTGTGCTCAATTCTACAATGGAATGCTAATTTTCATATTACCTATGAGATACTATTGCATATAAGTTGGATTCTTCAAAGGGTTGCCATTGATCTGCTTGCATGAAATGTAATTGTAAATGGTTGTCATGAAGTCGTTGCTAGTTGTGATTATTTCAACCTAAATCTTAGCTTTCCCAATTTTTTTAGCCCTTCTCGGTCATCTAATTTCTTCTTGCAGAAAACTTACAAAAGAGCTTTGCGATGTAATTGAAGACTTCAGTCTTGTTAATTTCACAACCTTAGATATTCAGGCATGCTAGTAACTCTATCTGTCTCTAGTTAAATCTTTCTTCCGTGCTTTAATTTTTTTTTAGTTTTATGTAGTTCTGCTGTAAATTGGATTCTCATTTCAGGATAAGGAGAGTGTCGGGAATCTTGTGAAGCTTATTGATAAGAGCAATGGATACATATTTGCCGGTATAGATGCCACTGCAGTGGAATTCAGCAAGATTGCAGTACGGCAAGTTGATTGGGATTATTACAAATATCCTTTTATCTATCGGCAATATACTCTACTTTATACAGTGTGCAAAATCTACCTGGCATGCATTGTGAAATACTTTACCGCGATTATGCTATCAATTCGTATTAACAATTGAGTCTATCATATTCGAGTTGTGAAATTCCATTGCTATCAAAGTTGTTAGTGTCTATTAATTGATTGTTTAGCAAGTTTTTCTTAATGAATCAGTTCACAGCTGCAGCAGTGCAAGAGAAGTACATGAAGGATGATGATGATGGTTGACAATGCAATTAACGGTGCACGTAATTGCCTACAGTGAGTTGCTACCTTTAATGTGCTCTTTTTTCCATGTTTATATGTGAATTTGTTTTTGAACTTGGACTTGATTATCTCAAGTTTAGATGTTCTTATGTTATTATAGTCATCGATGGTAGATCAAGCGAATATGCGGATACCTTTTTTTTCTCTTATTAAACCTGAATTCAATTCTTGAATCCTAATACTATTTTACTTCAAAATTGTTGTATTATCAAATAAGAAGACATGCCATTAATGGCCCCTTCAAAGAATTAATAAAGTAGAAGCAACGTGGAGACATGCTTTTTTTTGTGCAATGAATGTTTGTTCATAGCTTCATTTTCTTTTATGAAGTTAAAAACAAAGTCAATAAAAGTAAGCCGTGTTTGTGTTTGACTTTGGAATAATCTAATTCTACACATTACGTTTGCATTTCTCAGAATGTTCTAAGTTTCAAGCCAACGGTTTCTGTGATCCGTACGGAGAATTGGATGTGGTTATGGTTACCATTAATGACGTGGTCCTGGTCTTACCATATGACCTTTGAAGGTTTTTATCTAGCACGTGATACCCGAGTGTTTTTTTTTTCCTGATTCAATTTTTTCTTTAGAAATTATAGTAATGTTTTTTATATATTAAAAGTCTAAAAGGATGTTCTTTTCGTTGAATAATTAGAAGTAAAATACGAACTTTGGGTAAGCGGTCATGTCGTACACAAATCTAACTGGAAAATTTTTTTAAATGACATGATACATTCTTATCATGTATTTTTTTTCCACTTCAGAGTTTTTTTATGGAACAACAATAGATGGTTGAGATATTCATTTTGATTTTTTAAATAATATTCATATTTTATTTTTATCTACAGTAATTGGGAATATTAATTTATACTAATTATTTGAAGTTGTTTATTTTTGCAAGTAATGAACACTATTTTTTGGTATAACCAAACCAATATTCAATCTATTGATTAACTAATTTAGATCGAGTATTGTTGATGTTCATTATAGGGTGATCTTCAATCCAATTTTTTTCATCACAACGTAAGGATTCATGCATTGGCATTGTTTAAGAGATCTAGTGTCTTATCTTAAATAAACATTATTTGAATTTAGGTGCATTTTTTTAAAACTTATTTTATCTTTTTGTGCTTATTAATTATATTTATGTGATGTAATTTAATATTTGATCAATAATCTAATAATTCAAATTAGGATTTTATAAAAAAAGATTTAGAAAAAAAGATTTTCTAATAAATTTATAAATTTAAATTAAGATCTGGATTCAAATAAACCTTATTTGAATATTTACATTTTCTAATAAATTTATAAATTTGATTTATTTTATCTTTTTGTACTTTTTTTTTTTTCAAGTAATTGATTTGGATTCAAATAAACCTTATTTGAATATTTACATTTTCTTTCTCAAAACTTATTTTATCTTTTGTTCTTATTAAATATATAATTAATTTAATATTTGATCAATGGTTTATTAATTCAAATTAAGATTTTTTATAAACATATTCAGATCCAATGCGAATAATAGAAGAATTAAGATTTTCTAATAAATTTGTAAATTTAAATTTTTACAAAAAGTAACGTATATCCTATCTTTCTCGTCGAAAATTTTACTTAAATATTGTTGTCAATATTTTTTCCCTCAAATACGGTAACACTCAAATTATTTCCGGAAATAAGATACTTTCTACGGTAATTTAAAGGCAGATTTAGCTGAATTCGACTTTAAACAGTAATTTAAATATTTTGAATAAAAAATCCAAGCTGACGCCAGGAGGCTTCGACTTCAATGTAAAATACTGTTCAAAGTCGGATTCTCTTAGCTCAAACTTCAATAATTTTAATCTAAAAAATATGTTCATTGTTCAAAGTAGGATTCAACTGAATCCGCCTTTAAATTACTGTAAAAAGTACCTTATATCCTAAAATAATTTGAGTGTTGTCATATTTAAGAAAAAAAATATTAATAACAATATTTAAGTAAAAAATCCCTTTCTCGGATGTTTTTTTTACAATACATCTAGAAGGTGTTTACTTAATAATTACAGTACAGATTGAATCGTTCTTTTTATTAGAAAGTCAAACCCACCACCATTTCAAGCCCTCTTTCCCAAGCAATACTCCGTCAAAATATTAACCTAGACATTTTCTTCATTATTCTGCAGGAAACTTCTTTTTACTCGCAAGAATTTCTACGTTTTGCTCTCTTTTCAAATCATAAGTTGCTGGATGCTGGATCTATTCATCTGACAAGACTTTATATTCAAGTCCTAAGCCTCACCTTTTTCTCACTTTCAATTAACAAAATCCAAAACTCAGTTTCAGATGTTTCAGCCTTTAATCTGCGGAGCTTCCAATCATCACGAAGACGATGACAACGAGCTTTGGAGCTCCCCGAATTCAACACCAAGAAAATCAAGGAAAACCAAGAGCCATAACAAAGATAGCAAGAATCCGTATTCCAATCGTGGGCTCGACAAGTTTTCTGCACTTCTGTCCGAGCTCGAGGACAAGAGGCAAAAGATCTACTTAGAGACAGGTTCCGAAGACATATCATTAGTTCGTTTTATGTACAAGAACTCGACGGATGTTGTCCCAGTTGTTGTAAAGCTCAAAGACAAGAAAGAAGAACCGAAAACGGTACCCGTTGAAACAAAAGATCATCGTCAACAAGAGGATAAGCATCCGATTCAAACCTTGAATGAAGCGAAAGATGTAATAAAGAAGATATCAAGATTGCAACCAGATAGTGAAAACACCCACGAAAAGAAGAAGAATATGTTTTCATGGAGGCGGCCTTCTTATTATTTGCCAGCATTTTTGGTCTTGATTTTGGTGTTGTTAGTGTTCTTTGGAAGATCAGCTTCGATTTTGTTTACTTGTATAGGATGGTACATAGTTCCTACAATACAAGGAGAGAGTTACAGTAAGGTAAGAAGAGCAACGAAGAAGAAAGATTATGTACAAAATTCGAGTTACAAATCCGAGGCTGTCCGAAACAAGTACTCATCTCCTGTTCGTGATCATCAGAGGAAAAGCTGATCATGTTATCTAATGGTCTTGTGTAATTATTTAGAGTCTTTTGAATATTTCTCTTCTTTGGGTGTTAATGAATGTAAATTTCGTTTCATTTTGTTGTGTTTAGGGATTGGATTGAAGAATTCATTTCTCTGACAAATTCAATAGTCTAAATTCTTGTCTGTAAGTTGAATTTTATGTATCGAGATAATTGAATTGGTTTATATGACAGTTTCTTAGTCAAGAAACTTGATTATGGGAATTCAAGATGTTGGTTTTGAATGTTAAACTAAGCATTGCCTAAAAAAGAATTTTTGCTAAAAAAAGTTTAATTTTTCACCCATAAACAATGCACATAAAAAATGCAAACAATAAATGGCAATGGTACAAGATAAATTTGGAATCATGTATCTGGCGTATGTTGCGGACACTTGGTAGTTGGTAGGTAGGACTCTTAGAATAAAGTTGTTTTAGGACTCTTAAAAAAAAGTCATAGGGAAAGAACAGGAAGATAGATGAATGGATTTTATTTTTAACCATCCTTAATACTCAATTATATATCAAGCATCGTTTCATCTCTCCTCCTTTATGAGAAAATAAATCTTAACATATAAATCAGAACCTAAATGGGTTTGTTTATGACTTCGGTTAGAAATTTATAGGCAGTTAGGTAGAACTCTTAAGAGAAGTTGTTAGGTAAGGCTCTTAGAAAAATGTTGTTTTAGGACTCTTAAAACAGAAATTGTTTTGGTGGGACTTTAATTACTTTATTAAAATATTGTAATCTCTATTTAATAGATGATTAATAAAACAAAGGCACGTCAGCTTAAAAAGAGATGTAAGACTTTGTTTAACGAGTCATAAAGGTTTCAAACTCCCTTTGATAAGTTGAACTATAAATCCTAAACTCATGAAAGTATCAATTTGGTATCAGGGCCAATGATTATTGGCAAAGAAAGAATAATAGTCGGAAGGGTGGCAACTAAGAACAAAATCCAAGCATTTGATCAAATGCTTGCATAAATGGATAACTTGGTTGCTAGAAAACACCATTGTAACTCTAGGTAGATAAATTCTAACAAAAGAAAATCATAACATGACAACCTCTTTCTTCGAGAGGAGAGTATTGTTGTGAATGCTTATTAGATGTTAGACAGGGCTCTTAGAACTTAAAAGTTGCTATGTACAACTCTCAGAATAGAATTGTTTTAGGACTTAAAATATAAGCTCTGTTTGGTAGTACTTTATTTATTATCTTCAATTACTATAATCTCTATTTAAAGGGACGGTTTAATAAAATCAAGGCAAGTCGAATTTTTATCAAAACCCTAAAATGAGTCTTGTGTCTCTATATAACAACTCCATAAAGGTTGATATCAATCCCAAACTCCTTTCTCCAATAAAAAAGACTTTGTCAACACAATTCAAGTCACACTGACTGGACATAGTCAACTCCCTTCTCATTGGTCTAATCTAGCAACATAGATCTTCTCCCAAATTCAATCTTCCTCCATAAATAACACATTATTTTAAAAAATTTATCGATTACTCTTGTATAATCGAGGAGGCCACCCTAAGGTAAAATGATATAATCATCAAGACGCTCATAATCCACCCATCATCCATGAATCAAGGAGGGAAAACTAATTAGAGTGAGTTTTGCATATTTAGTGACCAACCTCCGGGGATCATAGATGGTCACAGTACGATCAACACCAGCCACTGCAATGTAACCAGTAGAAGAACTGCAGACAACATACAAGGTATTTCCAGCAGTACCACAAATACGATTTAGGCAACCACCATTTTTTTCATTCTCAAGTCCCATACAGACAGCTACATCAATGCCAGAAAAAAAGAAGAAAAATCATAAGATAATTTAACACAAAAAGAAACATAAAATATAATGCATCTTTATATACCTGGCAGCCTTCAGTTATGGCTAATATAGAATTCTCATCCCCATTGCCCAAATTCCGCATAAAGTTCAGTGAAGATGAATGCTAAAGTCTGAAAGGTAAGCAAATAAGTTAATATAAAATGTCCATGAAGAAATTTCTAAATACAATAACATAAAACATGTTTTATTGTGTTCTCTGAAACTTGAATCTTCTACATTCTACAAACTACAATGTTGTTACGGTGCCATCTGGGAGACTGCATAAGCAGACTTTATATGTTGGCAATCCACCATAGATCAAGAAAGTAGATATGAGGTTTTCGCAATAACGATTCACAAGCAGCTGCCAGAGCTAGAGTGAGAACTCTACATACTTCTTTATTTGACATGCTGACTGCACTAAAATTATAAACAACCATATCCATAATTGAGACAATCGAAGCATCCCACTTTTTCGTAACCTTGTACCCTCAAGTAGAGAAATATTATTTGGATAGTACCCTAGTGAGAACTTTAATGCAAAATTCTTGAGTCTACCACCAAGAATGGACATAGTTATGACACAGTTTTCATGCTAATATAAGAATATAGGTTGAGCAAATATAACACTCACATACGCAAGGTCCGAAGATGGATATCCTGGTGATAAACATCAACACTTTTACAAAAGTTCAGTGCCACAGCTGTCTGGATTAAGAATTTAGTGCAAAGTGAATCCCTAATTTATGGTACAAATAATAAAATTCAATTTATCCAAAAGGAAATTAAGTTAGAAATAGTTTAGAGCATTTAGTATTTGATCCAAAGGACACCTAGAATTAGAAGTAACATGTCCTACAAGTTCGAACACAACATAACATTTAAAAAAAATTTCCTAAGTATCTTGCCGCTACTCCCAAACTCATTGCTGCAAATGCATAATTCAAAACCATAATGGCTTTGACTTGGTACAGAAAAACATTAGCAAAATCAAGTGTCCTTTATAGATGCCATGCCCTTAAGAAAAAAATAAAAATGATAAGAGTTATCAAAACACCAGAAATTGGAGCATCCTATAGAATTTTATTAGTTTCAGTTATACTATGAAAGACCACGTACCATGGACCAATGAATTGAACTGAAGCAAACCCCAGATCATCTACCTTCTCCAACACTAAAATCCCGCGTGAATAAGTAGTCTTCTCAGCATCTGAAATTTCAGCAGTAGAGTTTGATAAGAGACCTTAATTACTAGAAAATGAAAATTTGACAAACCGATGCGAAGTTTACCTACAAAGAAATTATGTAACATTTAGTTACTCTCTTGTGGAGATTGAGACAACCACCATTTATTTCTTTTACACTATTCCCCCATTATTCTAAAAGGGGCGACGAAAAGAAATTTAGTTATTTTATATCATAGAATCGGACAATTTTAGTTTCTAAAGGTTCTAGACGCTCCCACTCTCTTTCCCCTCAAATTTCTAGATCATCATCTAAACTTATTATATGAATCTAATATTTCAATAAACAGAAGAGGTGACAGACAAGTAATATACAAAGTTGCATACATAATGGAATTAACAAAATTAGCAAGGTATGAAAAAAGCCAAAATGGCAAATCATCAACGGCATGCCAAGCAACAGAAAGCAAATAAACATTCTACCAGAGCCATCCTTATCTGATGATGAATCAGAACTAGCATTAGTTAGGCAACTATAGTATTTCCTTTAGAATTAGTTTAGCACTTGCATCCAAACAAAGAAAAGAAATGGGTAAGACTAAACAACTGTTGTTGACAATGCAAGCTGTTTCCATCTAAATTTAGATTTGGATTACTGATTATGAGGTTAACTTTTAGGGCAAGGGATTTTTATTTATTGTAATTAATTTGGAAAAATTTAGCTTCCTTAGATAGATAGCAATTCTCTTATACATATATACCATGTATTTTTCAGAATTGAATCACAGTTGAGAAGACTATCTTTCCTCTGAATTTCATTCTTCTCTAAACAATAACTGTCATGGTATGGTATGGTATGGAAGCCATGAAAACTACTTAAGAAAGCCTAAAGAGAAAGTATGTAACTCTTTTTGCCACTTTTGAACTAGGCATGGCTACCAAACAGAAAATTCAACATGCAAAAGAGCCAACAAGTACATGAAAGTTTGGACATTGCTTCTTAGAAAGAGAAACACCACAAATTACTAGTGTTCCAAATATGAAGAAGAATAGGCTAGCAACATGTTACCATCAAACCTACACTCAAACTAGGGTGATATGAAAAGGAGAATGTACCTTTACCACTGGAATGCAGTTTAGAGACAATAAGATGCCCATAAGCATCTACACTCGCCAATACTAAGTAAGCAGTGCGTACAGACATTGGAGAATGGTTAAAACAAGTGTAAAAATATCAATGCCACTTAATCAAGGTTACTTTAGGAAAGTTTGATGCAGCCATATTAGAATATAATGTCGAGATAATTGAATTGGTTTATATGACAGTTTCTTAGTCAAGAAACTTGATTATGGGAATTCAAGATGTTGGTTTTGAATGTTAAACTAAGCGTTGCTTAAAAAAGAGTTTTTGCTAAAAAAAGTTTAATTTTTCACCCATAAACAATGTTAAACACTTTGTGAAAAATCACTTAAAAAAGTGATTTTCTATAACCTCAAAAGCTAAGATTTCTAGCTTTTAGGGTGAAAAATCACTTTTGGGTGTGAAGTTACTTTTTTACCCTTAATTATTAACACTAATATTAATATTAATATATTAAATATAACTAATATAATTATTATATTAAATTAATATTTCAATATTAAATACAATAATTATTAAATATATTAAATATAATAATTATTAAAATTTTAATCTTTTAAATAAAAATAAATAAATAAAACTTTAACATTATAAAATAATATTATATATAATAATTATTAATATATATAATTAATATTTAGTTATATTAAAATAATATAAAAATGCATAATTTAGAGGCTAAATTTTTATATTTAATTTAAAATTTTATATTAATTATTTAGACAAATTTAAAGTTTATATTTTATATATCAAAAATAACTAATGAATTTTTATGGTTTTTATATTTTTATTATTTACGTTGATTTATTTCATATATAATAATGTCAATAAATTCTATGATAAAAAAATTAAACATCATTTACGTTTATTTTTTGATAAATGATGTGCTGTATTTATCCGTGGAAGCAGTAAACTGCTACATAAAGAACAAGAGACATCGAATAGTGGAGATCAATCGATTCCCCAGTCTATACAAAGTTTCTCATTTTTATTATCATTTCTATTAATTTTGTGACTATACAATCGTGTCCCAATAAAAATATCAAGTTATCAAAAAGAGCATCACTGGATCATTGAGTTCCTCAGAAAATTCTTGCATCGCATTCTTCCTATATACTATACAAGAAACTGATTATGAGGTTAACTTTTAGGGTAAGGGATTTTTATTTATTGTAATTAATTTGGAAATGTTTAGCTTCCTTAGATAGATAGCAATTCTCTTATACATATATACCATGTATTTTTCGGAATTGAATCACAGTTGAGAAGACTATCTTTCCTCTGAATTTCATTCTTCTCTAAACAATAATTGTCATGGTATGGTTTGGTATGGAAGTCATGAAAACTACTTAAGAAAGCCTTAAGAGAAAGTATGTAACTCTTTTTGCCACTTTTGAACTAGGCGTGGCTACCAAACAGAAAATTCAACATGCAAAAGAGCAATCAAGTACATGAAAGTTTGGACATTGCTTCTTAGGAAAAGAAACTCCACAAATTACTAGTGCTCCAAATACGAAGAAGAATAGGCCAGCAACATGTTACCATCAACCTACACTCAAACTAGGGTGATATGAAAAGGAGAATGTACCTTTACCACTGGAATGCAGTTTAGAGACAATAAGATGCCCATAAGCTTCTACACTCGCCATTCTAAGTAAGCAGTGCCTACAGACATTGGAGAATGGTTAAAACAAGTGTAAAAATATCAATGCCACTTAATCAAGGTTACTTTAGGAAAGTTTGATGCAGCCATATTAGAATATAATGTCAATAAATAGGACAAGTAGAAGAGAAACAGAAAACGTAGTTTTCTGTTATTCAATAATTCTCACGTTAAATTTTACAACAGGTTTATAGTATATTTAAAGGCTATACAATAGGACTTTTAGTACATTTAGGAGTCTTATTAACAATAAACTTCTAATCCTAATCTCCTTAGGAGATAAAAACTTAGGTGATAAATTCTAAGATAACTACTAATTTTACAATAAGTAAAACTCTAATACATTAAGTAAAACTCTAACACTTCTCAGATAACTTATACTCCCCTCAAGCTGGAGAATATACATTGTATAATCCAGCTTAAACAAATTTTTTTTGAAGCAGGCTTTTGGTAGAGCTTTTGTAAGAACATTTGCCATTTGCTCTTCTGTAGAAACATACGTTAAGGAAACTATTCCACTTGTAAGTTTTTCTGCAATAAAATGTCTATCAATATCAACATGTTTAGTCCTATCATGTTGAATAGGATTTTTGGCTATCTGTATGGTGGACTGATTATCATAAAACATTTCAAACTTCTCTTCTTGAGTCATCCCTAGCTCTTTTAGTAGTTTCATAAGCCAAATTCCTTCACAAATTCCTAGAGCTAGAGCTCTGCATTCAGCTTCTGCACTACTTCTTGATACAATAGTCTACTTTCTGCTCTTCCAAGGCACTAAATTTTCCCAAACAAAAGAACAATAACCACTAGTTGACCTTTTATATGTCAACTCACTTGCCCAGCTCGAATCTGAATAAATCTCTGATGTTATGTCAAGTGTCTTTTTTAACATTAAACCGTGTCCAGGTGTACCCTTTAGATATCTCAGGATTCTTGTAGCAGCTTCCATATGTTCTTGTCTTGGATTAGTCATATGTTGACTGATAATGTTCATTGGAAAAGCTATATCAGGTCCAGTTAGGGATAAATAAATCAGTTTTCCAACCAATCTTTGAAATACTCCCTTGTTAGCTTTAGGAACCGACTCATCTTTTCTAAACTTTAAGCCTTTATCCATAGAAGTATCAGTTGGTTTACAGTCTAACATCACTGCCTCAGTGAGTAGATCAATAACATATTTTCTCTGGTTAATAACTAGACCACTGCTTGATCTTGCTACCTCCATGCCTAGGAAATATCTAAGCTTTCTTAGGTCTTTTATCTCAAAGTCTTTGCTTAACAAAGTTTTCAAGTGGCTTATTTCTTCCTCATCATCTCCTGTCAAAATTATGTCATCCACATATACTATCAAAATGAAATTTTTGTTGTTAAAGGTTACCTTAGAGAACAGAGTATGATCTGCCAAAGACTGCTTGTATCCACTTCCCAAAACAACCTTGGTGAATCAATCAAACCAAGCTCTAGGTGATTGTTTCAACCTATAGAGTGATCTGTCAAGCTTGCAAACCTTATGCTTAGTCTCTTCAGATTCTAAACCTGAGGAATCTTCATGTAAACCTCATCTTCCAAGTTCTTATTAAGAAATGCATTCTTAATGTTGAGCTAATGAAGTTTCAAATCACAATTAACAACCACACTTAATAGGGGCAAACGTCTCCTTGTAGTCTACTTTATAAGTTTGTGTAAAACCCTTGGCCACCAACCTTGCTTTGTATCTATGCACATTGCCATCAGAATTGTATTTAATGGCAAACACCTATTTGCACCCCACTGGTTTCTTGCCTTGTGGAAGATCTGTTATGGTCCAAGTGCCATTTTCTTCTAGTGTCTTAATTTCCTCTTCAATAGCTTTCTTTCACTTAGAATCTTTTAAGGCATTCTCAATAGTATTTGGAATTTGTTCTCCATTTAAGCAAGCTTTAAAAACCTTAAAAGAAGTCATTAGATTACCATAGGCAACATATCTCTAAATAGGGTATTTAGTACACTACCTCACCCCTTTCCTTTTAGCAATATGCAAAAAATTAGGTTCAAGTAAATGAGAGGGAATTTCAACATACTCATTACCTTAATTATCCTCACAAGCAGCTGGACTTAAGTCTAATTCTCAGCAGATGTCAGATTGCAAAATAGTATCTAGAATGATTTTTTTCTTTCTGGTATATACCTACAATTGTTAGGAGGCTGAACAATAGATTTAGGTAAAGTTTGAGGGATTGTAGGTGTAATAGTGGGTGGAGAAGGCATAGTCGTATTATTAGGTGAAAGAGAAGCCGGTTTGAAAGAAGTCTGAGGCTCAAAAGAATTATCAATAAGTACAAAAGCAGAAGGTAAATAAAGAGAAACCTAACTTTTAGAAGGCTGGAAAATATCGCAACTCTCCACCTGATTTGCAGCCGTAGAAAAGTAAGGTACCTATTCAAAAAAGTGATATCAAAAGAGGCATGACTTGGCATTTTCATAAGCTTGTGTTCTAAATTCTTCTAGTTCATTCAAGTCTAGTAAGCGTTTTTTACCAGCAACCCTCAATTCCATATTAAGCTACTTGGTTGCCCAATAAGCTCGATGCTCCAACTTCACTAGTAAGTGGCATGACTTCTCAAAAACGAGCATGTATAAGAAAGTTCCCAAAATAGTTTTGAAAGCTGTTCTGGATGCCCAAAGGGAATCATTTAGCTTCAAGGACCAATATTTCCTCGTTGGGTTTGTAGTTTTCTCCAAAATGTTCTTAATCTCCTTATTTGAGAATTTTGCTTGGCCATTTGTTTGGGAATGATAGTCTGTGGCAATTCTTTGCTAGATTTTGTACCTGTGTAGAGCTTTAGTGATTAAATTACATTTAAAGTGGGTACCTTTATCATGAATGATAGCTCTGGGGGCACCGAATCTAGTAAAGATATTCTTGTGTAAGAACTTGGCAACTGCCTTGGCATCGTTTGTTGGCAGAGCAATGGCCTCAACCTATTTTGAGATGTAGTCAACGGCTACGAGGATGTATAAGTTACCAAATGACGGGGAAATGACCTATAAAGCCTATCCCCCATACATCAAAAAGTTATACTAGCATAATGTTCTAGAGTGGCAGTTGATCTCTACTGGAAAAATTACCCATTTGCTGGCATCGATCACATACCTTGGCAAAATAATGGGCGTCCTTAAACAGTGTAGGCTAAAAGAATCCTAACTGTAATACTTTAGTTATTGTCTTCATCCCATCAAAGTGGCCTCTATATAGTTCTGCATAATAGAGTTAAAGAATATTTTGTTGTTCGTCCTCTGGCACACGATGACGTAGCACTTGGTCAACACACTCTTAAACAAAACTGGCTTATCCCAATAATATTGTCGAACATTTCTCAAGAATTGTTTCCTGGCATTACTTGCCAAATCCGGTGGCAAAATATTGCTAACTAGGTAATTGACTATGTCAGCATACCATGGCATGGTAATGACTACAAGCAAGTACTCATCAGGAAACTCACCCCTTATGGCAACAATATTGCATCTTCATGGTGATGCTCTAATCATGATAGATTTAGCTACCAAATTTTCACTCCCTTTTTTATCTCGAATTTCAAGATCAAATTCTTGCAATAAGAGTGTCCATCGAATTAGTCTGGGCTTGGCATCCTTCTTTTCCAAGAGTTACTTTAGTGCTAAATAGTCTGTGTACACCACAACTTTACCACTCACCAAGTAAGATCTAAACTTGTCAGACACAAAGACAACTGCAAGAAACTCTTTCTCAGTTGTTATGTAATTAAGTTGGGACTCATTCAACATCTGGCTGGTATAATAGATCGTATGGAAAATTTTGCCATGCTTTGTCCTAACACAGCTCCAGCGGCATAGTCACTGGCATCATACATAAGCTCAAATGGTTCATTCCAATATGGTGCCACGACGATTAGGGCATTAATCAACCTATCTTTTAATTCCCGAAATACTTTCAAATAAGAATCATCAAATGCAAAAGCGATATTATGTTCTAAAAGTAAGCATAAAGGTTTAGAAATTTTTGATAAATTTTTAATAAAATGACGATAAAAACATACATGTCCCAAAAAACTTCTTATACCTTTAACGCTTGTGGGTGGTGGTAATTGTTTGATTACTTTTAACTTTGCTTTATCTACTTCCAGTCATCTCTTGGTCACTTTATGTTCAAGAACTATGCCCTCATTTATTATAAAGTGACATTTCTCCTAGTTCAAGACCATGTTGGTTTCAATATATCTCCGTAAAACAAGTACCAAGTTTTGAAGGCATTCCTCAAAAGTTTTGCAAAAACTGAGAAGTCATCCATGAAGACTTCTAAATTGTTTCAATCATGTTCGAGAAAATCGACATCATGTAACATTGAAACATTGCTGGAGCATTACACAACCCAAAGGGCATTATTCTAAAGGCGAATGTCTCATATGAACAAGTGAACGTAGTTTTCTCCTGATCTTATAGAGTGATGGTAATCTGATTATAGCTCGAGTAGCCATCTAGTAAGCAATAAAATGTCTTACTTACCAACCTATCCAACATCTGATCGATGAAAAATAATGGAAAATAGTTTTTTTGGGGGGCATTATTTAGCTTCATGTAATCCATACACACTTTTCAGCCCATGATGGTTCTTAATGGGATTAACTCATCTTTATTGTTCTAAACCATGATCATTCCACCCTTCTTTGGCATGTATTACACCAGGCTAACCCACGAGCTATAAAAATAAGATAAATTATCTCGACATCCAGCTATTTGATGTTTTCTTTCTTGATTACCTCTTTCATGCTCAGGTTTAGTCTCCTATGGGCCTCGATTGTTCTGCCATGGTAATCTTCTAGAATAATTTTGTGTATGCAAATAGTTGAGCTTATCCCTCAGATATCGGCTAAGGTTCAGCCAAGAGCTTGCTTATAATGGCTCAGTATCTCCAGCAATCGCTCATCCTGATCATTAGTTAGATCGACAACAATGATCACTGGCAAAGTTGAGTTATTACCTAAGTAAGCATATTTAAGGTGTCCTAGAAAAGGTTTTAACTCCAATTCTAGTGGCTCCTCAATAGATGGCTTGGGTGTCTTGATTTCTCTTCCAGCCAACTTTAGTGGCTCAGGTCTCCCAAAATAACTCACAATTTCATTCTCCAAGGTTGGTCCTTTAGATTCTTCGCTCGACTTGTCTTTATTATCCAGTTCTCTAGCATCATCATCTAGATCTTGGCAAATCTGTGTCTTGTCCATATTGAAAATAGACTCCATAATCTCAACAGCTTGGCATTCCTCAAGTTCACATGCATACTTAAGAGTTTGAAATACGTTAAACGTAATCTATTGGTCATTTATGTACATTGTAAGTTCACCTTTTAAACATCAATTAAGGTCTTACCCATGGAAAGGAATGGTCTGCCCAATATAATTGGGACATTAACATCAGCCTCATATTCTAAAATGACAAAATTAGCTGGAAATATAAATTTGTCTACCTTTACCAACACATCCTCAATCTTACCCTTGGGATGTGCATAAGATCGATCTGCTAGCTAAAGTGTTTCTCTAGAAGGCCTTGCTTCAATTCCAAGCTTTCTGAAAACTAGCATCGGCATCAAATTGATGCTGGCTCCCAGGTCACACAGTGCCTTAACCATGAATCTATTGCCAATAGTACAAGAAATAGTAAAACTTCCAGATCTTTCAGTTTTGGTGGCAATCAATTAAATATCATTGCACTGTATCCTTCAGTAAGAGCAACGATCTCGAAGTCACCCAATATCCTCTTTTTGGACAAGATATCCTTTATGAATTTGACATAGTTGGGCATTTGTTCGAGAGCTTCTACTAATGGTGTGTTGAACTACAATTGTTTAAGAACTTCTAAAAAGCGCTTAAACTGTTGGTATTGCTTGTGTTTCTGGAGCCTTTATGGAAAAGGTGGTGGCAGATAAGTGAATACTGGTTCTGCTGGTTTTGCCAAAGTGGTACTGCATCAGATTGAGGTCTGGCATTTTCAATGCTCGTCTCCTTTTTCTCAGCTTCTTTGGTTTATTTGTTGGAATCAATTTCTCGTCTTGGTAATTAGTTGACTATTTGACAGGTGAGTCATTCTCACATTGCTTTCTACTCTTCAAAGTGGCTGCTTTGCACTATTCTCCCTTATTTTGCCGAGCATCTTCCATATCGCTTGGAAAATTACCCTAGGGTCTATTACTGAGTGCATTGACATCTACCATATCTGAACTTTAAAGTTTCATGCTGCTAAACTCTGAACAGTTGCATCATTTCTCTCTATGTACTCTGTTAAAGAATTCCCCTAGGTAGATCCCTGCCCTTGATGGAAATTATTGTGTACTTTCTATGGCGTCACATTCTGGATAAAACCTAGCGGTGCATTGTTGTTATGACGCTGGGCATTAAATTGGTTACCACCTTGGTTTGCCCAAGAAAAGTTTGGATGCTGCTTCCAACATGCATTATAAGTATTGGCATATGGGTTAAAATTACGATTAAAATTTCTAACAAAATTTATAGATTTAGAGTTTGCTGGGTATTCATTAACATCGTGATCTTTCCTACAAATTGTGCAAAATGGTTATAATGCTTTTATGTCTTGAATATAAGTAGGTTTATGCATTGTTTTCACTATATTAGTAAGATTGGCAATTTGAGCATTGATGGATGATAATGAATCAAGCTCTAATTTTCCAGCAACTTTTGTTTCGGTTTCCAATCTGGTAGTAGGATATTGGAAATCATTGGTGGAAATCCTTTCAAGGATGTCAAATGCCTCCGTGTAATTTTTATCTAGCAACGAACCATTTGGCGAAGCATCAACCACAATTCTAGCATGAGCATTGAGTCCATTGTAAAAGGTCTCTATTTGGGTCTAAGTAGAAAATCCATGCATGGGATATTTTCTTAACATGTCCTTAAAATGCTCTCAGGCATCATACAAAGTCTCATCATCCGCTTACCTAAAAGTAATAATTTCACTCTGCAGCTTGACATTAAGTTTAGGGTTTAGGGGGCTGGAATCTCAGAAGGATCTTTTGGAATAATTCTGCCCATGAGTTAACTGAACTAGGTGGCAAAGAACTTAGCCACGTTTTTGCTCTATCTCTCAATGAAAATGAGAATAGTCTTAACTTCTTTGTCTCTTTAGCCACAAGAAGTTGCTGAAATAATTGGCAAACCTCCATGAATTGCTTCAAATGTTGCCTTGGGTCTCCCGTAGGCGATCTGTCAAATTGACCTAGATTTAATAGTGTCAGAATCATTAATGGTTTAAGTTTAAAATTAACTGCATTTACCTCTGAACCAATCAGTCATGGCATTAAATTGTCCATGTTTCGTGCCAAGTGCTCTCTAATAGATCTTTCTTCAAGATTTTCAGTAGTAACATCATGTGCGGGAGGTATCCCATTATTTATTGGTGGATTCTCCTTATTATTTATGATACCATCCACTTCATTTCCATTATGAGCCATTTCTCTAAGTTTTCTTTTCAATTTGCGTATGGTTCTTTCAATCTCTGGGTAGTATGGCCAATCTTCCACTGCAGTGTAGTTCCTGGTCATACATCAAATAAAGAAAATAAATAAAAATAAACAAAAACAAGAAAAAGTCAAAACAAGAAATTCCATTGCAATCCCCGGTAACGGTACCAAAAACTTGTTGACTCGCTAACACTTGACAAACAATTGATGAATTAACGTATATAGGTAGTGAAATAATGCCAAGAATAGGTCTTTCTACGTGCAAGTATACACAATCAGCAAGTAATACAACAATAAACTGAGTATCATATCCACAAGGATTGTCCAGGAATTAAATGCCAAAATATTTTACTTGTTAATGGGAACAAATGAGTTTGAATTGGATTTTTGGATTTAAGAAAAATGACTAAAGAAAAGAAAATAAAAGTTCAGGCAAATTGGAAAACAAATGTATTCAAATGGATGACAAACGTTGGCAAGAGATGCCTGGATTTTACACTAGTTAAGATAGTAGTTAATAATTTTCAGCCTTGGTTTTATTGTCGAACAGATTTTAAGGTTAGTATTGTCTTTGTCGATAATAATACCCTAAGTTAATCACGATTAACCCCTATATGTCTATAGCGATGTTTTTCATAAATTAACTTGATGAAGTCTTAATCTTTACTCATAAGGGATAGATTCACTTTCGAAGTAAGCTCGTCTACTTGAACATCTTCTGTCGAAGTTTCTCTCCTTAGTACCTAACAATTAATTGTTATCTCTTAAGTTTGTTAAGATATTAAGGGATAATATGCATGCAATGCCAACTGTCGTATGTCAAACAATTTAGGAAGATTAAGCACTAGCAAAATAGACAAAAATGCCAAGGCATTCAATTATTAAAACTGAAAACTAACTGAGCGTTTATCGCAAAAGCATCCCCAGCCAACTTAAAAGAATTGGTTCATGGTTGGGGGATCCATCCACAAATCATCGTTTCTTAACATCATCATTTTAAAGAAAATAAAAATAAAGAGAAATGAACAAAGAACAAGATCATTCGATACAGCTCTTCAATGAATCTAGAGCTCTCAATATGAGCCTTGTCGAACCACGTTTGCCCTCTAGCTTCCTCTTTCACCGCGTTGCAGCCCCTTTGGCTCATGGATCGGATCTCTCTAAATAGGATGCGTGAAAAACCTACATTGGGTTTGAAGCTTGAAAGTTAGATACACACCAGGATAGACGTGTTATCATCTTATCATTCTTTTGAATTTTAGGGCTGACGTGTACTTTGACCAACAACCACTTGACTGAGCATCGATCGTCCATCTTTTGCTAACTGAGCTTGACAAATCTCGTCCAACTTTGCCCATTGTAGCTCGACATTTCTCTTCTACTTCTCTGGCTTCTTGCTCTACTCTGCCAAGCCTGCCCTGCTCCTAACCTGCCACCAAAGAAAAAAAATACACACTTACTCTGGCAAGAGAAAACACTCCTTAACTCCTAGATGCAAATGCATGATTTTACTAGCTAAATGCACAAATATGTACTCAAAGTCAAGCAAAAGCATGAGAATTTATATATGAAAATAGTACTTTTGAAGAGTTAACAATAGGCAAGTTACATCTGGAATTGGTCTTCAGCCGGTTCAATTTTAGTCTCTTCGCCGTCTCTCACACACTAATGTAATGGCTGAATGTTATTATTTGCAATGCCAATCAGAATCAGATGCCGTATCGACTGCTGTACCACCAAAATTGGATACGATACTTACTGAATTTGCATCAATTTTTGAGACTCCACAATGCTTACCACTTGTTCGTGAAAATGACCATGCATTTCATCTACAGCCTCACGCAACACCAGTGAATGTACGACCCTACCGCAACCCATATTATCAGATATCTAAGGTTGAACGTTAGGTTCAACACATGGTCGATCATCACTTGATCTAGAAGAGCACCAGTCTCTTCTCTTTGCCCGTTTTCCTCGTCAAGAAAAAGGATGGTACATGTCGTTGTTGTGTAGATTATATAGACTTGAATGTTGTTACAATTCGTGACAAGTTTTTGATCCCCACAGCCAGAGAATTATTTGATGAATTGGGCACTTCCACATTTTTCTCCAAGCTGGATCTATTAGCTGGTTATCACCAAATTTGGCTTCGAGATGATGATATGCACAAGACAACATTTCGAACACATGACGGTCACTAAAATTTTTTTGTCATACCCTTCGGTTTGACAACGCTCCTTCAATTTTCAAGCCACTATGAATGAGATTTTTGACCCTTCTTGCGTAAATTTGTTTTGATTTTTTGGATGACATTCTTGTGTATAGCACATCATGGCAGGATCATTGGAATCATGTGAGGCAAGTGTTACATTGTTTGCAACAGTATGGATTTGTGGCTAAATGTAGCAAATGTTCCTTTGGTCAAACTAGTGTGGATTATCTTGGGCATGCTATTTCAGGACAAGGGCAGGAAGTTGATCCGGAAAAAGTTCAAGCTATTACCACTTGGCCGATTCCTACTAACATCAAAGAGGTTCGGGGATTCTTGGGTAAATTTATAAAGGGCTTTGCTTTTATTGCATCACCAATCTCAGACTTGCTTCGCAAAGGGCTACAATTTGAATGGACAGGAGCAGCTCAAGCAGCAATGGACCACCTCAAACTTTGTCTTTCTTCCGCACTGGTGCTTGGGTTACCAGATTTTTCCAAGGAATTCCAGGTGGAGACTGATGCATCGAGTACAGGGATAGGTGCTGTTTTGACTCAATCCGGTCGACCATTGGCTTATTTTTGTCAAAAGTTTTCCCTTCGGATGCAACACGCTTCAACATACAATCGGGAAATATATGCCATCACCCAAGTAGTCGCAAAGTGGCTTTAGTATCTCGTGGGCCGTAAATTTGTGATTTTAACGGACCAGGGTTCTTTTTGCGAGCTTACTCAATAGATTATTCAAACGTTGGAACAACGGAGGTGGCTGTCTAAATTGATTGGGTATGACTTCGAAATTCAATATCATTCGGGAAAACTTAACAACATAGCTGATACTTTATCCCAGAAACCTTTTGCTACTCTCATGGCTTTCTCTCGACCATTATTGTGTATTATTGAGGCCATCTGAGCCGCCTATAACATGGATGTCCAGCTTCGATAGTTTCGTTCCAGCATTCAGACAAACCATCTTGCTTATTCTCAGCACGAAGATCAGGGTGGTTTACTATTGGTACGTAATCAAATTATAGTTCCTAATGAGACTGCAATTTGCACACTGTTGCTACGGGAATTTCATTGTTCTATCATCGGGGGCCATGTCGAGATTACAAGAACATTTCATCATTTAGCGGCAAATTTTTATTGGTCAGAAATGCGCAAAGATGTTCGACAATTTGTAGAGGAATGCCAAGTGTGTCATCGCATGAAAAGTGATAATTTAACTCCGACGAGGCTGCTTCAACCACTTTTTATTCCTAATCAAGTTTTTGAGGATATATCGCTCGATTTTATTGTGTGTCTACCCAAATCCAATGGTAAAGAAGCTATCTTGGTTTTAGTTGATCGACTAGCTAAATATGGTAATTTTTTAGTTTGCCTCGACACTTCGATAGTGATCGCCATCGTTTATTTTTGAGTGAGCTGTGGACTGAATTAGCTCGATTACAAGGTACAAAATTATGTTTTATTTCAGCTTACCACCCTCAATCGGATGGCCAAACTGAAGCTTTAAACCGCTGCCTCAAAAATGTACTTGCATTGTATGACCGGCAATGATCCAAGTAAGTGGAAACAATATTTAGCGTGGGCGGAATATTGGTACAACACCGCGTATTAGACCTCTGCAGGGATGACCCCGTTTTGAGCTTTGTATGGTCGCGACCCACCCGCTATATTAACTTATTTAGAGGGTAGTTATAGCAACACTCTACTTGATCAGCAACTTCTGGAAAGAGATGCACTGCTTCGAGTGTTGAAGGGTAATTTCCATTAGGCACAGCAATGAATAAAGCTCCAGGCCGATAAACATTGTCATGAATTAAATTTGGAGGAGGGTAGCTGGGCATTTGTTCGATTACAACCCTATCGGCAAGTCTCTCTTCGGTTACAACAACATCAGAAGCTGAGGCCGCGTTATTTTGGACCATATCGTGTTCGCCAGAAGATTGGTTCCGTTGCTTACAAACTCGATTTACCTGCATAGACGTGTATTCACCCGGTGTTTCACATTTCTCAGCTCAAACCCTGCAAAGGCCAACCCAATCAACAAATCACACTACTACCATTGCTGCTCGAGGATGTTACTTTGACTGTCACCACTGCTTATCTTGAGGACAAGGTTAATTATTCTGGAGGGGGTACTGTTATGGATGAACCAATTACCATTGCTCCAAGGAATGATTTGGGAGCTGGCAATGCTGCAACGGTAAACCAAGAAAATCAAGGGCAAAGTAGAAGCTGTAGAGAAAGAAAAGCACCCAGGAAGTTATCCGATTTTGTCCGTTTCTAAGGATAAAATTATAAATAAGCTGAACCTTGTTCTGAGAAAAGTGTGAATCCTCTGGATACTTCTAACTTTTTCCAATCTAAACCTTCTTTTCTTTCTCCTTATTTCTGCAATTTTATCTTTAATCTTAAGATCATAACACCCTGTTTTTGTTTTTTTTTGCTTCTTATTTTGCACATTAATCTGACCCAACCCTAAAACAAGCTTTTGACACATCAAATATACGAGGGAGAAAAAAAACAACCTGAAAGAAGTGAAAGAAGGTACGCGTGATGCAGCGACAGTCGACAACGGCCTTTTGTTGCCTCTTTCCTCAAAAGACTGCTTCTTTAATTTTCTAATATTATAGTTAAAAAAACATGCTAACGGATAAAATTGAAGTCTTAGTTATAGTTTTGGGACTAATTTGAATTTTTAATCTTTTTATTAATATGTCATATCATTAATTTAATTAAAGCTTACGATAGAGTGATCAGTTTATTACTTATTATAAAACCGTAATATTAATGTTCATTTCGTTACTTTTAAACATTCAGTGTTAAAAACAGAAATTTATTCATACTTCAATGACTATTTATGTAGTTTACATTTAAATTCTCACATAAAAGAGGAATTATTAGATAGACCTAACTCACCACGTCATCCATGACCTATCTAATGAGATTCATCCATTTGAGCGTAACTTGTAAATAACTACCACTCTTTAATGACATGTAGGAAATAGGTGAATATTCACTTTTAAAAAAATAAAAAAATATTATTGGATGAGACCATAGATGATGTGGTGAGCATGCCCATCTACTTATTTGTTCACTTAGAGACAAATAAGGTTAAACCAAATTTTTGATTAAAAAAAGGTTAAACCAATTTGAACCGTTAGATCATTAAACAATTAAATGGTGGAAAATTAGAATACAAAAATAACCGGTATTACCCAGATACTTAGAGGGGAAAAAAGTCAAAAACCCACCCAGAAAGAGAATGTTAATTACAGATTTTATTACTAATTTTATTCTCACTCCTATTTTAATCATTAAAATTTAAAAATCTGAATTAGTCAGACTTTGGTCAATCTATCACTAAAGCATAGATGACTTCGTTTATCTTATTAATATATTAATATAAAATGATTTGTTTCAATAATATTTTGTCACATAGAATTTAAAGTAAGAGAAAAAAAATTTAAATACCAAACTCCAAATCATCACTCACCTCACCATCACAATCCCAAAATTTTCAGAAACTTTGAACCCATTAAAACTTTATCAAAATCTCTGAAAAACCAATCAGAATATTGACACAAATACTCCCGTGTACTTTGAAAAATCTTACAATGTGATGTTTATATTTTTTATATATTTAATGTGTCCATGTACTTTGTTTTTACCTTTCAAAATACCCTCGACTCTAACTCCATTAATTGATAATATGGTATGAATATGTGACACTCTCATATGCTGTCACGTGATATTTTAAAAAAACACTAAAAATAAGGAGCTTTGAAACAATGACATGTTTTTGAAGATAAAGAAAAAGCTTAACCGAAATTGGAGAACATGAGGACAGTTTTACCTTTTTCTTTTCAAGGAAAAAAAGTAAAACATCATTTATAATTTCTTTTCCTTCGTTCGAATATTTTTATTGATTTCTTTATATATCAAAAGTCATTAGAAATTAAAATAAATATTTTTTATTAGTCTAAAGGTGATTAAGGTAGTATCTACTCATATATATTATTAACCCTTTGACAATAAACACACACCTTGCAAATAAAATGATTAAACTTGAGTTTTCTAGCATGAACATCATCCGTTTTTCACTAGAACCACTTGTTGAGTAAAATTAAAACAAATATCCAAATCCATTAAAAAATCACCAACAAAATTTAAATTATTTCAAAATATATCAAAAAGCAAAATGAAATTATTTACTTTAATCTCTTCAACTACTTCAAAATGGAATTCGCTGGTAAAAAAAATTCCTTGGCCTAGAAATGGTAGGATTACAACATGATTTCTAAAAACAAGAATGCGATCCCGATCAAGAAATATTACGGTGGACTTGGAGTTCAACTCATTGGAATCACTTTGAAATAATGCTTAAAAATCAAGGTTCTTGATTTATTATGGCTTCCTTGATTATGAAATGATTCAATTGCTCAGCCGAAAAGTGAATTGATCACCGACACGAAAGTGTTGATTCCTTCTTCACTCTTTTCTAGACCATCATTCTCCAACAGTAAGGCCACTGAAATATAGCTTTTCAAGTCGAGATAACCTTTGGATCAAGCTTAGAGGAATTATCAGCAATTTTTGACAACAAGAAAGATCCAGCAATATCAGATCCTTCCATTCTCCTAGTGATGAGAGGCCATCGAGTTTGCTCGACAAAATGCAAAGAGAGGAAATTAGGACTAAGATACTGTTGACGCCTAAAATAAATAGACATCGAACAAAAGAGGTGGAGACATGACTAAGATGATTAGTGATAGTTTTGAACCGTGCACTCCAACTGATCTGGGCAAAGAATCACAGATGGTGTGGTTGTCGAAAAGAAAAGAAAAAAGATGAGGGGAGATACTATCCTGAGTTCTCCTTGTCCTTTTTTCTTTGATGCTCAAGGTATTTATTGTTGGATAACTAACCATTAGTGTGGTTCGTGGAGTTGCATGTGGCAACTAAAAGCAACGTGTATGGTTTAACTTCCCATGTTGCACGTTCCACTTTCAGTTGTGGTGGACGCGTGGAATCATGGTTCAAGTTAACCGGTGGTTTTGATGGAAAATCACCCCTATAAATACTCATTGGCACAAGGTCCCTAAGCACCAAGAAACTATAGAATATATGTCCAGGGATCCGAATAATTTATTTAATTAGAGAATTAGCCACAACAACTTTAATTAAATAAAACTACGGTAAGGATCTCATAAGGATTAGACATAAAATGTTGCATAATGAATTAGCAATAACTTTGAATAATGTTTAGGGTTAATATCTAGCTAAGTGATTTTCATAATTTTATTTAGTTAAAGACTAGCCACAACATCTTTAGTTAAATAAAATTACTAAGGTTAAAAATCACATACGAAAAGCTTAGATATTAAATCTCATTACATAACTTATTAAGGTAAAAATTATTAGATGAGTTTTTATAATTACCCACAGGAATTATGAAAATAAATTTAATAATTTTATATAAGGGATAGAAAACAATTTTATCATAAAATGAAACTAATCGAATTAAAAATTTAGCCCACAGGAAATTTTTATGTCACTAGATTCATTATTTACATAATTTGCATTGGTAAATTATGACTTATGTTTGCCTCAAATTTATAGTAAGCATGTATGTCAATTTATTTTGCAGCATTACAACCTATGAATATGTCTGATAATAAAGTAGATATCCCTGAATTAACCAGTGAGAACTTTAAGTTCTGGATGGAGGGTATTCTTCTTCAATTAGGGTGTATGGATATTGATTATGCTATAAGAAAATCTGAGCCACATATCACTAACACCAGCAATCAAGTTGATCTTGCTCTATATGAAAAGTGGGAGCGATCCAATCGCTTAAGTATTATGTTCATTAAGAGCAAGGTTTATGCTGATGTTCGTGGCTCGATTGAGCATTATGAGAATGTCAAAGAGCTATTAACGACTATAGAGAAACAGTTTCAGACTTCTCAAAAGTCATTAGCCAACACCCTAATTATGAAGTTCACATCACTAAAGCTCACTAGAGTGAAAAGTGTGCGTGATCACATCAATAAGATGCGAGATTTGGCAGCTCGACTTAAGGCACTTGAGGTTGAAATGTCTGAATCTTTCTTGGTGCACTATATATTGAACACTCTTTCACCTCAATATGGGCCATTCAAGATCTCCTATAACACACATAAGGATAAAAGGTCTATTGATGAACTTTTGACCATGTGTGATCAAGAAGAGGGTAGGCTCGTGCTGGAGATGAGAGAGAGTACACTGACGGTTACTCAAGGAAAGAGGTCAGTCCAAGCCAAGCAGAAGGAGAAGGCTAAAATGCAACCCCAAGCTGACATAAAGAAAGAGTTCACGTGTTTCTTCTGTAAAAAGAAGGGACACATGAAGAAGGACTGTGTCAAGCATAAGGGTTGGCTTGAAAAGAAAGGTAAATCAATCTCACTTGTTTGCTTTGAGTCAAATATGGTTGATGTTAATTATAACACATGGTGGATTGATTCTGGTTCTACAATCCATGTCTCAAATTCCTTACAGGGATTAAAAAACCTGAGGGGACCAGTGGGAGCTGAGCGACACATCTATTTGGAAAACAAGATGCAGTCGCATGTGGAAGCTATTGAGACCTGGGAATTAGTGCTTAGCAGTGGCTTTGTTTTAATTTTAGAAAAGACTTTTATATTCCTAGTTTTTCTAGAAACTTAATTTCCATTTCAAGACTTACACCCTTGGGGTATTGATTTAATTTTTCAAATGTTGGATTCGGTTTATTTTATAAATCTAAAATTGTTGGAAATGGAATTTTATGTGATGGTCTTTACTCTATTGATTTACAAAATAATGTCACTCACAATGTTATGCACATTCAAATTGGTACTAAGCGTTGTGTTATAAATGAAGATTCCTCTACTTTTTAGCACCGGAGATTAGGACATATCTCCATCGAAAGGATTAAAAGATTAGTAAATGACGGGGTACTTAATACCTTAGATTTTACTGATTTTGATACTTGTGTAGACTACATTAAGGGCAAGCAAACTAACAAGTCAAAGAAAGGTGCCAAGAGGAGTTCGGCCATATTGGAAATCATCCATTCTGATATCTGTTGTCCAGATATGGATGTGCAAGGTCAGAAATACTTCATCACTTTCATAGATGATTACTCACGATTCATGTATCTCTACATGCTTCATCATAAAAGTGAAGCGTTAGAAGCCTTTAAGGTTTTTAAGGCTGAAGTAGAGAAACAATGCGATAAGCAAATAAAGATTGTGAGAACCGATAAAGGTGGTGAGTATTATGGTAGATACACTGAGGATGGACAAGCACCTGGTCTATTTGCAAAATTTCTTCAAGACAACGGTATAGTTGCCCAATACACCATGTCAGGCTCGCCTGATCAGAATGGTGTTGCAGAAAGAAGAAATCGAACTCTAATGGACATGGTGTGAAGTATGCTTAGTAGCTCTAAGCTACCTAAGTCTTTATGGGTTGAGGCTCTCAAGACGACTATGTATATATTAAACCGGGTTCCAACCAAGGCTGTCCCAAAGACACCTTTTGAGTTATTCAAAGGTTGGAAACCGAGTTTACGATATATACGCGTATGAGGATGCCCGTCTGAAGTGAGAGTTTATAACCCACAAGAAAAGAAACTGGATCCAAAGACCATTAGTGGGTATTTCATTGGATATGCCGAAAAGTCCAAAGGTTACAGATTCTATTGTCCATCTAATAGCACTAGAATTGTGGAATCAAGAAATGCTAAATTTCTTGAGAATGACTCAATCAGTGGGAGTGATCTGTCTCAGGATTCAATACCCGTAGGTCATCCATCCACTTTAAGTGAGAGATTGGTTATCATATATAACACTTCTCAAGCTCAACCCGGTGTTGAACAACCAATCAATGAAGTTCCACAGCCTGCTGAAAACACTCTAGTAGATCAAGTTGTTCAAGAAAATCCAAAAATTATTGAACAACCAGTTGAACAACATGATCCACAAGAAAATGTTGGTTCAACGTTAAGATCTATTAGAGAAAGAAAATCAGCAATTTCTAGTGATTATTTTGTATATTTACAAGAATCTAACTATAATGTTGGAACTGAAAATGACCCTGAGTTATTTTCAACTGCCATGAGCTGCAATGAATCAAAATTATGGTATGATTCTATGATGGATGATATAAATTCTATGAAAAACAACAAAGTTTGGGATCTTGTACCGTTGCCTGATGGTGTAAAAGCCATTGGATGTAAATGGGTCTTCAAAACAAAAAGAGACTCAAAAGGCAACATAGAAAGATATAAAGCAAGACTTGTTGCTAAAGGATTCACTCAGCGAGAAGGAATTGATTACACTGAAACTTTTAGTCCAGTATCTAAGAAAGATTCCTTACGCATTGTGTTAGCATTAGTAGCTCAATTTGACCTTGAGTTACAACAAATGGATGTGAAAACTGTCTTTCTTAATGGTGACCTAGAGGAAGAGGTATACATGAAACAACCTGAAGGATTTTCCTCTAGTGATGGTGAAAATTTGGTTTGTAAGTTAAAAAAATCTATATACGGATTGAAACAAGCCTCCCGTCAGTGGTATTTGAAATTCCATGAGGTTATCTCTTCATTTGGTTTTGTGGAGAATATCATGGGTCAATGTATATACCAGAAGGTTAGTGGGAGTAAAATTTGTTTCCTTATTCTATATGTGGATGATATTTTACTTCCATCAAATGACAGAGGAATGCTACATGAGGTGAAACAATTCATTTCTAAAAATTTTGATATGAAAGATATGGGTAATGCATCTTATGTAATTGGCATTAAGATTCATCGTGATAGACAGAAAGGTGTCTTAGGTCTATCTCAAGAAACTTATATCAACAAAGTTTTAGAAAGATTTCAGATGAAAGATTGTGTTGTTCCTATCGTGAAGGGTGATAAGTTCAATTTGAACCAATGCCCAAAGAACGAATTTGAGAAGGAGCAAATGAAAAATGTTCCATATGTTTCTGTTGTTGGAAGCCTGATGTATGCTCAAGTCCGTACAAGACCTGACATTGCATTTGTCGTTGGGATGTTAGGAAGATATCAGAGTAATCCGGGTATGGACCACTGGAAAGTTGCAAAGAAAGTTTTAAGATAACTCAAAGGGACAAAGGAATACATGTTTACATACAAACGATCTGACCATTTGGAGGTGATTGGCTACTCCAATTCAGACTTTGCTGGCTATGTTGATTCACGTAAATCAACATCAGGTTACATATTTATGTTTGCCAGCGGAGCTATATCTTGGAGGAGTGTCAAGCAGGCATTGACAGCCACTTCCACTATGGAGGCCGAGTTCGTTTCGTGTTTTGAGGCTACCTCACATAGAGTATGGTTAAATAGTTTCATTTCTGGGCTGAGACTTATGGATTCAATCTCTAGGCCATTAAGTATATATTGTGACAATTTAGATGCTGTCTTTGTGGCTAAGAACAACAAAAGTGGAAGTCGAAGTAAACACATCGACATTAAGTATCTAGCCATAAGGGAACGTGTTAAAGAGCAGAAAGTGGTCATTGAGCACATTAACACTGAGCATATGTTAGTTGATCCTTTGACTAAGGGCATGACACCACATAAATTTAAGGATCATGTTGTCACTATGGGACTTGTTCCCACTTTGTAAATTTTTGTTGTAAGAACGATTCTGTTGAAACTCTAATAAAGTTTGATATTTCTCATATATGTTGTGTACACATTAAGTTAATTGTTTTGAGAAATGTCTCTAAAGTTTGGACCTAGAATAAACATTGGGTTTATTCATTAAGTATTTGGGTTAAAGTGTTGAGACTTGATGTATTGTGATACATGGAAGATACTACTCAAATCCATAGAGGAAATATCGCCACGATTCATACATTATATTTTGACTTTAAAGATAATAAGAACCAAGTGGGAGAATGTTGGATAAACAACCATTAGTATGGTTCGTGGAGTTGCATGTGGCAACTAAAAGCAACGTGTATGGTTTAAGTTCTCATGTTGCACGCTCCACTTTCAGTTGTGGTGGACGTGTGGAATCATGGTTCAAGTTAACCGGTGGTTTTGATGGGAAATCACCCCTATAAATACCCATTGGCACAAGGTCCCTAAGCACCAAGAATCAAAAAGTATTATATTCCATCTAGTGAGGTTTCTCGAGTGCTTAGAAGTCTCTGGCATTTTAGTTTTTTGTGTAGTCGAGTTCGTTATATTCGACGGTGGTTCAAGGATTTTCCAAGGTGGTTTTAAGCATCCGATGGTGGTTCGACGTGTTCGACGGTGATGCAACCATATCTCAATTTGGCATATGGTTTTGACAATGGCTGGAGGTATTTATGAATTTCGATCCTTCCGCTGCGTTTTGCTCGATTTATGTTTACATTTTTGTTTACATTTATAGCCCGTAATATAATTGGTGAGGGATGGTGATAGGTCTAGTGACGACATATGGTCGAATTGGTAGAGATAGGTTTAACTTTCAATTGCTAGGTTTCACAGTCCGGTCACATGGGTGGAGTGTTGTGGCCTTTGACAACGTCTGTTCTTGAGGTCGTGTAGGCCTCTAGTATTCTGATATATGGCGTTGTTTTAGAGGAGTTGTTGTCCTCAGGTATATACATGGTAGGAGGGGCACTTGCCCCCAAATTTTATGAGTTAATTATATTTTAGGCCCTAATGATTTTAAAACCATTGCAATTAAGCCCTAGTCCCTTCTTTACCCCCTCCTAAAATTTTTATGGTTTATTATTTTTAAGACCTTTAATCTAAAATTAATAAAATTAAACTTTGACCCCTCATTTTTCTGGTTTAATTACATTGTAAGACCTTTCAATTTTGAAATTTACAAAATTAAACCTAAAATCCTTACGATTTAATTACTTTTTAAGATCATATTCATTTCAAAATTAATTGGCCTGTCTCCCTTATAATTTAATTCTGACTCTATCCCTGGTTATCCTGGGATCATTTTCAAAGTGTGGAGACGTTGAAGGTCCTTTGTAGAATTATAGACGGAGGTACCCAGCACAACAGATATATACTAACAATTAGGGCTAATCTATAATATATATACGCCAACTTAGGTTAGTGGGGATCGATAGCTGTGACTGTACGATTAGTTAAGTTTTATAAGCTATACACTAACTTAGGAGTCCACTAAGATATTGTGTCATTTTAATTTTTTTAATAAATTGATTCTTATATATTAGAAATTATAAATAGTTGAGGAAATCTTATCCAAAACTTTGACAGCCCAAAATTAGCAAAAGATTTGGTAGTTTGGGAAACAAATAAGCAAACAAGCTGATAGATATCACGATTTTCTTTCTCTATTTTCCCATATTTTCCTAATTTATTAACAGATGAAGACATGAGGATTGCAAGAATACACCAAATATCACATGTTTAACATTTTAGCCAAGACATTACAAACATAAATTGGCACCAATCACAAGGAAAATTATTTACCTTATTATTTAATAAATAATTGAGTCTTGTACGTTTTAAATAGTAATATAAAAACACAAGCATGGACAGTGTTGCCCCCCCCCCCAATTAATTTTCTGGAGAAAAATATTAAAGTTGACACGTGTCCACATTGATAATAATATTCATAATATTTAATTTAGATTTTTAATTTTTTTAAAAGGTTGTTTCCCTAATTTTCTCTCTTATCTTAACATATCCACGTCGATGAAAACATTTAAAACGAGGTCTATCGTTATTTAGTTTAGAAAATAATTTTTATTAAATATAAAAAAAAATTGTTATTTGATTTTTCTTTTTGAAAAGTCTACATTATTTTTCTTATTGAATTTCATGTCGATAAATCCAAAACGAGAGGTATACCTGCTACCAGGAAAACGTATTAGAAAAAATAATTGATCGTTTTTTTATTTTTATTTTTTAAACTTTTAAAATATGCATCTTATACAGGGACGGAACCATTAATCAAGATCAGGGGGACAAAGTGTAATTAACAACAAAAATTAGAAAGACAAAGTACAAATGAATTGAAAATTATGGGTCTAAATAAGTAAATAGCCCTATTTTATTTTTTATTAAAAAATTAGGGGCACAACCCCAGCCCCAAAATATCATGTAGGTCTGTCACTGCTGAATGCTGATCTCATATGCATAAAAAACTCCATCGGTTCGGTTTTGATTGAATATTATCAACCCTAAATATGATGAATGATGATTAATCATTTTCGTTTTTATTCATATATTATCTTTCAGTAAACAAACATAAAGTAGTATTTAAGTTAATTTCATGAATAGACCGATCCTGTAATTAAAAGACAAGTAGTATCCCCAAACAATTTATTTTTATTCCTATAGTATCTTTCAATAAACAAACTTAAAAGTAATCTATAAGTTATTTTCGTGACATAAACCAATCCTGAAATTTATAAGTAAGACAAGCTACATGCATTCCCAAAGGGCTGTAATCAAGTCCAACCAAGCTAGACCAATGAGAAGTTAGAGTTTGAACTTGATTTAAAATTTAGTTTGATCTCAATTGAAAAATCAGACTTCGATTTAAGTTTGATTTAATTAAATCGTCTATATAATTTACACATATGTGTTTAAGTTCAATAAATCAAATTTAATTTTGTTAGTACCTATAAATACCTACCGCCACGTGTCAAAGCCACATAGCCCGTAGCGAACAAAACAAGGTCGCGAACAGCATCACACAAAGGATGTCCAACAATCACGTAACTATGAACGTGATCGCTGCGCACGCCAAGCGCATACTCTCCAACGAATACATAACAATGCAGACAACCATCCACGATCCATCTAGCATCCTCTATGGCACACAGCGAACAAGTAAGACCACAAGCAATACCGCTCCCAACGATCATGTGATGATGCACGAGATCGCTGCGGATAACAATATCAACCTAGGACGTCACATCATAGCCAGTCTAATCGACACGTCATGACTACATGGTCATGACACTTGTCCTAACAGTATAAAAAGGACATGCAACAAGAGAAATGGGGATCCACGACCAGAGATATCATCATCCACAAAAAATAGTAGCAATATACAGACTCCGACCTAGGACAACTGTCCGAACCACTATCGAACCATCGTCTCTGACTCATGTTCATTTTGGCCATCAACAACTAGTGCGACAAGCGGAGACCGAACACACGACCCTCAGATTCATCGATAACACTAAAAATTCTTGAGGATGACAGAAGATGACCAAAAGCACCCAGAGGAAAAAACAACAGAAGAGGACACCTTGGCAACTCCACCGACAACAGTGACCGACGAAGACGATGTTTTGATGGAGCAACTGACGGCAGCTGCCACGCAGCAGCTATGCCAACTCCAGCATAGTTTTTGATAATAGTTTTGGGATCAACCTCCCTCATGGTTTACAGTAGGGCCGGGTACATAGCAAGCAAGAAGGGCATCTCTATAGGAAGGCAACAACCATCAATTTTTGGAAATGCAAGAAAAGATAAAGAGTATGGGGGAAGCCTTATTGCTCTCAAAACAGCAATTTGAGCAACAACAAAATCTATGCAAAAGCGGGCTAAATAGCACAGAATCACAAAAGAGAAAAATGAGAGGTTAATCAGGAAATTATCCAAAAATATTAGAGCCAAAGTGACTTAAGAGGAGCAGACTTCTCCCTAACAGGACGTTGAGGAAGAACAACCTCGAGAGCTGGAAGAGGATTATAAAGATTCAGAGGGTATGGACTATAGTCCCACAGAGAGTGGCGAACAACAAGCAATAAAGGCAAAGATAGAGCAGTTGGAGAAAATTTTTTAGAACATCCAGAGCTTTAGACATAATGATACTTCTCAGAACTCCCGAAGGTACAGAAATGAGCCCTTATCTAAAGACATTCTAGAGCATCATGTATCCATGTTGATCAAGGTCCCGAAGATAATGTACATCGAAAGAGGCGGCCCTCATGATCACTTGTCATACTTTTTAAACCACATGGATTTATTTGGCAATTTCGACTAGGTTAAATGTCAAACATTCTCAATGAACCTTAAGGACTCAGCTCAAGCCTGATATCTCTAGCTCCCAGCGAACTCAATTTCTAGTTTTTATTAGATGGCAGAGCTGTTCATGAGCCGCTTTTTAGCAAACAAGGTATTGAAAAGGTCGTCAGCGTACCTTATGCTAGTCATCCAGAATCTAGGCGAATCTTTGAGTGAATTTATCCAACGATTTCACACTGCAACCATGCAGACCAAAGAAGCCTCCAACGAGTTTTTTATTTTTGCTTTCGTCAACGGTACCTCTCATCAGCATTTAAAGTATAATTTTTAGAACCGACCACCGACAATGTTATCAAAGTTATATGAGAAGGTTCTACCATACACTAAAAACGAGAAGGCATATAGCATGAGGGCCATGGTACACAGTTCATAGAATGAGAGCTAAAGGCAGGATGATCGCTACCTTAGACGCGAAAACCCCCTCTTCATCAAGGAATTGGTAGAGGAGGCCAACAGTTCTGTCGTAAATAACAATATGTTCAGAACAGTGACCAATTACATCGGCATACGCAAGAAGGCCAGGAGCGTAAGACAACCCAAGAAAAAGTTGTCCACGTACAGAACCTATCACGAGTTAACAAAGTTGCCTTAAAAAATATTGCCCAGATTGAACACACGGGAATCTTAAGACCACCGTTACCGATGAGAAAAAGCCAACGCATGGAACGTTTTGGACGAAGATGCGAGTTTCACAAGGCTCAAGGTCACTCTAAGGATAATTATGTACATTTAAAGAACGTGATTGAATCCGCAGTAAAGAGGAGACATATAGAGAGATTTTTAGTTTTCCGCTATAGACAAGTCGAGGATAACGGAGAGGCTCGTCAGCCTGAACCATAAGACAAAGAAGAAACAACCAAGATAATATGTGTACCATACATATGATAATCAGAGTAGAAGAAAAGTAGAACCAATCAAGCTTCAAGCACATGGCACATATGTAGGGATCTATTCTCGAAGAAAGTCTCATTCTCAGAGAAAGAAGAAGACAATATTTTTGACGAAGAAGGCAATGACCTCATCGTCGTTACAACGAGGATAGCATGATTTACTATGAATAAAATTTTGGTGGATACAAGTAGTGTTGTGGAAGTATTAATTTAGAGTGCATTCAACCAAATAGGAATTTCGAATTCAGAATTAAAGCTAGCCAGCTCAGTATATGGGTTTAGCAACCAACCCACTAAGGTAAAAGGATCCATCTGACTCCTCATGACTATAGGAGATGGTGATAATAAGATCACACAGATGACCAATTTTCTAGTCATCGACAACCCCTCATTATTCAATGCTACTTTCGGGAGACCCTTAATGAGAAAAGCTAGAATGATGGCAACCCCTTTCTGCTGCAAGTCAAGTTTCTCACATCCTCAGAGAAAATGCTTTATACTGGCTGATCAAAAAACAACAAGGCAATGCTACATACTTTCACTTCAGTTGGCGCAGAAACAAAGGGGTCATAATAGTGTTAGCGAAGAGGCCTCATACTAGCAAGAAAAACCCGTAGTTAACGTTTTAAGCAAAACTGTGATGACCCTCATTAGCCTAAACTTCAGATAGGGACTGAACAACAAGAGCAGAAGAGCACAAGCAAAATTGTTGTGAGACAATGTAGCAAGAAAAGAACTTTAAGAATGGGAGGATTCTTGGACCTCGCGATACCTGCTGCTTCCCTCGAGGTCTATTTCTCTACCTCCTATTTTTGTTTTCCATAGTCCCACACATTTTGTATATAACAAACTCAAGAAAACACAGGTTTGTAACGAGTTTGTTATCTATGAGGAATGACCATCACAAGTCCTCTATCACTACCCATATTTTGTACATCTCCCTTTATGCGACTGATCACCAAGATAAGAATTGCTAGCTACTTCTAAGAAAATGTGCATAATATAGCGACTAATCACCAAGATAAGAATCGCTAGCCACTTCCAAGAAAATGTGTATAATAAAGCGACCAATCACCAAGATAAGGTTCACTAGCCACTTCTAATAAAGTGCGCAAGAGTCCATCGTTTAAAAACATCTCATTAAGATACAATAGATAAAATCACTCTATATATATATGTAGACGAACTCTTTTATTTGCTCCAAACCAGCGATACAAAAAATGCATATACAAAAATACATATTTCTGCTTTGAAAAATAATGACATTTGTAAATATGAATATGCGAACACGCAAGAAAATAGGGAACAAATTAGCAAATGAATTAACGGACGAGCTAGCGAATGAGTTAGCAATATCGTCACTGGTTTGCGAATAAATATACAAATTTGGCACATAGTAAGTACGCATAGTAAGGCGACTGAAAACGAATAGGTTTGCAAGCCACTCCCAAGTGCACGATAAAAATATTCGAGCAATTCTATAGCAATCAAAATTATCTCACCCGGGGTGCAAGGATTCTCCCAGTTTAAGATAACTACATAACTAGCTCCAAAAGAGATATCATTCCATGAGAAATGATATCAAAACAATAATGTAAATTTCGAAAATTATAACACATTCCAGAAGCAAGAATAACCATGTTTGCACATGGAAAATAAAAATTTACTTAAACAAAATTAAGGTATACACATACAAATCAGTATAAACCAAGCGATGCAATGCTCCAAATACTTACAAAGCAAACTTTTTTATAAACAAAGCAAAAGTATTACAGTCATCAAATTATACAAGGGAAATAGATAAACTACTTGAGAATCCTCCTAATGAACTCAATTTAGAGAGGCCTATTGAGCTCTCCGAGGAAAAAAGTGGGCTTCTTAATATGGCAGGAAAAGTACATGGAGATGACAAACATCTCTCCCATTTTTGACTCCAAAAACTTCTGCTCTACATCAAGAGAAAAACGGTCAAATTCCAACGTGAATGAACTGCCTCGGCAATCTACCCTTCCTCACCCACCTCATCCTAATGTAGCAACAAACACCAATAGACAATAGTATTCAGAAAACCTTGCACCCAAGATCTTCCAAATACATTGCATGTTGGCACTCCTCACTACAGATGGCTAGTCATAGCCTTCCAATGTTATTGTCTGTCGACGCAAATAGCCCAAACAACAAAACTAGCACTCCTCCGAGATTTATAAGACACGATTTCTTCATAACACTCTTCCTCACAAACATATTTTTGTTTTCTCCTCTCAAAATGAAACTGTAAAAAAAAACCGCATAAAAGAAGAACAAAACCACTCGCAGACTAAGTTATGAGGATACAGGCTAACAAGACCCCCATTATATAGCAACCAATAGGAATGCTAAATAAAGACATTTCACACTCCTATCAGAGAGAGCCGTTGATACAAACATTTAATTCACAGACCCCAAAATCTCGACTAAATAACTAAAATTACGCAATTTTCAAATTTCCAATCAATAACTGCGCGGGTAGGAGCATGCACCTATCACTGCCAGTCAAAAACTTTATCTCTCATCACCATCTACTTTGACTTGTCTAAATCACCACAAAAAGTCAATAGATACCAAGCACAAAAAACTAAACCAATAAGGAGTAAACAAAGAAGCAACACACGGTATTTTGCTTCTTAATCTGTTTTATCTAACACAACTTCCCATAATACCAACCCCTCAGACCTATACCAAACCCCTCATATACGCCAGTATTTTAAATAAAAATAATGTATTATTATTATTGCAAATAAAAGCTGAGAAACTAGGAACTCCTGATAAACCAGATCAGATTACAACAATATCAAGGATTGTGTACATAAAGTTGGATAATTTACATTATACAACTTCGCTGACTCACAAAGCTAACTAAGAAAACTTAAAATAAAACATCAAAAGCTGCGAAGAAATTAAAAGCACAAAATATCCAAGCGATCCTAGTTCCTTCTATGACTTAAATCTTAACAAGAAAATTGTTTGGCGGAAGAAAAATTAAATAGGTCATTTTCCTTAAAAAGTAATAAAAAGAGAAATACCCAAGCAATCAAAGTTTAAGAAAGCAACACCTCCACCGCCCAAAGAACATACCCCAATTGAGTTTAATAACTAAGAGTAAAAGAGGAAATTTTTTACATTTTATCAAAGCAAAGCCAGATCAGAGATTAGGTCCCATAAAGAGATAAAAGTGCTTCGTGACAACATCAAAATGCATTCCAAATTAGGTAAAAAAACCAAAATAACCGAAACAACCACCGAAATAAGTTTTTCTTACCTAGGGGAAAGTAAAGAAACAAATAACAATAATAGTTACACACCTCTACTGCAATCACCAAAAACACCACTACCATCTAGTCTATCTGCAGCACCACTGCACTCATTCAAGAAGAAGGACTTATCTAGACCAAAGGTAGAAGAGACCATGATGTCTCTATACTTTGTAGCAAAGCTTTTCCAAGAAGGCCTAGAAGGATTCCTCACGTCGAAATATGTGGATACCTCGCAAAGAGAGTCAAAATCCACACCCCTAACATCAAAATGACCATGCACCAATCAAAACTAAGAATGGCAGCATCTCGAGATTTCTCCATCTCTTCAATATCATGAGTAGCTTTCAGCATTATAGTTTCATTCTTATGCGATTCTTTAAGCTTGAATAACCTCCTTATAAAATTCGTAAAACTCTCATCTGTTGCATTTTTGGTTTGCTCCAGATTCTCCTTGAGATTATGAATCTTAGTATTCAAACTCTACTCCATAGTTGTGAGCAATTTGTTTTTAATCCTTAGAGTACGATCAACCTCTATCTCTTTCTTAGAGATTATGTCTACATGTTTTTGTGCAAATCCTCTATCCGTACCCGGACGTTCACCTCGTATTTCTCTTACAGCTCCTTTAAATGAGTAGCATAACTTTTCACCTACGAATATAGCTGTTCATTTTCCTCAACAAGACTAGTGAACGTAGCCTCGAATTTTCATCAACAAGGGCCTTCGTGTTTCTCTTCATATTAAACTAAATATAACAAAGTTCTTGAATAAGACCTCAACCTCATTCAACGGTCCTCCTAATGCTACTGCAGGGTTTCGAGGCACTAAGGATATTTAAATACAATTCGATCAACCTCCTAAAAGAAGATTTGGGATAAAACCAATTCTTCGTCTCTGGATATCCCCTCTAAGGATAGAATATACTCCATAGAGCCAAAGGTTCACAACCCTTACAAAGAGAAACATCAGTGCACAATGGCATCGAGGAGGTCATTGTAGCACCTAGAAGTGACACAGTTCTAGCGAACACAACTATAGAGGATCTATCTTTAGTGGAGCAATGAACAAGAATAGAATCTGTAGCACTGGCACCTACAAAAGGCCAATAAAACTAAAACCTTATCACAAATTAAGTAGCAAAATTATCAAACTAAAGGTAACAATACATCACTTGAAACACATGAGGGTACACGAAAAGTAGGTGAGACAGTAGCCAAGCTGGCGAAAGTAGTGTTTCCAATAGCACTAGTCGTAACCACATTAGAAGAATTACCAAGCTCAAACAAAATGGGTAGAACATCACAGCTCAACCCAAGTAAACCTCCAGTAACTCCAGCAGCAAATGCTGGTCTCTTCCCCAATATCTTCTCTTCAACATCCAAAAGTCACCTACTTGAGCCATAAGCCCTCATTTGCCTTGCCACACTTTCTCGAGTGGCTTCTATAACATATATTGAGATTCCATCAGAGGCATTTTGAATACCAGGCGAAATCTCTATATAAGGAGTAGTGGAAACTATGCCTATTAAAGGTAATGCTATAGTGGTTAAAACCAACACACATGGCACACTCATTTCTCCGCAACTAAAAGCCTCAGAGGGCGCCACTTTTTCCATCCCTTGCAAACCTAATGGATCATTACTAGACACAATAAGCAATATCTCTAGCACCTAAATTCGATCCCCCAGTTCATCACTTGCGGTTTGTAAAGGAAAAATCACTACCCCTGCGAGACACGTGAAAGTAATATATATATATATATATATAACAAGAATGATAAATATAATAATAATAATAATAATAATAAACAAAAATACGCATAGGGATAGAAAAAGTTTGTCATTCTCAAACTAATACATGTATCCATCTGCCTCTTTGACCTGTGTTCCAAACGCATACAAATTCCTTCATCTTTCGAACTAGATACGATAGACGAACTGGAGATTACTCATTTTCTCCCCTTACCACGGCTACAACCAGGTGAGCCAACATTAACACCACCCCTCAGGGCAACATGAGCAGCTTTCCCACTAACCCCTCTTGGGGGAGCATCATCTTCACGATATTTCCAAGGGTGCGTATGAACGCCAGTATACTCAAAAAAGAAATCCGCTAGTTCATCTTCACCACCAAGAAGAATCCTCGCTACTTGCTCATTGACTCCTTCACCAAAGGGCCAAGCTTCTGCACAAGTAGGCACATTTGCCAAAGAGCCCTCTGGAAACACATTAAAATCTGTTTCGTCCCAACCATTAGGGCTTTTCCCCTTTAGACAATGCACCCAAATATTTATAAGGGTACATACTTCTTCAAAGCGAGAAGGTGGATCACTTTTTAGCCTATTGAGAAGTATCAATTCAGCAACTGACGTCTTCCCTATATCGGGTAACGCAACCTTATCCTTGGCCAGTCGATTCTATACAATGGGGAATAGAAAACTCCCGACAATGCACTCCACTTTCATATACTTCGTCCTATCTAGACGAAGATTATCAACACGATTACTCATCACTGGCTCTTTTCCTCTGCGATGACCAATATTTACAAAACCTTTGGCATTTTTGTCATGATCAGTCATCACATTATAAAAATAATAAAACACATCGATAGAAGGTTGGTCTCTATGAATTTTGTAATTTAAAAAATACGTCACCAAGGTCCACCAGCTACTTCTACTCAGCTTACTCGGTGCAACATTAAACCAATTTAATCAATTTACAAAAAGGGGATGTTGTGGTAAATAAAATTTGGCCTCAAAAGCAAAAAGTGGAATCAAACACCACGACTTCCCCTCATCGGAACATACGCTTAAGCAAAAGACCGTATTCGGCAGACTGAACTAATAACGAAAATGATTGACGGCAAGAATACCCAGACACTCTAGTGTTTTCAACAACTCATCTAGCTCAGTAGTACAACGAAACTCGTCACTCACTGTCACAGCCGAATCAGCCATTATAAACAAAAATGATTGTCTATTCCTTTTTAAAAATTTTCATTTCCTTCTCTCTCTTTTTTCTTTTTTCTTCTTCTTGAAAGCTCCAAAGCAACCACTGAAATAAGTAAAATAAAACCCGAGAATATCAACAAAATGAATTTATAATAGGGAACTGTGTCTTTTTCAACACGCTTCATCAACAAAGAGGTTTGTATACGATGTTTCACATGCAGTGATTTATTCTTAAAGAAAATTGGTCTGTTTATTACCTAGACCCATAAAATGACGTTTCGTATAACCTTTACAACTTGTATGCAGTGATTTCCAAAACTGTTACCACAAAGCTCCCACCCAAACGATGCCTTTCTAGATTCCTCAGGTTCGCCAAGGCCACTTTATAATCTTCCCTCACCTAGAGGCAATTGTTAGTACCTACAAATACCTACCGCCAAGTGTCAAAGCCACATAGCCTGCAGTGAACAAAACAAGGTCGCGAACAACATCGTACAAAAGATGTCCAGCTATCACGTAACAACGCATGTGATCGATGTGCACGCCAAGCGCATACTCTCCAGCGAATACATAACAACGCAGGCAACCATCCACGATTCATCTAGCATCCTCCATGGCACGCGGTGAACAAGTAAGACCACAAGTAATACCGTGTCCAGCAATCATGTGATGATGCACGAGATCGCTGAGGATAACAATGTTATCCTAGGACGTCACATCTTAGCCAGTCCAATCGAGACGCCACTACTACTTGGTCATGACTCATGTCCTAACAATATAAAAAGGATATGCAATAAGAGAAATGGGGATCCACGACCAGAGATATCATCATCTACAAATATAATAGCAATATACGAACTCTGACCTAGGTCAACTGTTCGGACCACTATCGAACCATCGTCTCTGACTCCTGTTCATTCTGGTCATCAACAAATTTATATATAACTTTTTATTTAAAGAATAAAATTATGATTTTAATTTGAATTTAAAGTGTATACATATTAAGTGTAAAAAATAATTTATTATTAATCTCACATTAAAAATACAAGACTATACTCAGTGACGAACGTAGAATTTAATGTTAGAGGGCGAACCTATAAAATTCTAGAGAGGGTAAACTTATAAAATTTTAGGGGGCAAAAATAGATTTTCAATAGGAAATACATAAAAAAATTCTAAATCATATAAAAATTCTAAAATTTTTGGGGCGACTACTCTCTCTCGCCCCTTTAAGTCCATCCATAAATATACCTATTAGCGGCTTAACCTCAACCTCAACCTCAACCTCAACCTCAACCTCAACCGGACAATAAAATATCAGATTCAAATTTTGTAATCAGTCAAATAATTTACTTGCACAAATATTTTTTTAACAAAGACTGCTTCACTCCCTTTCTTAGCCGCTACCGCTTGCTTGAATAATATAAACATGTGCTGATACACAGTGAGGTAATTACTGATTAAAACCCAAACCCAAACTAAAAATAATACTATGATTAGTCAAATTTTGATTATTCAATGGACTCTCATTGCTGCTGCCACTTATTTATTCTACTCTCCCTTCATTTGATACTTCAAATACTTGAAACATCACCATAAAGACTTTGTAAAATCAATCCATGTTTCACCTTAAAAGCCTGCAAACGACGCCAAGCAGCTTAAAGTCTAATATGAAGATAAAATCAAGCCAATCCATGATTGTGAACGTCTTGAAATCTCAAACAAACTTGACAGAGATGGATCCTCGAATCTGGAGCAAGCTACCACAAGAACTCCTCGAGCACGTGTTCTGTTTTTTGCCTCTTAAAACGTTCCTGAATTTGAGGTCAACTTGTAAGAACTTCAATTCCCTTGTGTTATCTGCTCCTTTCGTTTCCAAGAACTCCTCTGCTTCTCATTTGTCTTCATTTCTGTTGCTTTCTCATCCACAATTTTACAGTCATTTCCCTTTCTATGATATTACCATTGGGTCTTGGCGTAACTTGGCAGTTCCTGTCTCTTTGTTCCCTTCTTTTACTTCTCAGTTCAATCTCGTTTCATTATCTAATGGACTTTTATGTTTTTCCCTCTCGAACTCTTGTTCTTTCCTTGTGTGCAATATGTTAGCCAAATCTGCAAGGGTTATTCAACACCCTTTCTTCCCTTTCTCTTTCGAGCTGCTCACTTTGGTTTCAACTCCAAAAGAGTATAAAATCTTCATGCTTTGCTCTAAATTCCCTTCCAATTATGCTTTCGTGTATGACTCCAAGGACCATTCTTGGAGAAAATACGATGGTTTTCAACCTCTCCTCATCGATAATTTCCGCCAAGAAGGTGCATTCTACAAAGGGTCTTTGTGTTTCAGCACACCGGAGCCGTTTTCCACCGTGTGCTTCGATTTGGAAACTGGAAAATGGGGGAATCTCAACACTGAAATGCCGAGGGAGCTAACATTTGTGAGGCTGGTGAGTGATACTGTGAAAGGGAAGTTGTATTTGGTGGGGGGAATCGGGAGGAATGGGATTTCAAGGACCGTGAGATTGTGGGAATTGGGGAAGGGAGGGAATTGGCAACACTGCCGGAGCTGATGTGTACGAAATTTGTGTCAGTGTGTTACCATAAGTATGAACAAGTTTATTGCTTTTGGCTTGAGGGGATGATCTGTGTTTGCTGCCATACGTGGCCAGAGATTTTGTACTACAAGGTTTCGAGAAGGAGTTGGCATTGGTTACCCAAGTGTCCTTTAATGCCCGACAAGTGGGGCTGTGGATTTAGGTGGTTCTCTTTTGCTCCACAGTTGTATGCTTTGGCTTGATTCACTTGTTTTACTCTTGCTATTTTCACCCCTGTCGCCTTGTGTTTGAAATGGAATTGCACTTGTTCTGTTTGTCAATCCTCGTTATCTGATGACTTAAATGTGTGGATTATTTGACAGGATTTGAGTTTCAGAAATTAGGTTCAGCTTCATTGTATGTTCAGGTAGTACTAATAGTAATACTCCAAGAACAAAATTATTCAAATTTCTAGATTAGGTATCGACACTGTCTATACGAGTATTGACATTCATTTTCGAGTATCCCTACTAATATTCGAGTATCAATGCCGTTGTAAACTTTAAATTGGTTTGTCAAAGCACACCAAGCAGCCAAGCTAGTTTAGTATCGGTATTGTCTCTTTAGTACCGATATTATACTGCTAAGTCTGCTATATGAGTATTGATGTTGATTGTGTTTCATAACTGATATTATCTATTTGATTTTTGAAAACATTTTCTATTTTTGTTTTAAAAAATAATTGTTAATATTTTTAGTAGAAAAATGATAAATAATTTTTTTTAAAAAATCCTATATTTATATGGATGAATAAAAGTCATATACTTGTTAAGTTAAAAAAAACTATTTCTTTCAAATTTTCAATTTTACAAAACATTTTTAGTGAAAACAAAAAATAATAACTTTTATTGTTTACTAAATTTTACATATTTTCATCTTCTGGAAACCATCTTTAAGATTTTTAATAAAACATGCTTTCTTTTATGTTTTTCATTTTTTTTTAAATCTGAAAACGAAAATGGCCTCAGTTTCACGAAACCAAACACAAGTACTAGATAAATCAATGTATAGTAGGTTTATGCCACAACGCAATGAAATTGTTTTGTTTTATGCGATTATATTTAGAGCAGTGTTAATGTTTTGTTTTACAATAATGTTATTTACAACATAATATGACTTAAAAGTTATACTATTACAAAACTATTAAACTAATAACTAAAAGAAAATGCACATCAAAGAAATTTCAATAATTTTCACAATTATCTACGATGGTTTTTATGCGTTGAATGTCTAGAACAAATAAATCAAAAGCCTCAAGTACAAAAGAGTTTTTATGTTTTTTCTTTACGAAAAACACTTTAATTTTATGTGCCACGAGAATGTAATATGTCAAACACAAGATGAACAATAAGTAGGGGTGTAAATGAACCGAGCTTGAATGAACAAGACTATGTTCGTGTTCGTTTATTTATTTTTAAAGATGTTCATGTTCGGTTCGTGTTCGTTTAAATTTTTAATATTGTGTTCGTGTTCGTTTATTTATTTTTGAAGGTGTTTGTGTTCGTTTGTTTAGGGTTCACGAACGTGTTCGTTTAAGTGTTCGTGAACGTGTTCGTTTAAGTATTCGTGAACGTGTTCATTTACGTGTTCGTGAACACGTTCGTTTAAGTGTTCACGAACGTGTTCGTTTAAATGTTCACAAGCGTGTTCGTTTAAGTGTTTGCGAACATGTTCGTTTATATATTAAGAAATGTTAACTAAATTAACAATAAATAAATAAATAAAACAAAAGCAACAAAATAAAACTTACATTTCAACATGAACTTATATAACATCCTTAGCAACAACAAAAAGCATTATTTAGATGCATTTTCATCATATAAACGAGCCTATAAACGAACCTATAAACGAGTTAATAAACGAGCCTATAAACGAGCTTGTTTGTGAACATAAACGAACCGAACACACCTCTATTCATTCGTTTATTAAAGGAACATAAAAATTTTGTCCATACTGGTTTATTTAGCTTAATAAACGAACATAAACAAACGTTATACGAACGTTTCATGAACAGTTCGTCGAATGTTCTGTTCATTTACACCCCTAACAATAAGCATACTAACAACAACAATTTAACAGGTGTCACATTTATAATCAATCAATAATCAAGATTATAAATACAATATTGCTCAAGGTATTAGTAATCTCTTTTAATTATTTTATAAAAAGTTGGGATCAATTCTTCAATTATATAAAATATTTTTTATAACGTAAAATGTTTTTAACATACAATTGATAAAATATTCATACTACAAGGACTCCTTCCCACTCATAAATAAGATGATATTAAACGTTTAAGTATATCTGATTTTCACACCCTCTTATGTATTGCATTGACGATAATCTCAACCTAATTAAATTCAATCTACATAAAATAAAATTTTAATTAACATTTTTAGAATGGTGCTTATATTTTATTTAGGGATTTATATTCAATACACATGCGATAAATTTTTTTTCCACAAGTGCCTTAGTTCTAGGATTTTGGGTTGAATTTTAGGGTTTTGAGGTTTGGAGTTTAGAATTGATGGTTTTATGGTTAGAATGGAGGGTTTGGGGTAATATGGCTAGGGATTTAGGGTTTAACATATATACCTTAAATTCTATCCACACATCATCAATTCTAAACTACTATACCTAAACTCTGGGTTGTCCCTGGGGCAGGGCAATAGGGGCACCCACCCAGGGCTCCCACCCAAGAAAATTAAAATATAGTTCTTAATTTTTATGGGTAGATGAAAAAAATTCAGTGATGAACATATTTATTGTTGGATAAGTTTCGAGGGCCCAATAACAAGTATTAAAAAATTAAATCGTAAAAGTATGCTCATATTAATAAATATTAGAGAAAAATTGGGCCCCTACTAATAAGTATTAAAAATAATTCAATTTTTAAGAGTATGCTCGTAATAACAAATATTAAAATTAAATTTTTTAATACTTTTTATTAGGGGACTTATTTTTTCCCACTATTTTTTATCATGAACATACTCTTAAAATTTATTTTTTCTAATATTTGTTATTATAGATGCAGTCTTAATTTTTTTTAATACTTGATATTATATACATGTATTTAAATAGGGGTATGTAATCACAACATAGATCGTTATATAGCGGTAGAGACACCATCTAAAACCACAATACCAGCAACCGTTATGTCCACAATAGCATAAGTTATTAAAAATTTTCACAACTGCGATACCCGTCGTGATAGTTATGTCTGCAAGCGTGATAAACGCAGCATGACCAAATATGCGATCGCAACCGCAATTTAAATTTCTAATTTAGGGCCCAATTTTTAGATTCGCCCTAGGGCCACTAATATCGGGTTGATCCCAACTCAAACTCGATTCGGGTTCGGGTAGGATCAATTTCAGGCAGGATCAATTCCAAGTTCAGGTCAAAATTGTTCGGCTCCAAGCGGTTAATTATCAGATGTACTACGGGTCATGTCATTCCAGATATCAGGTCAGATCACGTCTGTTTTAGATAAAATCCAGGTATGGTTAATACGGTTTCAGATAGACTTTTAGTCAAATTGAATTAATTCATGCATGCTTCGGATAAAATTTAATGAGTATAATGTAATTATATTAGAAATTAAAAATTTAAAAATCATATGAATAATCTTTAAAAAATATTAAATAACATTACACATCTTTAAAAAATTATATAATAATCTTTAAAAAATTTAAAATTTAAAATATTAATTCAATGAGTATATATATGAATAATCTTTAAAAATTATTAAATAACATTACAAATCTTTAGAAATTTTAAAATTTTAAATCTTAATTCAATGAGTATATATATATATATATATATATATGAATAATCTTTCAAAATTATTAAATAACATTACAAATATTTAAAAATTATATGAATAATCTTAAAAATTTTAAAATTTAAAATCCTAATACAATGAGTATATATATATATATATATATATATATATATATATATATATATATATAATTCTATTAAAATTAAAAAATCATATGCATAGTTTAAAAAAATATTAAATAACATTACAAATATTAAAAAAAATTATATCTATAATATTTAAAAATATTTTTAAATATTAATACAATGAGTATATATATATATATATATATATTTCTATTAAAATCCAAAAAAATCATATGAATAATCTTTAAAAATTTTAAATTTTAAAATCTTAATTCAATGAGTATATATAAACAATTTTTAAAAATTATTAAATAACATTACAAAACTTTAATAAATTATATGAATAATCTTTAAAAAATTTAAAATATTAATTCAATGAGAATATATAAAAATATGTTAAAAATAAAAATTGAAAAAATTGTATGAATAATCTTCAAAATTTTAAAATTTTAAAATCTTAATTTTACGAGTATATATATGGATATTCGTTAAAAACTATTAAATGACGTTACAAATCTTTAAAATATTATATTAATAATGTTGGGCTCGATTTCCTTCAATCGAATTGGTTGCCAAGTGGTGGAGAAGTCGGTTTTTGGGTGATGGTGGTGGAAGCAAAAGATAAGAAATTTGACACACTAATTTTAGAGTGGTTCAAGCTTCTAACAAGCTTTACATCCACTACCTTAGCTTCCCCACTAAGGATTTCCAAATTCACTATGAATTTCTTTCCCTTTTCTAGGCTTAGGAGGCAACCCTTACACACTCAAAACTTCTACCCCAAAGCTTGAGTAAACCCTCTTTACAAGAGAAAAGAAAACAAACCAAACAAGAAATCCCTTACAAGGTAGATTGTTTGCACAATTAAGCTCACTCACCCAAACCTAAACACTTGAGCAAATATAACAATTAAAGCTCACAAGTATTGTTTATACAAAGAATAAAAATTAAATCACTAAGACTTGATTACAATCATAATAGATGTTGGCAATTTGATCATTGGCTTCTTCAGGTGCTTGAAGGGTCCTTTTATACTCCCAAATGAGTTCCTAGTTGTTGAAGATCGTTGGGAATGATTTGGAGCCGCTGGAGACTTTATTTCCCGCAAAAATACAGTTTTGGAGTCAACCGTATCGATACACGATGTTGCCGTATCGATACGCATTCTTCAGAAACTAGTCGTTATGCTCTCCAGCCTTGGTGTATTGATACACCTGTGAAGTGTATTGATACGTTGTAGGGAAAATAACCGTTAGGGAGTTTAAAAACTAGCCGTTGGGGATTTAAAGCATAGGGTATCGATACGCCTATACACGTATCGGTACGACCCCTCACCGTATCGATATGCCTAAGCCTGTATCTATACGGATTTTCGGTTCTGGAAAATTACTGTAGCTGAAACCCTAAGGTGTATCGATACGGTGTGTAACTGTATCGATACGGTAGTGCTGAAAACTTGAGTTTGACTACTTTAAAACATTTTAAACACTTCCAAAACCTTTTGAAAATTCCTCAAACTTATTTTCAAGTTGTTTGGACTTAAAAACATTTTTGAAATCTTTTCAATTTAGTCCAAAACTATTTTCAATTATTATATCAAAACAAATATCCTAACAAATAATTTTTTTAAAAAATTAAAGTTTAAAATATTAATTCATTGAATATATATAATTATATTAACAATTTTAAAAATTATATGAATAATTTTTGAAAATTATTAAATAACATTTACAAATCTTTAAAAATTATCTGAATAATATTTAAAAATTTTAAATTTTAAAATCTTAATTCAACGAGCATATATATAATTATATTAAAAAAATTAAAATTTAGGGTAAACTATATAAATGGTCCCCCGCCTATGACTCTATTCTTTGTTGAGTCCTTTGACTGTCAAAAGTTACAAACTAGTCCCCGACTTAAAAAAAGTAACAAATTAGCCCGATGCCGTTAAAAATTTAATGGCTAATGACATAGTAGTTAACAAAAGTTGGCATAATAATTCATTTAGTCTTCAACTTTTACACTTTGTTTAAAATTGGTTCTAATTCTAAAAAAAATTCAAATTCTATCATTTTAGTCCATTTTCTTCTCCCTACACAATCCTAAACAAAATTCGTTTCTTTCTAAAACAAAATTCAAATTTTAATTACTTAGATGGTTTGAAATCCTAACCTTTAACTCATCATCTTTGTCACCACCATCAACCCATTCACCATCACTGCACCGGCCCCAACCAATTGTACTCAAACAACTTTGTCGACACTTTCCTCAATCATGCATCTCAAGACTCAATTTCCCCCTTTTCTTCGTTCACCATAACGAAGTGAGCCATCCCTTTTCTTTTACTATCCATCAATTCATTAAAATTCTTTAAAAAAATCATCAAACCAGGCCCCAAAAAAATCCACTGCTACAAACATGAATTCTAGTTTGTACAAAATACAAACCCCATTTCGTCACACACAAGGGTTTGTGCAAAATGCATCCAACACCTGCAATAGCAGATTTCCAGAAAACCCATTTCTCAAAACCATGTCTTGCTTATTTGTGTATTCATTTACAGATCAAGGAACATAACTAATTTCCAACTTTTTTTTTCTTTGAAACAGATGAAATCATAAAATATTTTTACTCAAAACTTTCTTCTTCAAAACCCATTAAACTACGAATGCTCTCTTTTGAATTCCATAACCTGTAATTTTTTTTCTTTGGAAGCCTAGTTAAATGTTTACGATTTTCAATTGAGAATTTTAAAACCTAAAATAGAAACATTGTTTTCAAAACCCATATATTTTTTTCGAACATCAAAATTTTCATTAGATTCAACCATATTATTTTAAGGTTATATATCAAGCAAATTTTTTTTAAAAAAAAATCTGACAACAGATGAAACTATTCAAAAACCCATAAATAGGGTTCTTGGTCGGTGCTTAAACGAAGATGAGGAGCCACCATATTGACACCACACTGATTTGAGCAATGATCATCACAGTTTGAGAGAAGATGCGTTTTGAAGTTTAAAATTAGGACTAAATTATAATGAAGTGTAAAATTAAGACTAAATTTATTAAATTTTTCCACTTAGGATTAAATTGATTGAATGTATAAATATAGAGGAATAAATGTATTATTATGCCAATTTTTGTTAATTTGCACTTCATCAGCCGTTAATTTTTTAACAGTATAGGGCCAATTTGTTACCTTTCTTTAAGTTGGGGGACCAGTTTGTAACTTTTAATAGTCGAAGGACTCAACAAAGAATCGATTCATAGTCAGGGGACCATTTATGTAGTTTACCTTAAAATTTATATGAATAATCTTCTAAAATTTAAAATCTTAACTCAATCATATGCCAAGATTTTTTTTATCTAACACATTTAAACATATGGTAACTAAACATATTTTTCTCACCAAACACGACAATCTTTTTCTTTCTCAATTTTTTTCTATAGCCACCTTCTCTCACCGTGAAGAATTGTATTTCTCTTAATCTTGTATGTGCTTTTTTATATATATTTACTTCAATATTTATTGAAATTGTTTGTTCACTAATGTTTTTGATTGTTCCTTAATGGATTTCTTGTTTGATTTTTTGAATTTATTGGTCGGTCTATCGACTTTTAGTTTTATATGTTTTAGCTATTTTGTTTAACTTTGCTGGTCGCTCATGATTCGGAGAACTGGATGATGTTAGGTCATGTATGTAACAGATCGGGTATGTAACAGGTCGGATCTATATGTAGCGACCTTATTTTTCGAATTCAAATTTAAGTCAAATAGGATCGCTAAAAAGGAGCAATAGGTTTCCTTTTGTTTTCGGGAAAAATATTTGGAAAATGGAAAATCCTTTAAAAACTCGTGTTTTTAGAAAACAATAAAACTCGAAGTCGCCATCGGCCATTAGAGTAGGCCGGAAACCATAAACCCGAGATTCGTTTGAAAGCCGGTTATGGAGTCGGTTACGGATGGGAGAGTTTTGGTACCCCACACTGCCTAAAAATTGGTACCGTAAAAAGAAAATAAATAATTACCGTTTTATTAACATCAAACTTTCTAAATTAAAGTGACGATCAAATTAAAATCCATTTATACGTGCGAGTAAATTTTAAGGACCCCGTTATTTGAGAGTAAACTGCAAAACCACCACCACTACGTTTAGTACTGGCCGCGTTTACTCCCGAATAACAAGGCACCGCATTAATAAATTTTAATATCCAAATGCAACATTAGGCATGGCATGGCATATATACGAACAAAATGACGAAAACATAAGTACGTACTAAAAGTCAACGTAATCGAACCTACACCACGTACTTACACAAAAATGAAAAGACATGCTATCAAATGATATATGCAATATATACATAGTGTAAATAAAACAAATATAGCTTAGCCTAGAGGAACATACATACTAACAATGTGAACGTGAAAACACGGATCGAACAAATTAAATGTCATAAATAACAATTTCATAAAAGCAATCATAGAATAAAAACAATAAAATGAAGAACTACATTTAAACATGCAATGCAAGGCCTAGAAAATAAAAAAAAAAAAACAAAAAAGGGAAATATTAACACTAAAAAGGACCAAATCAAAACAGAACCAACCTTTTAAGGACTAATAAAGGAATTAACCCTCTTTTAAAAACCGTATTGATTCTAATAAATGATGAAATTAAAAGCCAATACAAGTATGAAGGATTGGGAGGGTAATTAAAAAAACGGAAGGTTTTTAAAAATAATTTAGAAAACACAGAGGGACCTGTGGAGGATAAAACCGTTTTTAGAAACCAAGTCTGGGAATGATAAGGGACGTAATTAGAAGATTTGAAAACACTGTAAGGACCATGGGAAATTTTAAAAAGCGGAAGCCCTTCCGCGTGTAAATACAGTGACGTGAAGGGTTTTATTTTGTAAAAAAACCTTTCTAAATTAGGGGGCCGATATATAAGTAACATTTTGGGTAAAAAAACTTTAACCCTTTTAGTAGAAAAAGCCTCCACCAAATCTAGCAAAATCCTCTCAACTTCGAATAAATGCCGCCGTGCGTTCATCCCGAACCCAGAAACTGCCGTACCGACCGTCGCTTGCCGGCGTCGGTGACCTAAAATCAACTCTTAAAATGTCACTTCCTTACCCTGAAATCAGAAATAACCTCTATTTTACCTAGATCTAAGAAAAAAGACGGAAACCCCTTTTTAAACACTTGAAACGCCCTTGCCGGCTCACCATTTTAGGCCCAAAGGCCTCGTCTTGTTACCAAGCAAGGGCGGTCCGGACGGTACCGACACGCTTCGAAGGTGAGAGACTAACCCTTTTAGACTTGTTTCCCTTTTTTTTGTATTTCGTATGGTGCATGCAAAACTAAGGAAGAGATACCTTGAAATGTTTCAGCCTTCTATTGATTTTTTAGGATTTTCTGAATCGAATACAACTGTTTTCTCTAGGTTCTTTCATACCTGAGCCGTTACATATGTTAAAAAATACAAATACAAATATGCTAAAAATGCTATTGGTTGCCCTGTAACTCTGCCATTATCTGATCCTTTTGTTTTGTTGCTTTGCATGCACACTGGTCGTGGGAGAGGGCAACAAAGACTAGAGCGGTTGGTGTGGGCAAATGTAGAGAAATGGCAGTGTTGCTCGGCTCAGGGGCGCAGGGCTGGTCCAGCGTAGAGCTGGTCACGGCAGAGAGACAGTCACGGGAGGCCTACAGTCGCATGAGGATCTGGGGAGTGAGTTTTACACGCGCGTGGTGCCAGATGGAGAGTCGTACGTGTGCGCGTGAGGTCTCTGGAAGGCTCCCAGCATTAATCCTGGGCCATTAGATCTATCTCAAATCTAACGACTGAGTGTCGTCTGCACAGACAAAAGGGGTAATTAGGGTTATCAGATTTAGGGTTTAATGTTTGGGCCCTAACGGGCTTTGTATATCTTTTGGGTTTTTGTAATTATAAATGGACTGTAAAAATTTGATAAATATTTGGGCTCATGTTATTTAATTAACTTAATAGTTTTTAGTTTTTTGTTATTTAACCCTAATACTTAATAACTATGGTAATAATAATTATAATCGGACATAATAATAAGTAATTTAATAATAAAATAATAACAATAAAAGTAAACTAATAGTAACAAATAATAATAATAACCTACCACATCAGACAATAATACCTAATAATATAATAAATAATATTTTGAGGTTTTCATAAAATATAATAATAATAATAATAATCTTTTTTGTTTTTGAGTTTTAATAATAATATTAAACATAGTTATATAATCAAAGTTTTAATAAAAGAGATGCAATAAATAAAAGATCGTTATTTCAGTTATTCACAAAAATGTAAAAATGGGTTAACCCCGGATAAAATTAGTGATTACAGCTGCCCCTCTTTGCTTATTCTTGTAGAACAAGAATAAAGCAAAGACCATAAACACTAATTTTATCTAACTTCCCTGTCTGAAGATTCTGAGCTGAGAATCCCTCCTATACAGAACCGTTTGCCCTTCCTTTTCCTAAAACTCTAGAACTTCGAATTCTTCCCATGTAAGGCCTGTGTCGCAACCTTTTTTAAGGGCCTTGACATATTTTTTAAATAAAACCAAAAATAACGAAGGCGCCACTAATATTTTTAAAAGGTGTGATTGGATCACCTAAAAACGGATTATTTTAATAAAACAGTTTATTTTATTAAAACAACAATTTTGGTCTGCGAAAAATACAAAAATGGGTTCTGGAGTCGGTTACGCGTGAGGAAGGATTAGAACCCCCACAACGCCCAAAAATCGGTACCTAGCCGATTACAAAATGTTTTAATGTCGGAATTTGCAAGTTCATATAAAATTCAACTTGTTGTCCATTTATGAATATGATTCCATTTTAACGGTCCCACCGTCTGAAGAATAAACTTTAATCACCGCCAACATCTCTGGCGCTAATCCGTTATCTCCTTTTGGTACGACACCGCATTAACAGTTTATATATCCAAACAAAACATGACATATATAAGTAAGCATCAAATGATAAGCTAAAATAAATGAATAAATAATATAGTAATAAAGTATACATTATACGAAACTAATTTACAATATGTATGTAAAATATAACTATACAATAATATAGATTACATATATTAAATATTAATACTATAGAGTAAAAAATTGCATATATACACACGTATAATATAATACATATACTATTATAAAAGGAAGTAATAAATTATATAATATAATAGGAAAATCTAAAAGGAAACATATCATACATATATATATATAAGGCAAAAATAAAGTCTATTAAAATGCATATAAAAAATATATATATTACCATAAAAACTATCATACCTATAAATATATAATATTAAAAGTATACCGAAAATAAAAATACCCTTCATAATTCCACTTTAAAAAATTTTGGATCAAAATCAATCTCATGTTTTTCACCTAAAAGATTACATGGATCTTCACAAACATAAAACCATTCCCCCAAACACGTTTTTTTAAGATTGAACTCCCAAAATCCCAAGAACACTTCCTTTCCCTTTTTTCTTTTGAAAACAAAACAAAAAAATAGTAAATTATATAAAAGAAATAGAAAACTACACAATATACCTCAACAAAGGCTTCAAACTTTTATTGCTCAGAATCTCAAGATATATCTGCTTTTCATATGCTTCTATGAGTGTGGCAAATGGGGTGAGTGGTTGTAAGAAGATGAGTTGTGAGTTGTGTCAGTCAGTTTACAATAGAATGAAGCCTATTTATAGGCTTCAAAAACCCTAAAAACCTAAAGTATATTCCCTTTTTTATGCTTGGTATACATGGAAAGGAATCAAACCATATTCAATATAATCCTAAACAAATAGGGAAATATATAAGCTTGATTTTAATTATAAATAATCAATAAATCAATTAAAAATTCGTATTCAGATCAAAATCCCGTATTAAACTCGTATACGGTTTTTTTGCACGCCATGTCTTCAGTAAAATTAGCATATCTTGAGCTCCTGACGTTCAATTGAGGCGTTTCAAGATGCGTTAGAAAGGTAACTAAAAGACGGTCAATACTTAAGAAGACACCTTGTCCCAAAAATTCTTGGATCCTATCGGAATTTTGCCATAAGTCCGTAGTAAGGAATCCTTTGCCCATAACTTGACTTTCTATACTTGTCGAGCAGGATCTCTTGTAATCTTCCCATATTTGACATAATACGGATTTTGTGTGATCTGCAAGAATAATCCAAATTCCTTATAATAATATAAAATAATAAAAATCATATATATAAAAAATGGGTCAGACTTGGGCCTTTATTGTAGTTGGACTCTATATTTGTTTTTTTGGGTTTTATATCTAATAAGACTACTACTACTAAATATAATAGAAACACATATACGAAGTAAACTAAACCGAATAAAATAGGGACGACTAAAATTCAGTGACAACAACTGTCCCTCTTTGCTCATTTCGGTGAAACAAGAATAGTGCAAAGAACAAAAAAAGAACTAATTTTTTAGCCAGACTGCAAACTGGACGCTGAATGTCAAAACAGGGTTCCATTCTCCTTATGCCTGAATGGATAGGCGGTTGCTGAAAAATAAAGGTTCCATTATCCTCGCGCCCGAACGGATAGGCGTTGTGCCGAAAAATAAAGGTTCCATTCTCCTCACGCCCGAACAAATAGGCAAATTCTATTCTCCTTATGCTCGAATAGATAATCAGGTTCAAAAAAGGGTTCCAATCTCCTCATGCCCGAATGGATGGCATGTTCTATTCTCCTCATGCTCGAATAGATAAGCAGTTTCAAAAAAGGGTTCAATTCTCCTTATGCCCGAATAGATAGGTAGGTTCTATTCTCCTCATGCTCGAATAGATAAGTATGTTCTATTCTCCTCATGCTCGAATAGATAAGCAGGTTCAAAAAAGGGTTCAATTTTCCTCATTCTCGAATGGATAGGCATATTCTATTCTCTTCATGCTCGAATAGATAAGCAGGTTCAAAAAAAGGGTTTCATTCTCCTCGTGCCCAAATGGATAGGCAGGTTTTATTCTCCTCATACTCGAATAGATAAGCAGGTTCAAAAAAGGGTTCCATTCTCCTCATGCCTGAATGGATAGGCAAGTCCTATTATCCTCATGCTCGAATAGATAAGCATGTTCAAAAAAAGGGTTCCATTCTCCCCATGCCCGAATAAATAGGCAAGTTCTATTCTCCTCATGCTCGAATAGATAAGCAGGTTCAAAAAAAGGGTTCCATTCTCCTCATGCCCGGATGGATAGACAAGTTTTATTCTCCTCATGCTCGAATAGATAAGCATGTTCAAAAAAGGGTTCCATTCTCCTTATGCCCAAATGGATAGGCAGGTTCTATTATCCTCATGCTCGAATAGATATGCAGGTTCAAAAAAGGGTTCCATTCTCCTTATGCCCGACTAGATAGGCATGTTCTATTCTTCTCATGCTGGAATAGAACCTCATGCTCGAATAGATAAGTAGGTCTAAGAAAAAGTTTCCATTCTCCTCATGCCCGAATAGATAGGCAGGTTCTATTCTCCTCATGCTCGAATAGATAAGCATGTTCAAGAAAATGGTTCCATTCTCCTCATGCCCGAATGGATAGGCAGGTTATATTCTCTTCATGCTCGAATAGATAAGTAGGTTCAAAAAAAGGGTTCTATTCTCCTCATGCCTGAATAGATAGATAGGTTCTATTCTCCTCATGCTCGAATAGATAAGCAGTTTCAAAAAAAGGTTCTATTCTCCTCATACCCGAATGGATAGGCAAGTTTTATTTTCCTCATGCTCGAATAGATAAGCAGGTTTCATTCTCCTCATGCCTGAACGAAAAGGCGGGTTCTATTCTCCTCATGCTTGAATAGATAAGCAGATTCCATTCTCCTCATGCTCAAATAGATAAGTAGGTTTCATTCTCCTCATGCCTGAATGGATAGTCGGGTTCTATTCTCTTCATGCTCGAATAGATAGTCAGGTTCCATTCTCCTCATGCCTGAATGGATAGGCGGGTTTTATACCTGTCAAAATTTAACAAATGCTATGATTATGATGAGCATGCTCCTAGGGATGTCTAACACATGAATGCATGTCATTTTCTCTTTTAATTTTTTTTGTTTTTAAACTTTTCTCTTTTATTTTTTCTTTTGATTTTCTTCTTTCTCTCTCTCTTTTCTTCTCTTTATTTTCGTTTTTCATCTTCTTTTTTCTCTCTTTTCCCTTTCTTTTTCTTCTTCTTTTTTTCTTTTTTCCTTTTTCTTCTTTTTCCTTTTTCTTTTAAGTTATTCCCCTTTATTTTTTTTTCTACTTTTTCCTTTTTTTATTTTTTCTTTTTGTGTTTTATCAAAATTTATCTTTTATTTCTCTTTTTTATCTTTTTTTTTTCGGGGTTTCTCCTCTTTGCTTCCATGCATATTTGCTTGTTCAACCCAGATAGACAACCATGCTAGCTATTTATTATTTGTATCTCTTCGCTTCAAAGAAATCATATGGGCTTTACACATTTGCTCACTAAATCCAGTTATCTTATATTCCTGGTTAGAAGGACTAACTTTTTATCCTCATATTCTTCAACACTCTTTTAGCCTTTTCTTGGTTGAGAGAACAAAATCTCTCACATCCTCTCAGAAGCTTGAATGAAAGCTTTCACATCACTGAACATCTCCTCCAATATTTGTAAAATTGTTTTCATTGTGGGAGAAGGTTTAGCAATCATGCTGCCTTAAAATAATATCAAGCATCCTCAAAGCTTCTTGCAAGTTCTCAGATGCTTGCCCCTGCAGGGCTTTTTGAAATGCTTGCATATAAATTCTTGCAGCAAAGCTTGTTCCCCAGCGGAGTCGCTAGTTGTAGAGACCTTATTTTTCGAATTCAAATTTAAGTCGAATGGGATCACTAAAAAGGAGCAATATGTTTCCTTTTATTTTCGGGAAAATATTTGGAAAATGGAAAAGTCTTTAAAAATTCGGGTTTTTGGAAAATAGTAAAACTTGGAGTCGCCACCGGCCAAAAGGGTAGGCCAAACACCATAAAACCAAAGATTCATTTGAAAGCCGGTTCGAGAGTCGGTTACGGATGAGAGAGTTTTGGCATTCCACACCGCCCAAAAATTGGCACCGTAAAAAGAAAATAAATAATTACCGCTTTATTAATATCAAACTTTCTAAATTAAAGTGACGATCAAATTAAAATCCGGTTATACGTGCGAGTAAATTTTAAGGGCCCCGTTATTCGAGAGTAAACTGCAAAACCACCACCACTACGTTTAGTATTGGCCGCGTTTACTCCCGAATAACAAGGCACTGCATTAACAAAAGCCTTGTTATTCGGGAGTAAGTACTAAAATGACGAAATTTAAAAACCATATTGATTCCAATAAATGACGAATTTAAAAGCCTGTACAAGTATGAAGGATTTGAAGGGTAATTAAAAAAAGTGGAAGGTTTTAAAAATAATTTGGAAAAGACGGAGGGACCTGTAGAGGGTAAAATCATTTTTAGAAACCGAATCTGGGAAGGATAAGGGACGTAATTACAAGATTTGAAAACATTGTAAAGACCAGGGGAAATTTTAAAACGCGGAAGCCCCTACGTGTGTAAATACAGTGACGCGGAGGGTTTTATTTTGTAAAAAAACCTTTTTAAAATGGGGGGCCGATATATAAGTAACATTTTGGGTAAAAAAACTCTTAACCCTTTTAACAGAAAATGCCCCCGCCAAATCTGGCAAAATCCTCTCAACTTGGGATGAACACCGCCGTGCGTTTATCCCGAACCCAAAAAATGTCGTACCGGCCCCCGCTTCCCGACACCGGTGACCTAAAACCAACCCTCAAAATGTTCACTTCCTTACCCTGAAACCAAAAACGACCTCCGTTTCACCCAAAAGAGCCTTAATTTGCCTAGATTTAAGAAAAAAACGATGAAAACCCTTTTTAAAAAAAATTTGAAACGCCCTTGCCGGCTCACTGTTTTGGTCCCAAAAGCCTCGGCTTGTTACCAAGCAAGAACGGTCTGGACGGTACCGACCACGCTTCGAAGGTGAGAGACTAACCCTTTTAGACTTGTTTCCCTTTTTCTTGTATTTCGTATGGTGATGCAAAACTAAGGAAGAGATACCTTGAAATGTTTATGCCTTCTATTGATTTTTTGAGATTTTCTGAATCAAATACAATTGTTTTCTCTGGGTCCTTTTATTAAAAAATAAAAATATGCTAAAAATACTATTGGTTGCCCTGTAACTCTGCCATTATCTTATCATTTTGTTTTGTTCCTTTGCATGCACACTGGTCGTGGGAGTGAGCAACAAGGACTGGAGCGGTTGGTGTGGGCAGATGCAGAGACGAGGTAGTGTTACTCGGCTTAGGGGAGCAGGGTTGGTCCGGCGTGGAGCTGGTTGCGGCAAAGAGATAGTTGCAGGAGGCCTACAATCCCATGGGGATCTGGGGAGCGAGCTTCACTCGTGCGTGGTGCCAGATGGAGAGTCGCGCGTGTGCGCGTGAAGTCTCTGGAAGGTTCCCAGCATTAATCCTGGGCCGTTAGATCTGAAGAGGGTCGGCTACGTAGACAAAAGGGGCAATTAGAGTTATTAGATTTAGGGTTTAATGTTTGGGTCCCTAACGGGCTTTGTATATCTTTTGGGTTTTTGTAATTATAAATGGACTGTAAAAACTTAATAAATAGTTGGGCTCATGTTATTTAATTAAGTTAATAGTTTTTGTTTTTGTTTTTTTGTTATTTAACCATAATACTTAAAAACTATGGTAATAATAATTATAATTGGACATAATAATAAGTAATTTAATAATAAAATAATAACAATAGTAGTAAACTAATAGTAACAAATAATAATAATAACCTACCACATCAGACAATAATACCTAATAATAAAATAAATAATATTTCCAGGTTTTCATAATATATAATAATAATAATATTTTTTTAAGTTTTAATAATAATATTAAACATAGTTATATAATCAAAGTTTTAATAAAAGAGATACAATATATAAAATCCCGTTATTTCAATTATTCACAAAATGTAAAAACGGGTTAATCCCGGATAAAATTAGTGATTACACTATAGCAGGTCGAATCTATAACATGTCGGGTCTATAACAGGTCGGGTCTATAATAGTTCGGGTCAATTACAGGTTGGGTTAAATCAAATTTTGGTCATTTCAAGTCAGGTTATATCAAATATTTGCCAGGTTAATTTCAGGTTCAGGTTCATATCAGGTTGGGTTCGATTATCACATTATCGGCTTCAGATTGTTTCTTAGATCAGGTACAAGTTGGGTTCGGATTCGAAATCATCGTGTTCGGGTTAACATCAGGTCGAACTCTGTTGAGTTCGGGCTTCATCACCTCGGGTCACAACCAGTTCAGACTCGGGTCAGATTTTAGACCCCTAATAAGAACTACCAAGATTTTTATTATTAATATTTATTTTGTTTCTCAATGGAATCGAGTAGAATATAAGTAATTGTATTCCTATAAAATTGTATTCAATTACTTTAAGGTGTTTAATGTAATTAAACACTAAATCTTAAACTCTAAACCTTAAAACTTTATACCTTAAAATTTTAAATCCATAAATCATAAAACCCTAAACTATAAAACCTTAAACTCTAAATTCTTTTAGGCAAGTAAATGAAAGTCATGCAGCTGGGCCGCAGATAATCTACACTCCAGGGTTCGAGAAATTTCAAGTTCAAGGAAGATTAGGGTTTAAGCCCATGTAAATAGCCCTTCAGTAAATGAGAGTAGTAAGTAGTCGAATTGGGCTACAAACCATGGCCATTTTCTTACTTAGCCTAACAAATCCTTCATTCTCTTTTTTTACAAGACAATTCCTTATATTTCCTAAATTAGAAAAAAAATCCTTCGTACTATTGATTTATATAGACTATAATTTGTATTTTTTATATTAAAATGGGTATTTAACTCATTAATCCACTGAAACCAATAATTGTTTTCAATGGAAAAGAGAGTGATATTTATCGTAGGAGACTCGAATTCAATTGTTTTGTCTATCATGTGTGTGCATTGTCAAATGATTAATAAGAATATGTATGAACTTACCTTGAAACTATTAAAAAAATAAATCTTTAATCCACTAATTTGAATAAAATATTGCATAGATTTATTATAGATTCGATTTGTCCAACTCAAAATTTTCCATTCATAATGTCATTATTCGAACATTCGACCTTGCTTAAGGGACCTAATTTCTCATCTCACTAGACCAACCGGTAATTGATCTATATTTTTTACATTTATACTTATAACAAAAAATATTATTTAATACATTGACTATATAATTTTATTTCTACGCAAACTGCTTTAATATATCATCATGTATCCTTAACTAACATTTAAATAAACAATTAAATAGTCAACGATCTTTAAAGCAGATGGTTAACGCTCTCAGTTGACACCGTCTCTTTCCCCTAAGTTGTAGGTTCAGGACTTATTAAGAGCGAAATTCCATTTCCCTCACCTAAGTAGATTAAAACTATATCATTGATATAATAAATAATTATCTTATAATAAAATCTTATATGATTTAGTATTATAAACTATTCATACACTAATTCAATTAAAAATTTAATTATATATGAATTAGAAAATAACATTATAAAATTAAATTTATTATATAATATCTTTATTTAGATAACTATTTTGAAAAGCAAATCTTTAAAAAAGGTTTCTTTGGATAAATGAGGTATTTAGGGATGAATATTTAGTATATAGGGTATGTTGAAGGATATTTTGGAATCTATGGCATTTCTACAGTGTCGGCTGAAAATGCCTCATGCAGGAGTCGTTCTCCATTTTTTTAATATTTTTTGGTAAAAAAAGCGGCCGAACGTCTCTTGCAAGAGGTGTTCTCTATTTTTTAATATTTTTTGGACCAAAAACGCCTCCTGCATGAGTAGTTCTCCCTGACATTGTAGAAAATGTCATAGATTCCTAAATTTTTTCCAACACACCCTATTCTCCAATTTTTTTCCTAAACCCCCATTTTTACCTAATTTCCCGTTTAAAAAAATACCTGGTACAAAAGAAAAAGCTTATCCCCGGGAAAAAGAAAACTATCACTTCTTTTTTAAAAGAATAAAGATCATTTTTAAAGTATTTTTATATAAATTTTTTCACCCATTTTTTCTGGTATGCTATTATCTAGAAAATTGCGACTTCCCATTAACGTGGATAGAATAATATTTTTTATATAAATTTTATAGTATACTTTATTTTTAATAATCTAAAGTAAGTATAAGATATTATCTCTTCGTAGATATTTTTAATTCTTTGACAATAAATACCTTGCAAATAAAACGATTGACCTCGAATCTTATGAGATGAATATCATTCGTTTTTTTCACTAGACCGCTTGTTAAATTTTATAGTAAACATTTTTTTTAAAAAATAATAGTTAAAAAGAATATGATAGATAAATTTTGTATGATAATTTGAGTTAACTTTTTGAGAAATAAATGATTGGAATATAAACAATTTCTTCTAAAGTTTGACAGCGTTTTCATATATTATACCTTTTATACTTGAAGGAGGTGGCAACTATTTAATTACCTCCACCTTTGCCTTATCAACTTCCAAGCCTTTCTTGGTCACTTTATGACTGAGAAGTATGCCTTGCTTCACCATGAAGTGGCACTTCTCCCAGTTCAAGACCAAGTTAGTCTCTATGCATCTCTTCAAAACAAGCTCTAGACTATGTAAACACTCATCAAATGTATTGCCAAAGACCGAGAAGTCATCCATAAAGACCTCTAGGTTATGCTCAATCATGTCCGAAAAGATAGACATCATACAACGTTGAAACGTTACCGGTGCATTGCACAGTCCGAATGGCATCCTCCTAAAGGTGAACGTCCCATACAGACATGTGAGTGTGGTCTTTTCCTGGTGCTATGCAGCTATGGCAATTTGGTTATTGTAACCCCTTGACCCGACCTAGATGCCCAACTGAACAAAGAAGGCCACATTAGGTTTGCCGTAGCAAGCCGAAGAGATACAACAAAACCCAGTCCATTTTTTCCTTTTTATCTTATCTAGATGCCAATTATTAACCCTACATGTTCATGCGGACATCAGGTGTAACCCCAACTTAATCGGGCATCAATTTGACATCCAATTGATCACATTTACAATTTAGGGACCAAAATGCAAACACAGAAAATTTTAGGATTAAAGCTTACTTTTAAGTTACCAACTTTTAATTTGTCCGATTCCAAACTTTCATCTCAAGTTTTAGCTCAATCCGATCATTCAATCATATTCAGTTGCATTGGCAAGATTCAGGGACTAAATTGTAAAGATGACAAAACTGCCCAAACTGACGATATCATAATTAACGGTCACCCGTACCGATACAGGTATACCCGTATAGATACGGATTGAAACATCCCATTTCGGTACACCTTCATGCCATATCGTTACGTCCAACTGAAATACCGAACTTTTGAAAACCTTGATGATCATACCGATACGACTCTCTGGGCATTTCAATACACGGGATTGGGATGAAAAAGTTGATTTCCAGTAGCTGAGACCCGTATCGAAACACCCATTGTCGTACCGGTACTCTAAGACCAAAATGGCCTAGGCGTATCGAAACACCAACCCGCGTACCGATCCCTCAAGCCTCAAAATGCCTAGCCGTATCGATACGTCCCTCGCGTATCGGTACGCCTGGACCTGTAATGTCACATTTTGATGGTTTTTCATCCCAAAAGCATACTCTAACCACTCCAACATGCTTAAAACACAACACCAACATGCAAAACATATCTCAAGCCAACTAGCATCACAATTCTAACAACACAACAAGGCTTCATGCATCAAAAAGGAAATCTATAGGCATGCTTCCTAATATGCATCCAACCAACATATCAAAAGATAAACCAGCACCAAAATCAAACCTTAAAGGCCATATACAATCCAAGAGCAACTAAAAAAACATTCTCAAATAGGGAGTTCCACAAAACATCTCCCAAAACACAGCTGGTACCCATTGCCCTTATTCATTATAGTCTAGTCTCAACATACTTTGGAAACAAGTCTTGCCAAGATCCCCTTGCTTTTTGCTGCCTCCCGGGACTTTAATTCTCTGTATTGGTTGACAAAGAGAGCGCAAGCACACATGGCTTAGTGAGGAATGCTCAGATCAAAACACCATCAATGCATTTAAACTATTTTCTTTACATCATCTTTTAAAACATCATGCCCTTTTAAAACATGCACTTTACATCACTAAAACAAACATATGAAACCATATGCTACATGTATCATTAATCAACAGCAAGTCACATTGCTAACCCTCTACTTAAGCCTTCCCATGCATTACTACCAAATGCAAAGCTCAAGGAGATATATGTATAAATCACATTATACAACATAAAACATTTCAATGATACATTAACAATTATATTGGCTTACAAGTGATCATTAAACAAGTCCAATAACAAAAGAGTTCATCGGATACACGGATTCAACCAGTGTTAACCCTACACTTCAAGCCATCTCAACCGGAATAGCGATACAATCACAAACGCGGTACAATAACAACCGGGTATACTTTCAACCCACAGGGACACCAACCCCTTTCATCGGTTAGATGCTTAACCCACTAACGAGAGTTTTTGGTACTATTTAACCCCTCTACCGTTAGGGTACTTGGATGGAGTATTCGGTATGCCGTATAAACCCCTCAACAACCAAGGTGACTTATTTACAGTGCACTCAATCCTAAGGCCGGCCAACTATATCCGATAACAATTTTAAAACCACATTACTTGACAATATAATTAACTATTTTAACATTTACCGCACTGTTTTAAACATGCATTAACCAAAACACTTTTCCAAAGCAACAACCATGCTTTAAACCAAAAGTATAAACCATACTTACAAGGATCACTTACCATGTGCACCTTCAGCAAAACATGCTCAAAAATAGTATATCGAATACTTTAAAACATGCTTAAACAGTAGGTACATGTACATTAAACCAAGTGCATAAAATCATTCGAACAAGCACGACCGAGAGAGTAAAACCACTTTATACTTACTTTCGAGTCTAGGTAAGTGTTTCAAGATCTACTTTAACTCCCAAAACTCTGTTCCAAAACATCAAAACGCTTTAAACCACGTTTTTACTTTCCAATACGTGAAACCTCGATTCGCCGACGCAAAATCAAGTATCTGAAACCTCTAACGCTTCTCCAATCACCTTCGGATCAACCTCCCCTATTTTTACCACAAAACAACAGAAGATTAATGCATCATAATGCATTCTGAACACAACAACTACAATCCTTCTCGATTTTTCACAAAACCTTCACAATTAACCCTCCACAACAACCGAAAACATAACCAACACATTTCAATTCACAACCCAGCCAACATCTATCAATCTAACATCACTTTCAACATCAATACACATCTAAAAACAGATCCAAATCAACCTACCACCTCCAGCAACCTTATAACCATAGAAACACCACAAAACCTCAAAACTAACAACCTAAACAAATAGAGATTCTTAAGTTTCGGGATTCTATTGATAAAATATCTTATCAACATGATTAAACATTCAAAATATAAATCAAAGCATCTTTAATTACTAGAAATTAGATCCAATCCATGAATTAACTCAAATCCCCCAAATAACTCAATTAAACATTAGAAAATCATCAAAATCATATTAAAAATACAAAAACAATGACCAAATGCTTGGGAATTTCAGTAAAGAACCATATAATAGAGGATATCTCAGACCTTACCCATATTGTGAAGTTTCTCCCTCAATTGATTTGTGAAAAGCTAAAAAAACATAAGATTTCAATGAGATTTTGCAAGACAAAGTTAAAGAATCAAGTTAAAATCAATAATCTGAGTAAAAAGAATCTCTCACCTCTAGATTTTGATGAAATTATGATTGTTTGGCAGAAAAGAAGTTGAGAGTAAAGGTTTAGGAAAAAGTTACGTAAATTTTCTTTAAAAGCTAATAATTAACTTAGATATTTTAATCCCTCTAAAACTATCTTTAAAACACATGTTTAAAATGATTTAATTGAAGGGAGAAACCACCATCAAAAACTTGGTAATTTAGCTCCTTAAGGATTCTAAGAATTTGACCCTTTTCATTTTAGTCACTTTAAAACAATTTTCAAAAATCGCATTTTGGCAACCAAAATGTCACATTTCCAAATTCCATTTTTCAAAATTTATTCCACCAAAAATCAATATATATTAAAAGATGATTTTAACTATTTTCCATAATTTTATCTTGCCAAAAAATATACGATCCCGAAACTGACTCGAATCCCTACTCTGGTCCACCGGACCGTTTAATAAACCACCAAACCGTTAAGCCTTAAAACCAAGGTGTTACAACTCTCCCCCACTTAAGAAATTTTGTCCCCAAAATTTGCCTAGAGGAAACAGGTGCGAAAACTGTTTCAACATATCTGACTTGCGTTCCCACGTGGTCCTAAACACCGATGTGCCGCCACATCACCTTAACGAGCTCAACCTTCTTGCCACGCAAAACCTTACTGCTGGTATCAAAAACCTCTACCGGTTCCTCATTGTAAGATAGGTCCAGTCTCAACTCAATCTCCTCCACCGGCATGACATGCGATGGATCCGACCTATACCTTCGCAACACCGAAACGTGGAACACATCGTGAATCTTCCCCAACTTCGAAGGTAGCCTCAAACTATACGCAACAGGACCCACACGCTTAATAACCTCATAAGGTCCAATGAACCTCGGGCTAAGCTTCCCTTTCCACCCAAATTGCAACATATTTTTACAGGGTGACACTTTCAAAAACACTTTATCACCCACATCGTACTCTATATCCCTACGCTTCAAATCCGCATAGGATTTCTGGCGATCTGTAGCTACTTTTAAGCGCTCACATATCCCAGACACGAAATCCATGGTGATTCTTCCCTACTTCCATTCTGGTATCTTCAACGGTTGCAACAACCCGGAAGGAAACTGAAGCTCAACCTTTATTCGCTGACAAATCATACATCGAGCAACGAAATCAGCTACATCATTTTTAGCCCAACCTAATAGTACTCCCCTTTCAACCCTTGATACATTTTAGTACTACCGGGATGTATAGCGAAAGGACTAGCACGTGCCTCAGTCAGAATAGTATGCCTCAACTCTTCGTCCTCAGACACCACTATTCAACCTTTGAAAAACAACACCCTATCATCGTTAAAATGAAAATCCGTAGAATTTCCATCCTTGATATCTTCCACATGAGGTACCAAACTCCCATCATACGGTTACTTCTCCTTAATCATTTGTGACAAGGATGGCTTCACCCGTAACTCGACTAACAAACCCCCGTCATTCATCACACTCAACCGAGCAAATATGGCACTCAACCGAGCAAACATGGCTCTCAACTCCACAGCCGCTTTTCTACTCAAAGCATCCGCCACAACATTGGCTTTCCCCGGATGATACTCAATAGTCAAATCATAATCCTTAAGCAACTTCAACCATCTACGTTGCCTAAGATTTAACTCCTTCTGAGTCATCAAATATTTGAAACTCTTATGATCCGTATAAACCACACATTTCTCACCATAAAGGTAATGCCTCCAGATCTTCAAGGCAGATACAACCACTGCAAGCTCAAGATCCTGAGTAGGGTAGTTACGTTCATGCACCTTCAACTGCCTAGATGCATACACCACTACCTTACCCTACCGCATTAACATACAACCAAGCCCAACATACGACGCATCACTATAAACAACGAACTCCTTCCTCAATTCTGGTTGAACCAAGACTGGAGCTCGCGTCAAGGCTTCCTTCAACCTTTCAAAAGCTCGCTGCCTATCTCATGTCCACTCAAACTGAACATTCTTTTGTAGCAACTTTGTTAATGGAGCCGCCAAGCCGGAGAACCCTTCGACAAACCTTCGGTATTAACATGCCAAACCACGAAAACTCCTAACCTCCGTCACAAACTTGGGCTCCTTCCAACTCATTACAGCCTCAACCTTATGCGGATCGACACGTATTCCTTTGGCCGACACAACATGCCCGAGGAACATAACTTCCTTAAGCCATAACTCATATTTGCTTAACTTAGCATAAAGCTGATTGGCCAACAATATTTGGAGCATAATTCTCAAATGTCTATCATGATCCTCCTCAGTACGGGAGTACACAAGGATATCATCGATAAATACAACCACAAATTGGTCCAAAAACTCATGAAACACTCGGTTCATTATGTCCACAAAAACAGCTGGTGCATTGGTCAAACCAAACAACATCACAAGAAACTCGTAATGCCCGTACCTTGTACGGAAGGCTGTTTTGGGCACATCCACCTCCTTCTCCTTTAACTGGTAGTACCCCAACCTCAAATCTATCTTGGAAAACACCGATGCTCTCATGAACTGATCGAACAGATCATCTATTCGCGTTAAGGGATACTTGTTCTTTATTGTCAACTTATTCAGTTGCCGGTAATTTATACACATCCGCAACGTACCATCTTTCTTCTTAACAAACAGCACGGCGCCCCCATGGTGAGATACTAGGTCTAATGAACCTACAGTCAAGCAACTTATGCAACTACGTTTTCAACTCCTTCAATTCCTTCAGAGCCATGCGGTATGGAGCAATGGATACCGGTATTGTACCCACAAAGACCACGATGCCAAACTCTTACCTCACGGTCAGGTGGCAACCCTAGTAATTCCTCTAGAAAAACATCCAAAAACTCACATACGGTGCGAACATCTTGCACCCTCAACTCTTTTGATCCAGAATTCATAACATATGCCAAATAAGCCTGACATCCTGAATCCAACATTTGACTTACTTTCAAAGCCGAAACAACATTAGACAAAATCTTGGCATTCTCACCAGCAACCACCACCTCATAATCATCTGACAACCTCAAAGATATCTGTTTGGTCTCAAAATCCACCACAGCCTGATGTTCGGTTAACCAATCCATTCCCAAAATCACATCAAAACCATGGAATGGTAACTCTATCAAGTCCACAGTAAACACACGTTCTTGAACCATCAGCGGACACCTATGATACAACCTCCTAACCACAACTGTCTCCCTAAGAGAACTAGTCACTCTAACACCCACATTAAGAATTTCAACAGATATATCGAGTAACTCAGCATGCTCACTCAAAATGTATGAATGAGTAAAACCAGAATCAACCAATGAATACAACGATAAAGACTGTAGGGTAAAAGTACCTGCAATCACATTGGTGCCATTGCGACTCTCGCGGTGCGCATACACCCTAGTCGGTCCACCTCTCTCAGGTTGGATAGCAACATTATGAGCCAGAGTCCTCTGCCCACCATCTCGATACTGAAACAGTCTACGGCCACGACCCTGCTGCAGAGCAACAACAGGTGCAGCACCCTGCCCACCTCGAGCCAACAATAGACAATCACACCTCTGATGGTCGCCTGACCCACAACTCCAACAAGCGTTAGTCACTACAGGCGCGGGTGCCTCTCCCTGGCCAAACGCGGGCAATCTCACCTCAAATGGTCTCGGGATTCACATACTCAACAAGTACTAAACGGGGATCTAACCTTGGCACCCTACCCCTAGACTCCATGTCCTATAACACCTCCACCTTACCTCAGCTCCGGGAAAAACCTCCTATCACGATGTCTCTTGGCCTAACCACCGCTATAACTCGAATCAACAGTTCTCTTACTCGATTTAGAACCTGGCATTCCAAATGCCAAACCCAAATTCTGCTCTACATCATTGGCTTGCAAACCAACACATCGAAGTCGGTGTAATCAACAGCAAGCATGTCCATCTTAACATCCTGCACAAGCCCATAGCGAAAATGATCACATCGAGTACGCTCGTCAGAACCTAACTCAGGTGCATACTGACTCAACCTCACGAATTGCACCTCATTCTCTGCAACAGACATACTACCTTGCACTAGAGCCATAAACTCACGTTTCTTCTCGTCCTGATATCAGACTCCCAAAAACTTCTTCCGAAATGCCTCGCAGAAGAACTCTGAGGTCACCTCCTCAGTCACCATATCGGACATCGTGGTAATCCACCATGCATAAGCATCACCCTACAGTAGAGAAACAACACAGCCCAACTTACGAGCATCGGTACACCCCATTTGGCCCAATATCCTCTTAGTACTAGCCAACCAACCCTCAAAGACCTCAGGTAACAAACCTTAAAACTCAACTCCACCCAAGCTATGAAGACGCTCAAGCGGCAAACCTTGCCCCTCAACTGGTGGTGCTGGCACACGAACACCCGCAACTACTGCCTGAAAAGCACCGGTCATGGCCTGTATCAACGGTGCCATATCACCCATCCCTAGCCCAGCCGGTGCAGGTGGTACATGTTCTAATCCCTCTAGTGGATTAGGTGAGGGTGGTGGCAACCCTCAAAGAGGTACAACTTCTTCTTCAGCTTCCTACCCAATGGCAGCAATAATCGTACCTGATCGCAACTCTCTCTTCGGTCCCATTGTGCTAAAATATATTTAAGGCATGATAATTATTTCAAAACAAAAATAGTCAGGCCAGACTTAAGAAAGGGTCCAAGACTTACATTTCAAAAATCAAAACTATCCTGACTATAGTAATAAGGCAATGGGTACCCCAAAAACTTCCCCAACATAACATACAACAACCAACATTCATATATCAATTACCGTGCATATCAACCAGCGTACATACAACAATCACCGTACAAATCAAACATGGCAACAACACAATAACCTCCCAAATGAACCAAATCTAGCTCAGATACCACCAAATGTAACCCCCTTGACCCGGCCTAGACACCTAACCGAACCAAGAAGGCCACATTAGGTTTACCGTAGCAAACTGAAGAGTACAACAAAACTTGGTCCATTTTTTCCTTTTTATCTTATCTAGTGCCAATTATTAACCATACCTGTTCATGCGGACATCATGTGCAACCCCAACTCAATCAGGCATCAATTTGATATCCAATTGATCATATTTACAATTTAGGGACCAAAATGCAAACACAAAAAAATTTAGTATTAAAGCTCACTTTTAAGTTACTAACTTTTAATTTGACTGATTCCAAACTTTCATCTCAAGTTTCAGCTCAATCCGATCATTCTATCACATTCAATTGTATTGGCAAGATTCAGGGACTAAATTGTAAAGATGACAAAACTGCCTAAAGTGACGATATCAAAATTAACGGTCATCCGTTCCGATACAGGTATACCTGAATAGATACGGATTGAAACACCCCATTCAGTACACCTTCATGCCATATCGATACGCCCAACTAAAATACCGAACTTTTGAAAACCTTGATGATCGTACCGATACGGCTCTCTGGCATTTCAATACACGGGATTAGGACGAAAAAGTTGATTTCCAGTAGCTGAGATCCGTATCAAAACACCCATTATCGTACCAAGACTCTAAGACCAAAATGGCCTAGGCGTATCGAAACACCAACCCGCGTACCAATCTTTCAAGCCTTAAAATGCCTAGCCGTACTGATACGGTCCCTCGCATATCGGTACGCCTGGACCTGTAATGTCACATTTTGCTAGTTTTTCATCCCAAAAGCATACTCTAACCACTCCAACATGCTTAAAACACAACACCAACATGCAAAACATATCTCAAGCCAACTAGCATCACAATTCTAACAACACAACAAGGCTTCATGCATCAAAAAGGAAATCTATAGGCATGCTTCCTAACATGCATCCAACCAACATATCAAAAGATAAACCGCACCAAAATCAAAACTTAAAGGCCATATACAACCCAAGAGCAACTAAAGAAACATTCTCAAATAGGGAGTTCCAGAAAACATCTCCCAAAACACAACTGGTACCCCATTGCCCTTATTCATTATAGTCTAGCCTCTAACATACTTTGGAAACAAGTCTTGCCAATACCCCCTTGCTTTTTGATGCCTCCCGGACTTTAATTCTCTGCATTGGTGGACAAAGAGAGCGTAAGCACACATGGTTTAGTGATGAATGCTCAGATCAAAACACCATCAATGCATTTAAACTATTTTCTTTACATCATCTTTTAAAACAACATGTCCTTTTAAAACATGCACTTTACGTCACTAAAACCAACATATTAAACCATATGCTACATGTATCATTAATCAATAGTAAGTCACATTACTACCCCTCTACTTAAACCTTCCTATGCATTACTACCAAATGCAAAGCTCAAGGAGATACATGTATAAATCATATTATACAACATAAAACATTTCAATGATACATTAACAATTATATTGGCTTACAAGTGATCATTAAACAAGTCCAATAACAAAAGAGTTCATTAGATACATGGATTCAACAAGTGTTAACCCAACACTTCAAGGCATATCAACCAGAATAGCGATTCAATCACAATCGCTGTACAATAACAATCAGGTACACTTTCAACCCACGGGGACACCAACCTCTTTCATCGGTTAGATGCTTAACCCACTAACAAGAGTTTTCGGTACTATTTGACCCCTCTACTATTAGGGTACTTGGATGGAGTATTCGGTACGCCGTATAAACCCCTCAAAATCCAAGGTGACTTATTTACAATGAACTCAATCATATGGTCGGCCAACTATATCCTATAACAATTTTAAAACCACATCACTTGCTAATATAATTAACCATTTTAACATTTACCTCACTGTTTTAAACAAGCATTAACCAAAACACTTTACCAAAGCAACAACCATGCTTTAAACAACAAGTATAAACCATACTTACAAGGATCACTTACCATGTGCATCCTTAAGCAAAACATACTCAAAAATAGTATATCGAATACTTTAAAACATGCTTAAACAGTAGGTGCATGAACATTAAACCAAGTGCATAAAATCATTCGAACAAGCACGATCAAGAGAGTAAAACCACTTTATACTTACTTTCAAGTCAAGGTAGGCGTTTCAAGCTCTACGTTAACTCTCAAAACTTTGTTCCAAAACATCAAAATGCTTTAAATCACGTTTTCACTCACCAATACGTGAAACCTCGATTCGCCAACGCGAAATCAAGTATCCAAAACCACCAACGCTTATCCAATCACCTCTGGATCAACCTCCCCTATTTTTACCACAAAACAATAGAGGATTAATGCATCAGAATGCATTCTAAACACAAAAACTACAATCCTTCTCGAATTTTCACAATTAACCCTCCACAACAACCGAAAACATAACCAACACACTTCGATTCACAACCCAGCCAACATCTATCAATCTAACATTACTTTCAAAATCAAAACACATCTAAAAAAAGATCCAAGTCAACCTACCACCTCCAGCAACCTTACAACCGTAGAAACACCACAAAACCTCAAAACTAACAACCTAAACAAATAAAGATTCTTAAGTTTCTGGATTCCATTGATAAAAATATCTTATCAACATTATTAAACATCCAAAATATAAATCAAAGCATCCTTAATTACTGGAAATTAGATCCAATTCGTGAATTAACTCATTTTCCCCAAATAACTCAATTAAACATTAGAAAATCATCAAAATCAGATTAGAAACACAAAAATAAGGATCAAATGCTTGGGAATTTTAGTAAAGAACCATACAATAGAGGATATCTCAGACCTTACCCCTATTGTGAAGTTTCTCCCTCAATTGATTTGTGAAAAGCTAAGAAAACATAAGATTTCAATGAGATTTTGCAAGACAAAGTTAAAGAATCAAGTTAAAATCAATAATCTAAGTGAAAAGAATCTCTCACCTCTAGATTTTGATGAAATTCTGATTGTTTGCAGAAAAGAAGTCGAGAGAAAAGGTTTAGGAAAAAGCTACGTAAATTTTCTTTAAAAGCTAATAATTAACTTAGATATTTTAATCCCTCTTAAACCGCCTTTAAAACACATGTTTAAAATGATTTAATTGAAGGGAGAAACCACCAGCAAAAACTTGGTAATTTAGCTCTTTAAGAATTCTAAGAATTTGACCGTTTTCATTTTAGTCACTTTAAAACAGTTCCAAATTCCATTTTCCAAAATTTATTCCACCAAAAATCAATATATATTAAAAGATGATTTTTAACTATTTTTGCACATTTTTATCTTACTAAAAAATATACGGTCCCGAAATCAACTCGTATCCCTACTCTAGTCCATTGGACCGTCTAATAAACCACCAAAATGCTAACCCTAAAACCGAGGTGTTACAATTATAACCTGAATAAACACCAAAAAATAGAAAGCTTTACCTGCCAATCTGTCCAACAATTGATTAATGAAGGGCATTTGGAAGTGGTCCTTCTTGATGGCATTGTTTAGCTTCCTATAGTCCATGCACACTCTCCATCCGATAATAGTTCTAGAAAGGATTAACTCATCCTTATTGTTTTGAACCATGGTCATGCCACCTTTCTTTGGCGCACATTGCACCGAGCTGACCCACGAGCTATCAGATATGGGATAGATTATCCGACATCCAGTCACTTGATAATTTATTTTTTCACGACTTCCTTCATGCTGAGTTCAATCTTCTCTAGCCTTCAATAATTTTGCCATGATATTCTTCCAGTATTATCTTTTGCATGCATATGGTTGGGCTAATACCTCAGATGTCTGCCAAGGTCCAACCCAACGCTTGCTTGTGCTTACTTAAAATCTCCAGCAATCTTTCCTCTTGATCATTGGTTAGATCAACAAAAATGATCACTGGCAAGGTCGAGTGTTTAGCAAAATATGTATATCTGAGGTGGTATGGCAATGGTTTGAGCTCCAATTTAGGTGGCTCCTCAATGGATGGTTTTGGTGCCACCATCTTTGTGCCAGCCAACTTCAATGGCCCTGATTGTCCGACATAGCTTACTTTTTCAATGTCCTTACTTGCCTCTCCTTCACTATCAGTCTCACTAGCATCATCATCAGCTTCTTGGCACAAATGTGCCACGTCCAACTTAAAAATAGACTCCATCCTATCATCTGCTTGTCATTCCTCTGATTCATCTACACATTTTAAAGCTTGAAACACATTAAATGTAACATGCTGATCATTCATGCGCATTGTTAATTCTCCTTTATGTACATAATCAAAGCTCCTAAGAAAAGGCCTTCCTAATATAATTGGGACATTTACATCTGCTTTATAATCTAAAATAATAAAGTTGGCCGGGAATATGAATTTATCTACCTTTACCAACACATCTTCAATTTTACCCTTAGGATGTGCAAAGGATCGGTCTGCCAACTGAAGTGTCACGGTAATGGGCCTTGATTCAACACCAAGCTTCTTGAACATCGAGATCGGTATCAAGTTAATACTAGCTCCCAAGTTACACAGTGCCATGCATATGAATCTATTGCCAATAGTGCACGGGATAGTAAAACTTCCTGGATCTTTTAATTTTGGTGGCAACCGATTGAGTATCCTAATACTGCATCCTTCGGTGAGAGCTACAGTCTCAAAATTACTCAGTTTTCTTTTCTTGGACACGACATCCTTCATGAATTTAAAGTAATTAGGCATCTGCTCGAGTGCTTCCACTAATGAAAGATTGATATGTAATTGCTTAAGCACTTCCAAGAAACGCCTAAATTGCTGATCCTGTTTATGCTTCTGTAACCCTTGTGGAAATGGCGAAGGTGGATACACATATATTGGTTCTGCTTGCTTTGCCAACGGTTTGCTGGCATCAGACTACTGTCTAGTATTGGTCTACTCCCTGGCATTAGTCTGCTCGTTGGCAATACTCATGTCTGCTTCTTTTTTTTTTTTGGCTCTTTTAGTACATCTACTGGTCATTTCTCTTCCTTTTGGCAATGAACTGGCTGTTTGACGGATGTCTTAGCCTCACATTGTTTACCACTCCGAAGAGTTATAACTTTGCATTGTTTATTTTTTTTCTGTCGGGCATCTTCTGTATCTCTTGGCAAGGTTCCCTAGGTCTGTTGCTAAGTGCGTTGGCAAGTTGCCTAATTTGAACTTCCAAGTTTCGCATAGAAGTTGTCAAACTTTGGATAGTTGCATCATTCCTTTCATGTATTCCGTCAAAGTCCCTAGTTGTTCCTTTGTCCTCCATACAAATTGTTTTGTGCCCTTTGTGGCATGACATTCTGGTTGACCCCTGGCATGACATTGTTCTGATGTTGGGCATTGTTGTTCTGCTGTTGGGCATTATATTGGTTCCTTCCTTGATTCCCCCAAGATAAATTTGGGTGTTGCCTCTATCTTGCATTGTAAGTGTTTGAGTTAAAATTAAAATTGTGATTTCTATTGCCAACATAATTTACCGACTCAGGGTTGGTAGGGCAATCATCCACATGGTAGCTCTCTCCACAAATGGTGTAGAATGGATCTAGTGCTTTAACTTCTTGGGACTCACTGTTCCTTTGCAAATTTCTCACCATGCTGGTGAGATTAGAAATGTCAGCATAGATGGATGTTAGTTCATCAACCTTTAATTCCCCATTAGTTTTGGTTCCGGTCCCAAGTTTGGCAACATGATATTCAAAATCATGCCAACAGCCTCTGTATACTCCTTGTCAAGTAATGAACCAGCTGCTAAAGCATCAACAACAATCCTTGTTTGTACATTTAATTCATCGTAGAAGGTTTGTATTTGGGTCCAATTCGGGAATCCATGCATAAGACACCTTCTTAACAGATCTTTAAATCTCTCCCGAGCATCATATAAGGTTTAATCTTCAATCTGCCTGAATGTAATGATCTCACTCATAGCTTGGCAGTGATTGTTGGTGGCTAGAAAGACGTTAGAAATTTCTGGCATAGGTCCCCATATGAGGTGATAGATCCAGATAGCAAAGAATTGAGCCAAGTTTTTGCTTTATCACTCAAGGAAAAAATGAATAATTTCAACTTTACGGTATCCTCTGATACTCTAGGTAAATCTCTATGAATTGCTTCAAGTGTTGCCTCGGGTCTCCATCAAGTGCTTCATCAAATTAACCTACGTTCAAGAGCGTTTGTATCATTACTAGTTTGAGTTCAAAATTGGGTGCATTTACCTAGGGACCAATTAGTCCTGGCATCAAATTGTCAATGTTTGGTGCCGAATGTTCCCTAATAGGTCTCTCTTCCTCCATATTAATAGCTGGGGCAACAAGAGCTGGTGGTATTCCATTGTTATTGAGTGGATCATTGTTTAACACACCATTTCCTCCATTGCCATGTTGAGCCATCTCTTGAATCTTTTTCTTTAACCTTCGCAGGGTTCTTTCAATTTCTGGATTGCATAGCCAATCTTCCACCACAGGGCGGTTTCTGGTCATACACCGGTCAAAACAAAGAAAAATAAAAACAAAAAATAAAACAAAGACAAGTAAAAGTTTAAAAACAACAAACTCTGTTGCAATCCCCTACAACGGCACCAAAAACTTGTTGTGACTGTGTGAGTGCTTGACAAAAGGGTAGAAAAATGTGTTGGAAATGTCTGAAAACAATGCCAAGACTAAGTCTTTTGCGTGCAAGTATAGACGGTCTGCAAGTAATACATCAATAAGCTGGTTATCGATCCCACAGGGATTGGCCAAGATTTTAATTACTTCGCTTGTTTACTTGTCAAGGAAAAGTTTGTTTGATTTGAAGTTGGTTTTGAAAATAGTTTAAAAGAAAAGAAATGAAAGGAAAACAATGTTGGCACAAGGAGTATTTACATAAATGACGAGCTTTGGCAAGGGATGCCTGGTTTTCACGCTATTCATGCCATGCCAGCCTTCAATAATGCTTCACTTTGGCATTATTTACCGAGCATATTCAAAGTTGGCATTGCCTCTCTCGATGGCAATGCCCAAAATTAACCATGTAAAATCCCCTATATCTCTATAGGGATGTTTTTTTTCCAGAAATCAACTTGATTAAGTCCCAATCTTTTTTCCTAAGGGGTAGAATCACTCCCAAAGTAAGTTCATCTACTTGAACTTCTTCCCTCGAAGCATCTCGCCTTGGTATCTGGCAACAAATTTTTGCCCCCTAAGTTTGTTAAGATATTAAGGTTCAATAAGCCAACAATGCTAGCTTTCGCTTGGCACAGTTTTTATAAAACATTAAAAAACATGACAGATAGGGAAAGCAATGTCGAAGCATTTTCATTATTAAAAACTAAACATAGAAACAACATTCAATGCAACCATCCCTCACCAACTATTAAATTAGTTCATGGTGAGGATATCAAACCAAAAACTTTCATCGTTTTTAACAACCATCATCATTTAAAAGAGATAAAATAAAATCAACAAAGAGAACGGGCTAGAAGAGGATCTATCGATGCAACCCTTCTTGGTCCAAGCTTTCGGTCAAGCTTGCTTGAACCACGTCTCCTTGGTACAACCGACTGTGATCAATGAAGCTCTCGCTAATCGTCATCCTCAAGTGCTTACTTGAGTTCTTTAAATAGGCGTGCAAGCATGACCTAGGATAAGATTTGAATTTGAATTTGGATGCTCAAGGATAAGGAATGTGATCATCTTATCCATCGTTTGAATCTTAGGACTGACATCATCAATGGTTCACCGTCTACTTGACCGGCATCAAACACCTCTTCTATGCCAACCGGTGCTTCAGTAATTTTTGGTCCTTTGTTGCCAATAGCTACTCGGCATCCTCCTTGGCATCGTTCCCTTCCTGCGCTAATATGCTCTGCCATTCCTACAATACTTCCAACAAGAAACCCTTCACACTGGCATAGTTTAATTCTAAACTCCTTATGCAAATGCATGTAATTAAGAACTAAATGCCGCTAAATATGCTTAAAGTCAAGCAAAGATACTGTAAAATAGGCATGAAAATCAGTACTTTTGAGGAGGTAACAAGAGCATCGAGGGAAGGTGGAGCAACTGGATCTGCTAGATCAACAAGAATGTTTTCCACTGGATCGAGTTGAGCATTACCGGAATGATTCGAATCCATTCTCTATTGTAGAAGGTAAACTTGGCTCACCTGAGAGAATGCTCATTAATGGGATCAATGAGAGGCACTCCAAGATCAAGGGAACAATCTATCTCTAGCTTGTGGAACATGTAGCTAAGCGCGGTGCCATAGGTGAAGGAAGACACAAAAGAGATGTGATGGTTTTAGACAAGGAAGACTAGCTTGGAAAACATAATTTGGGATAGGTTTGAGCGTTTTTCCTCACGAAAACAATGTAGCCAAAAGTCATCGACTTGGCGAATGGTAGGCCACTTACCACCGGATGGTCAAAACCACCAAGTGATAAAAAAGTGAAGGAAACGCTCATGGGCATCAAGCATGGTTATGGAGCCACGATAGGTTTGACCAAAAGTATTTTCATCATCTATGCCCATATCTTCTATTCCCAAAAGATCGACATTTTAGAATCAAGACGAAATTTCTTCCCCATAAGATAAGACTCAAGTGTTATGACGTCAGTTTTCTTTTGATTTAAAATACATTGGGCATTTGAGTAAAAAATAAGGACAAGGTTTTTGTAAAGAACCACGGGTATGCTTAAAAAGTCATAAATTCCCAACGTCTCATTAAATCGATATAACAAAAGTTAAAAACATCGAAGCACACAAAAGACATGGAAACAACACGCTCACGACGTATTCTAAAAGATTGAATTTTTTTGAAATGGTCCATAGTATTGGGATATTCCGGTTCATTAAAACATTGGATGAAAACTTGGTTTAGTTTAGGTCTTATACCATTTCTTTCTTGATTGGGATTTGGAACGTTAGAGCTAGATGCCAACTTTTTTTTAGATCTTTTCTTAGGAGGCATGGTTAAAAACCTGAAAAATTCAAACCAATGATCAAGGTAAGGAAAGGAAAATCTATATTGTATAGTTTAAAATCATATACAAGTATAAAGAAAATTTTTGATAACTTAAAGACTTGAAATTTGTAAAATAAAATATACGAGTATAATATTATATTCGAATAAAAAATTTTAGTTCTGAAAGAATTTTTGTAAAATCTTTGAAAACATGTATATATACATCCTAAATATATATTTTGTAACATAAAATATATACAAATATGAAAGAAATCAAAATTTAAAGAAAATAGGGTTTTTACCTTGAATATGGATGATGGATCAATGAAGAGATGGTTTACACTAGCTTTGATGATAATAGCTTGAGTTTGATGTTGAAAACAAAATCCCCCAAAAGATTTGATGAATTTTGGTGAAAAACTAAGAGATATGAAGGGTTTTTATAGATAGAGCTGACTAGGGTTTTTGAGGGAAAAGTTAGAGTTTTGTTTAAATTAGGAAAGCCTCATTTAAAGGCTTATTTAAAGCTCCAACGGCTATGCATACCGATACACATACGTGCGTACCAAAATTGCATATCAGTACGAGTTTACTCGTACCTATCCCTGACCCATACCGATGCAGGCTAACCTATACTGAAACGCTGCCCTTGATACCTGTATTGATACGCTATACTCCGTATCAATACCCCCTGACTAAATTTAACAGATTTGGCTGCAAGAGACCCAAAAATTCCATTTTACTCGAATCGATATGCATGATTATGATATAAGATCATCATGAATGGGAAAAATAGATACATACTCCCCCTAACAACATGAATAGATGAATATAGGGGTAAAATCATATAAACATGTAAATCAACCAAATTCAACCAATATTTAAGCACAAAATAAGGCTTTAGGGTTCAAGAAAGGCTAGTAAGCCCTAACTCTCTCCTAAGGGACCAAAAATGCTCTTTGTCTAAAGGTTTGGTAAAGACATCCTCTAATTGGTTCAAGGTGTCTACATACTCTAGAACAACATCATTTTTCAAGACATTGTCTCTAATGAAATGATATCTTACCTCTATGTGCTTAGTTCTAAAATGTTGGATGGGATTCTTAGTGAGACAAATAACACTAATATTGTCACACTTTAAAAATGATGATACCTACATCAATTCTGTAATCTAAGAGTTGTTGCTTCATCCAAAGGACTTGAGCACAACAACTATCGATCGAAATATATTCCACCTTGGTAGTAGTTAGTGCTACACTATTTTGCTTCTTAGAAAAAAAATGAGATAAGCATGCTACCTAGGAATTGACAAGTACTAGAGGTACTCTTTCTATCTATCTTACAACCTCCATAATCCCTATCCGAATAAGCATGAAAACTAAAGGATGAGTCTCTAGGATACCAAAGACCTAAACAAAGTGTATCTTTAAGGTATCTAAAGATTCTGTTAAAGGCTTGTAGATGTGATTCTCTAGGACTAGCTTAAAATCTAGCACACAAGAGAACACTAAACATGATATCCGATCTACATACGGGAAGATAAAGCAAAGAACCTATCATAGATCTATAAAGTTTAAGATCAATACATTTACCTCCTTTATCTTTGTCAAGCTTTGTAGAAGAGCTCATCAATGTGGCTTGGGGTTTCACGTTCTCCAAGCCAAATTCTTAAGCATATCCTTGATGTACTTTGCTTGATTGATAAAGATTCCATCCTTTCTTTGTTTGATTTAGAGTCCTAAAAATAATAAGAGCTCTCCCATCATGCTCATTTCAAATTCACCTTGCATCAACTTAGCAAATTCTTGGTTTTTGATCAAGGATCCCATTGTAAACTTTGAAACTTGTTTTAGTGACCAAATTGAGAAAATTGAAAATTAGGGGATAAAAGTATAAAGATTGAAGAGTTAAGGGACTAACCTTGCGATTAGCCTCTCTTCAATCTTAATCACCACCTACGTGGTTGTTTGGGGTAAAGTAGCTTGACATAAAGGAAAGCTAAAGAAATGAAATAGTAAAGAAAAGAGTTAGAAAGCTTACCTAGTTAATTTGGAAGCCACCATCTTATCATCTCATTCCTTTAGCTTTAAACAAGCAAGAACCTCCATTGGAGGGTATTTCAAGCTTTGATTTTCTTAAGTTTCTTAATCCTAGATTATACCTACCGATTGGGTAAGTATTTCCCCTCAATTGGTTTATCGATTCCATGACAAAACCATGTTTAATTTCAAGTTTAGGAATCAAAGAAAACCTAGAAATTCTCTAGAGATATCATAGCTTACTTGTTATCATTTTCATAGCTATTAAGATGTTATGAATTTGTTATCGATGTTGAAATCCTTGTTTATTTGTAGCTCAAGAAAATCAAGGTGAAATCACCAACTCCTTCCAATTCTACCAAGCTTAAGAAAAAGGGAATTGTCATCTGGGAGCCTTGAAAGCCTCAAAAGTGTTAGTGAGTGTAGTCGGAGTCAAGGGATTTTCTAGGCGCCTTTTTTGAATTCATTGATATTGAATTATTGCATCATTATCATTGATCAAGGTATGAATATAAGAGAACCTTGTTAAAGGTGTTATTGGTAAGCTTATTACATTATCAAGTTAATTGTTGAAGCATGGCATTCCTTTTGATATCATTGAAATATTGAGAAAGATCATATTGATCATGCTATATAGTATTGTCATTGCTACCGTTATTGACATCGTTATTGTTATTGACACTGATAAGTATTTTTTCCTTGGATACGAACGGACATAGGATACAATTGGCATACCATAGAATTTATGAGCTCATTGGTACAGAGTGGATTTCATTCCTTGAGCTAAGGCTCTATTTGGCAATGTTGGCGGGATGTGTTGAGTTTGGTCTCATTGGCAATGTTGGAAGATATTGACCATTTATTGTTGGCGATGTTGGTTGGGAATTTGCGTATCCACATTACATGTCGATACAAGGAAAATAAATAAGAATTTGCAATTATTGTTAAACTTGACTTGAGATGCATCATATTGTTATACATGTCATTGTTATCATTGATATTCATGTTGTTGATATTGACTACTTCACTAGGCTAAGTAAGCCTAATGCATCTCATTTCAATGCATTTTTAGGTTAAAGATTAGTCGGATCAAGGATCGTAGCAAGGGTGTTTTTGAAACAAGTCACCAAGTTACATGTAATGTAACCTTTGTCCTTAAACTCCTAGAAAGGTGGCATATGGTCTAGACAAGTTAGTTTAGCCCCAATTTGTATGTATATATGGTCTACTATGTTAAATGAGTCAAGACTTGATATATGGTATGTTAATGTTTTGATAAATATAGTTTAATGGCCTAAAATGCACCAATGATGAAAAACATGGTAATTGGATTTGTTTTGGTGTAAAATTTGTCATGCATATAGATTTATGGTGTATAAACTTGCCGGTAATGTTTCAGTGAATTTGGATATGGTTCGGTTGGTCAAAACGATAATAAACCAAATAAAATTGATATTACAGGTCCTGCAGTATCGATAAGGGTGATGGCATATCAATACGGGCTTAAGTTTTTGGAAATAGTTTAGAGGGTGTATCGATACGGGTGATGGAATATCGGTATGGTGCCTCGACACTAAAATTAGGGGTTTAGCTTAGTATCGATACAGTTTGGGTGCGTATCGATACACCTTATTTAATATGTAAATTGAATCAGTCGCGTACTGATACATTTTAGTCATGTATCGATACGTGCTCGTGGAACATACTGGTATTAAGGGTTATTTCTAGGCATACCGATACCCCTTAACATGTATCGTTACGGGTCCTTAACACTAGAATTTTTAGTATCATTTTAATCATAGCGTATCAATATGGTAATAGGGCGTATCAATACCCTTCCTCTAAAAATTGATAATCAGCTTGGCAAGTTATCGAATATTATTCCTTAAGACCCCTAAGTCTATAAAAAGGTTTAATTTAGTCTGATACATGATATATGTGTTTAACGTTCCTTAGAAAACCCTTCAAATTTGTATAAGTTATTAAATGAAGTATCGTATCGGTTACTGTTTTCATTTTGGTAACACTTTTCGAACTGGTTCTCTACCAGACCGGGTAGGGGGTGTTACGTTTGTGGTATCAGAGCTAGAGTTTAGTCGATTCTAGGACTAAACTGAAGTCCATTGTATTGTTATTACATTATATATGCCCCTTACGAGTTTATTTTGTCTACATTGTGACTTGCTATTGACCCGATCCTCTTTCTTTTATAGTAAATGATGTCTGACTCCGATAAAGCTCACAAATAAGTTGAGCATACATTGGCTCCTCGACAAATGGCGAGGAGAAAAGGGGGAGAACCCCCCGAATCCACAAATTCCTTCACAAGAACCATCGAATCCTAAACTGTGTTGCAAACTACTCAATTTGAATGTTACAAGAACATGACTGAGATGTTCAAGCAGTTTATGGCTACTTTTAAGTCCGAGCAGTATGCATAGTCCTCTATGGCTTCCACTTCTATAAGTCGAGCCCCTATTGATAAGCTAGCTCAACACCGAGCCACTACCTTCATAGGTAAGGCTGATGAGGATCCTGAAGTAGCAGAATACTAGTTGGATAGCACAATAAGAATTCTGACCAATCACTTACAATGTTCAAATGAGCATAAGCTTGAGTGTGCATTAGCTTTGTTGGTAGACGAGGCTTTACATTGGTGGAAAACCACGATACTTACCTCTCCTGAGGAAGCTGTGACCTGGGAGTTCTTCCTGCATGATTTTAGGAAGAAATACATCAACGAATACTATCTAGCTAAAAGACAGGATATTTTCTTGCATCTTAAGCAAGACGGGAGGCCTGTGGAACAGTACATCCATGACTTTTATAAATATTGCAAGTACAGAGCGGAGTATATCAAGAAAGAAGAAGAGAAGTCCAAAATATTTGTTGCTAGGTTAAGCGATAAACTTTCACTTTTGTTCACTGCTCTGGTAATCATAGATTTTCAAGAGCTCATGAATCGAGCGATCTCAGTTGAGGCTGCACACAAGTCGTAGAGGTTTAGTGGGCATACCAGATCTGAGAAAAAGCCTCGAGATGATTCTTGCCCACCTTTGCCGTATAAGAAGGGTAAACAATAAGGGTACAAGCAACCATACCATCAACATCCTTCTCGGTCAGGCAATTTTGCCAAGCCACAAGTCATGTCTCAGTCTGCTATAAGAACCACCTCCATTGAGAGTACCAGAGGTTCAGGCCGAGAGTCGCAATACCTTGTTTGTAATTTCTGTCAGAGAAGGCATCCTACGGGGCAGTGCCATAGACAATTCGGGGCATGCTTCTTTTGTGGTGAGCAAAGTCACTACATCAAGGATTGTCCAATGAATGCCTCAAAGACTTCTACATCAGTAATTCATGTGTCCCCTACTCGGTCTTTCAAGGGTAAAGGGGTAGACACAAGTTGTATTGGGAGCTTCCGATAGATCTGGTGGCTCTTTAAGAATTCCTAACAGACAAGAGTCTAAAGCTTCAGCTCAAGTTTACCACGTGAGGAGCAGGGAAGAGGATGAGGATCCATACATTATTGCAGGTACCGTTGAACTGTATACTCATCCTATTTATGCATTGATTAATACTGGATCCACTCATTTCTTTATTAGTACAGTGCTGATTAAAAGATTTAAGTTAATATCTAAACCCATAGCTTTCAAAATCATCGTAACCAATCCTTTATATGATAGTGTGGTAATTGGGTTAATATGTAAAAGTTTTCCCCTCATGATACAAGGGATACCATTTCCGGCCAACCTCATGCCCCTCTCTATCCATGAGTTTGATGTTATTTTGGGGCTTGATTGGCTTGGCAAGCATCAAGCTTGGGTGGATTGTTCAAAAAAGAAGTTGTATCTTAGAGGTCTTGTTAAGGAGAGTGTAACTCTCATAGACTCTAAGGGCAAGAGATCATTGTTGTATGCTGCTACATGTAAGGAAGAACTATAGTTACAAGATATAGACACTGTGTAAGAATTTCCTGATATATTTCCTGATGAGCTTTCAGGTTTACCACCCACCCGTGAAGTTGAATTTGAGATTGAAGTGCATCCTATAACTACTCTGGTTTCTATTGCACCTTATCGGATGTCACCGATTGAACTCACTGAGCTCAAAGTACAGATTCAATATCTGTTAGATAAATGTTTTATTCGACCGAGTTTCTCAGTTTGGGGAGCTCCGGTTCTTTTTTTCGAAAAGAATATGGTTCTATGCGCCTTAGCTTTGATTATCGGCAGCTGAATAAGCTTACCATCAAGAATAAGTATCCCTTACCAAGAATTGACGATTTGTTTGATAAGCTTAAGAATGCAACTTTCTTCTCTAAAATTGACCTAAGGTCTAGGTACTATCAAATGAGAGTTAAATAATATTAAGTGCCCAAGACAGCCTTCCGTACAAGGTATGGCCACTATGAATTCTTGGTTATGCCCTTTGGGTTAACCAACGCACTTGATGCCTTTATGGATCTTATGAACCGGGTATTTAGACCCTACCTTGAAAAGTTTGTAGCAGTGTTCATTGATGATATATTGATCTATTCCAAGAACCAAACTGAGCATCGTGATCATCTTTGAATTGTACTTCAGACCCTTTGGGACAAACAGTTATATGCCAAGTTTAGTAAGTGTGAGTTCTGGCTCATTCAAGTTTTATTTCTAGGTCATGTAAAATCTGCATAAGACATTCAAGTCGATCCAAAGAAGATCTAAGCTATAGTGGAGTGGAGGACACAGAAGAATGTTGGTGAAGTTCGTAGTTTTCTCGGTCTTTCTAGTTATTATAGAAGATTCGTTAAAGGATTTTCTATATTAGCAGTACCGTTAAACAAACTTTTACGAAAGGATATTCCTTTTGAATGGAATGAGAAGCAGCAACGTAGTTTTGATCAGCGTAAGCAAGTATTGACTCATACATCGGTCCTGACCCAACCTGAGTCTGGAAAAGACTACATTGTGTATAGTGATGCATCACATCAGGGTTAGGATATGTTTTGATACAAGAGGGTAAAGTTGTTGCTTATGCATCAAGACAACTTAAGTCACATGAAATGAACTATCCTACTCATGATCTCGAGTTGGCTGAGATTGTATTTGCCTTAAAGATTTGGAGGTATTATCTCTATGGAGAAAAATGCTACCTATACACCGACCACAAGAGCCTTAAGTATCTATTAACACAAAAAGAGCTTAATCTTCATCAAAGAAGATGGATGGAACTTCTCAAGGACTATGACCTTGTTATTGATTATCATCCGGGTAAGGCCAACGTTGTAGCTGATGCGCTCAGCCGTAAACCTTTGCCTGGTAACTATCAATAATTAAATAGTAAATCCTAAGTATTGACGAATATGTTGAGAATCACAAGTATACTTATTGTATTGTAGCTCCTCGAGCTATCAACACTCATTTCAAGTTACAGAAACACCAACCTTTAGTAGCTAAACTTCAAATTCAGTCTATCATTGTGTTGAGAATCAAGTCTTTGCAAGATCAAGATCCTGAGTTACAAGCCATCATTTCTAAAATTCAGAATAATTCTGAAGGACTCTTGTATTCTGTGATAGAATTTGTGTACCAAATAATAAATCTCTTCGTAATGATATTCTCAAATAAGCTTATTGTGGCCCTTTTTGGTTGACCTGAGGTCAGTGAAGATGTATAAGGACCTTCGAGAATTGTATTGGTGGCTTGGTATGAAGAATGCTATTACAGGGTTTGTATCAAAATGACTTACATGTCAGCGGTTCAAGGCTGAGCATCGTGCTCCCACGGGATTATTGCAACCCATTGAACTTCCCCAATGAAAGTGGGAAAGAATAACTATGGACTTTGTTAGGGGCTTACCATTGACTCCAGCTAAGCATGATGTTATTTGGGTCATTGTTGACCGTTTCACCAAGTCAGCTCATTTCATGCTTATCAAGATAGACTACAGTCTTCCCAAGCTAGCTGACTTATACATCAAGGAAGTAATCAGACTCCACAGAGTACCTAAATCAATCATCTCCAATCGAGATCCATGTTTTGCTTCATGATTTTGGAAAGCATTGTAAGAAGCTTTGGGTACCCGAGTCAACCTCAGTATAGCCTTTCACCCTGAGTCTTATGGCCAATCAGAAAGGGTAATTCAAGTTTTGGAAGACATGCTTCATGCATGTGTTATTGATTTCGAAGGGACTTGGGAGAGGTTCCTACCTCTCATCGAGTTCGCTTACAATAATATTCATCAATCGTCTATTGGAATGGCACCGTATAAAGCATTGTATGGTAGAAGATGCAGAACACCGTTATGTTGGTCTGAACTGGGTAAAGGCAAGATATTAGGCCCTGATTTACTTCAGGAGACTGAAGAATGTATTACCTTCATTCATGACCGTTTAAAGCCCGCTTTTGACCGACAAAAAGCCTATACTGGTCTTAAGAGGAGAGATATACAATTTGATGTTAGCGAGAAAGTGTTTTTGAAAGTCTTTCAATAGAAGGAATTTTTTTTCTTTGGAAAAAAGGGAAAGCTAAGTCCTCGATTCATCGGATCCGTTGAGGTGATTGAAAGGATTGGTCCTATGGCTTATCGACTAGCTTTGCCTCAAGAGTTAAGCAATATCCACGATGTATTCCATATACAATGCTTTGCAAGTACAGATCCGATCCATCTCATATTTTTGAGCCTGAATCTGTGGAACTCTAACCCAATCTAACATATGAGGAAGAACCAGTACAAGTATTGGCAAGAGAAGTAAAGAGACTTCGAAACAAGAACGTCCCTCTTGTCAAAGTTTTGTGGAGAAGTCACAAGGTTGAAGAAGCTACATAGGATCCGGAAGAGACCATAAGGAATCAATACACACATCTCTTCGGTTCAGGTAAAATTTGAGGATGATTTTTTTTTCTTAAGGGGCAAAGAGTTGTAACACCATAAAACCGGGCCTAACCAGAATTTAATTCCAGCAATTGGAAATCTTGTACTGGAAAGTCAAATTATAGAGTTGGCTTTGACCAAGTGGTCAATTAATGGTTTATTTCACCCTAATTAAGTGTCGATATTGATCAAGGATCCCATTATAAACTTTGAAACTTGTTTTAGTGACCAAATTGAGAAAATTGAAAATTAGGGGACAAATGTATAAAGATTGAAGAGTTAAGGGACTAACCTTGCGATTAGCCCCTCTTTAATCTTAATCACCACATACTTGGTTGTTTAGGGTGAAGTAGCTTCACATAAAGGAAAGCTAAAGAAATGAAATAGTAAAGAAAAGAAAAGAGTTAGAAAGCTTACTCGATTAATTTGGAAGCCACCATCTTCATCATCTCCTTTCTTTAGCTTCAAACAAGCAACACCTCCATTGGAGGGTATTTCAAGCTTCGATTTTCTTAAGTTTCTTAATCATATATTGTAGCTACCGATTGGGTAAGAATTTCCCCTCAATTGGTTTATTGATTCCATGGCAAAACCATGTTTAATTTCAAGTTTAGGAATCAAAGAATACCTAGCAATTCTCTAGGGATATCATACCTTACTTGTTATCATTTTCATAGCTATTAAGTTGCTATGAATTTATTATCGACGTTGAAATCCTTGTTTCTTTGTAGCTAAAGAAAATCAAGGTGAAGAATTGTTGTGCGTAATAAGTGATCCGCAATTGTGCAAGTGTACACGTCGCAAGTTATAGTATAAAAGATATCGTCTCTACAGGGATTGGTGCCACTTCAAGAATCTAATCTCTTGCACTGTAAAAAGTAAAAGAACACAAGTAGAAAATTGTAGGAGTTTTAACTAACAACTAAACTAGAAAGCAACTAAGTAAAACAAGATGTAATCAAAAGAGAGGGAATAGGCCAGGTTATCGTGAGTTGAGGTGTGATAGCCGATTGGATCGTCTTGGTAAAAGAGTGCAAGGGCAACTCTGTTGCTGTGGCAACTTGCGCAGCGGGGTTGCCTTGACAACTAATCGAGGTTGCCTGGGCAACTGGTTGGGCGGCTGGGTAGCAACTTTAAGGTTCGGCGGAGCGTTCTTCAATGGTTTCTTCTTATCCCTAAGTCGAAACTCTAGCTAATTATGCATGCCTTGATAATGCATCCCTGCGTGAATCAAGTGTGAACAACAACCAATCTTGAGCTCCTCTTAGCCGTTGAAATCCTGAACTTATTCCTAAGCCGGATTAATCTTCACCATCAATAGATTGAATAAAGACCATACTCATTCTTTTATTGAATCTAACTATCCCGATATTAGATAAATAGATGAAGTTACGAGATCCTCTCCCAATTCACTCACAAACAAGAATAAAAACCAAGAATGAGTAAACCTTGAATTAAAAGTGCAAACTCTTATTACCTAAACAAAATCCAATTGTTTCTCACAACCACAAAGCACAATAACCTTAGCCAAATAGATTTAGTTCATGGCTAGGTTCCAAAGAACACAAAACAAAGAATCCCTAACATAAACCTAATCGAACAAGAAAGAAAAAGATGAAGAATGGTTGAAGCCTTTGTCAAAATCTCCCCCCTTTGCTATCCCTTGGTGTTGACGGCTTGGTCTCTGTTGTGCGTAATAAGTGCTCTACAATTGTGCAAGTGTACACGTCGCAAGTTATAGTATAAAAGATATCGTCTCCACAGGGATTGATGCCACTTCAAGAATCTAATCTCTTGCACTATAAAAAGTAAAAACACAAATCGAAGATTATAGGAGTTTTAACTAATAACTAATCTAGAAAGCAAATAAGTAAAAGACAATGTAATTAAATGAGAGAGATAGGCCAGGTTATCATGAGTTGAGGTGTGATAGCCGATTGGATCGTCTTGGTAAAAGAGTGCAATAGCAACTCAATTGCCATGGCAACTTGCACAACGGGGTTGCCTTGGAAACTAATCGAAGGTTGCCTGGGCAAATAGTTAGGCAACTGCTTGGGCGTCTGGGCAGCAACTTCAAGGTTCGGAAGAGCGTTCTTCAATGGTTTCTTCTTATCCCTAAGTTAAAACTCTAGCTACTTGTGCATGCCTTGATAATACATCCCTGCGTGAATCAAGGGTGAACAACAACCAATCTTGCGCTCCTCTTAGCCGTTGAAATCCTTAACTTATTCTTAAGCCGGATTAATCTTCACCATCAATAGATTGAATAAAGATAATATTCATTCGTTTCTTGAATCTAACTCTCCCGATATTAGATAAATAGATGAAGTTACGAGATCCTCTCCTAATTCACTCGCAAACAAGATTAAGAACCAAGAATGAATAAACCTTGAATAGAAAAGTGCAAACTTTTATTACCTAAACAAAATCCAATAGTTTCTCACAACCACAAGACACAATAACCTTAGCCAAATAGATTTAGTTCATGGCTAGGTTCCAAAGAAACACAAGATAAAGAATACCTAGCATGAACCTAATTGAACAAGAAAGAAAAAGATGAAGAATGGATGGAGCTTTGTCGAAATCCTCCTTGCCCTTAATGCTTGTCAAAAATTCTATCTTCTCTCCCCCTTGGAGTTGACGGCTTGGTGATCTATTTATAGGGCTAGGTCAAAGTTCTCTTTGAAGAGGAAGTTAGTTGGAATTAAATTATCTTTAAATAATATAATTCTTTATTATAATTATACTCCTTCTAGAACTTCTCCTATCTTCTTGGAATTTAATTCTTCTTTAACCTCTTCATAGAAATCAAACTCCTTTGGGATTTAGCTTTGCTCCACGTCATCTTGGGCTTGTCTAGTCATCAATTTCAACTACCATATCACCTTATTCTTTGTCGACAATTGCCTTGGCAACTAGCTCAGCGTCTTCTTCATGTATTGCCCTGCCAACTAGCTCGGCATCTCCATCATGCATTGCTTGGCAACTAGCTCTAGCCTTGCTTTGGCAAGTGATCCTGCACATACACACAAAACACACCAAAGCAGCATCTTTTCCGATAAAAACAACCAATTTATGCAATCAAGCTCAACGATGGAAGGAAACATGGATTAATGCATGAATGACTAATTATGTAACTAACATGAGCCTATTTCTAACAATAATATAAGTAAAAAGGGTAAGAAAAATAGTACTTTTGAACACTTATCACACCCCCAAACTCGAACTATTGCTTGTCCTCAAGCAATGCAAACTAATAATTACCTGCCAAGACTTCAATTTTCACAAACTTAGCTTTGAACTTGATTTCAATTTTTAGAATCGGGGCACAAAGTATGATTGGCTTTTCATTTTTTGGAAAACTTAGGAGTTACTCGGAATCAAAATATAATCCTTGTGAGTGTGTGTGGAGTTGTGTGCAAGTTGATTTTTCGGATTCTAAGCAAACAAGAGGTTTTCAAATTACTTCATATGGTTCTTTTTAACATGTTTTAACTAGAGCCGATTTTGGGCACCTCTAGTGTTTTGTTTTTAGTTTCCTTAAGTTAATTAATTTATTCAACTAGAGTCGGTTTCAGGCACCTCTAGCGATCAATTTTTAGCACATACTAGAGCCAGTTTCGGGCACCTCTAGCGATCTATTTTTTTAGCAAATGCTAGAGCCAATTTCGGGCACCTCTAGCATTTATCCAATTTTTATTCTAATCCCCCAATTTGTTTAATTATCAACCTAAGTTCACTAGAATTCCTTAAATCAATCAAACCACAACAGTGTTTCATCAAATTTAGCATCATAGTAAAATTCTAAGTTTTTCCATGGTTATCCTAGAATAAAAATTCTATCAATTAAGTGCATTGGCAAAGTCATCATCGGATATTCATCAAATCTAGGCAATTCTTGTTCCAACTAAAGGCATGGCAAGAAATTTATGTATCCTAAATGCAATACTTAAGATGAATGCAACTAAACATGGTAACTACTAATAACAATCCCTCCAAACTCGAGTGAGGCATTGTCCTCAATGCATGCATTAAAAAAAATAAAAATAACGAAAATAAAATGCAAATGAGGACTTACTCCGAGAGTTCGTCGTCGTGGTTGATTAGTTTCCTTTTGGTCGGTGTCTTGATTCTCTTGCTTGAACGCGATGGTTGTTTCTTTGTTGCTGATGGTGGAATCGATCCTCGTACGGGGTTATCCTCATCGTCCTCTTCATCAATGTCATTGGCTTTTCACTTGGAGGATTCAATTGGTGCGGTCTTTGTTGGTACAATAGAGGACTCGTCCGAATATGAAAAGTCAGACAATGATTTCGTACGAGTTGATTCGGCCATAGGTGCTTTACCTTTGGCTTTTGCAGTGGTTGCCGGGATGTCTTTAGCTTTGGTTGCTGTGGCATCTTCAGGGTTGGTTGCCGTGGCATCTACTTGGGTAGGCACGGTGTAGGTTGTCGCGGCATCATCTGTTGCGGTTGCCGTGGCGACTGCTTCATTGGTTGCCGTGGCAAGGATCTCGGCTAGAAAGATTGGGAACGGCATGCGGCTATCCGGGTACTTTTCTAGGATGGCTTGAGTGATTGCATTGTTGTGCTCCTTCATGTACCGAATGAACATTAGTTGCCGGTCTTCAATTTGCCTAAGGTGGCTCGCCAATGGTTGCAAGAGTGCTTCAAAGTGTCCCGGGGTTGATGGCCAAGTTGCCCGGGCATTAGGTGCTTGGGCATTAGGGGTTGCCGAGGTGGCAGGGGTTGCCGTTGCAATTAGAGGCCTTGAGGATTTTACCGGTGCCTCTCCCATTAGCTTTCGGATTTGTGCTTGATTCCAACCAAACTTTGGTAGGGCCTTTTCATTCGGTGGACTCACTTGGGACATGCATCTCCTTGCAAAGATTGGAAATTAAGCAAGGGAAGAAAAGAGAACCCTTGTCCTTTAAGCTACATACACAAATCTCATCACAAATAACTTTTCCAATGTGAATGATGCGATTATGCAAGATAGAATGTATGACCAAAAGACGTGGTATATCAACGGTAGTATTGTGTATGGTGGGCATTAAAGAAGTTTTAACAAACTTATTCCATTGTTTTGCCTCGGGTTTAAGCCGAAGGCGATTTGCCTTGCCCTTGTATTTACCGTCGTTCCAATGAGTTCCCGGTAGAGTGAGTTCTTGAAGCACCTTGTCGAGTTGCTTGGGCGTGATTTGATCAACAAAGGTTTGATGCTCATCCTTCTCAATGTAGAGCCCGTAAAAGGTGTTGACGTTTTCGGGGCTTATGAGTATGACCTTGTCACGAACAAAAACATAAGGATTATCTGGGTTAGGTGAGTGAGCATAGAATTCTCTTACCTATGAGATGTTACCCGGTTCCAATTGATGGCAAAAGATTTGCCGCTTTTGATGTGCAATCCTCTCGAAGATGAATGGTTCAAGGCCGAAATCTTGATGAGAGTTGGAGTATTCAAAGCCTTGTTCTTCGTAAATCTTCCGGCTTTCAAACTTGGAGTGAAATCTTTCTTGAACCACCGGTGTAGCAAACTTCTTGTATCTTGGTTCTTTGGAGGAACTTGGATGAACCAAAAATTTAATTTTGGATGCCATGGATGATCTTGGTTGTGAGTTTTGTAAAAACAAAGAAAAGAAAAGAAAAGAAACTAAAGAGTTGCAAGATGGAAAGTAGGAATAGGTTTCTTGGAAGTTAAGGGTGATGGGTTATATAGAAAAGATAGGTAGTAAATATGGTGGGTGGGATTCATTTTGGATAGAAAATAAAGGGGTTTTGGTTTAGGGGAAGGGTGACGGCTAGGGGGTTTAATTAGGGTAAGTTGGAGGCTTTATATAAGCCTTAGATTCAGCCCATTAATTTCCTTGTTGAAGATGTTTTCCTTCTTTGATCAAAATTCCTCTTTATCTTGAACTCTTTTCCTACAATTCAAAGACAAATCAAATAAGGATTAAAATTAAAGATAAACTAATAAAATAAAATAAATAAAGATGTATAAAGAAATTCTTAAACTTAAAAAGATAAATATGAAATAAAGATGTAGTTTTAATCTTAAAGAAAATAAATATATCCTAAAAAAACAAATAATCGATAATAATAAAATAAAAATTAATTAGTTCAAAGAAGAAAAAAATTAAAAATAAAAATAAAAATAACATAAAAATAAGAAATAAAAATAAAATATCGAAAGGAGAGCATGCTCATGCATCTCCTAAGTTGACCACTTCTTTGTTACGTTCCACATGGGTACCATTGTAGTGCTTTAATCTTTGTCCATTAACTTTGAATTCATGTTTGTCAGTGATGGACTTGATTATCACGGCACCATGGGAGAATGGTTTGACAACTTCAAATGGTCCCGACCATCTTGATTTCAGCTTTCCCGGGAAAAGTTTTAGCCGAGAATTGAATAAGAGAACTAGTTGCCCTGGCGTGAATTGCCGCGGCAATAGTTTCTTGTCATGCCATTGCTTTGTTTTCTCCTTGTAGATTCGTGCATTGTTATAGGCGAGTGCACAGAATTCTTCTATCTCGTTGATGTCCAAAAAACGCTTCTGTCCGACACTTTCCCAATCCATATTCACGGTCTTGATTGCCCAATATGCCTTGTGTTCGAATTCCACCGGTAGATGGCATGTTTTGCCATAGACAAGTCGGAAAGGGGACATACCTAAGGGTGTTTTGAATGCAGTGCGATATGCCCAAAGTGCGTCATCTAGTCTTAATGACCAATCAATCCTAGAGGGATTTACAACTTTCTCGAGTATACCCTTCAATTCCCAGTTGGAAATTTCTGCTTGCCCATTGGTTTGTGGGTGATATGCCGTGGCAATCTTGTGTGATACGCCGAAGCGTTGTAACATATTGGCAATAAGTCTGTTGTCAAAATGCTTGCCTTCGTCACTGATAATTGCTCTCGGCATCCCAAACCGTGTAAATATGTTTTTCTGCAAGAATCGTTGCACGGTCTTGGAATCGTTGTTGGGAACTGCAGCTGCCTCAACCCATTTAGACACGTAGTCGACGACAAGTAGAATGTAGAGGTTGCCAAATGAAGATGGGAAAGGTCCCATAAAATCAATCCTCCACACATCGAACAATTCCACCTCGATGATGTTTTGGAGCGGCATCTCATGTCGTCTAGAGATATTGCCCGTCCTCTGGCAACGAACACATTGCTTTTAAAAGTCTTGGGCATCTTTGTACAATGTTGGCCAATACAAACTGGATTACAAAACTTTGGCCGCGGTATGAGTTCCTCCAAAATATCCTCTATAGGGTGAAGAATGGCATTGCCAGAGTACATTCTGCTGCTCCTCTTCAGGGACACATCGACGTATAACTTGATCTGCATATTGTTTAAACAAAAGAGGCTCGTCCCAAAATTAATGCTTAGCATCATGGCAGAACTGCTTCTTCCCTTGATGAGTAAGACCATAAGGTAAAATACCACAAACAAGGAAATTAACTAAATTCGCGTACCAGGGTATTGTCGAGACATGTGCTACCGTGGCGACTGCTCCCAAAATTTCCGAGGCATGCGCATCCATGGTTGCCGAGGCGTGCGCGTCAAGGGCTGCCAAAGAGTCGAGGGGTGCCGAGGCATGCGCATCCATGGTTGTCGAGGCGTGCGCGTCAAGGGCTACTGCGACGTCAAGAGTTGCCGAGGTGTGCGCGTCCATGGTTGCCGAGGCATCGAGGGTTGCCGAGGCATGCACATCCATGCTTGCCGAGGCAACTAAAAGTTGCTCATCCGGGAATGCATTGCATATCTTTAGATCCACGTCCTCCTCCCTATTGTGTCCTAAACGTTATAAGTGATCGGCCACTTGATTTTCTGTTCCTTTCCTGTCCTTAATTTCAATATCAAATTCTTGTAAAAGTAATATCCAACGAATCAAACGAGGTTTGGCATCCTTTTTAGCAAATAGATATTTGATTGTCGAATGGTCCGTATGAACAATTACCTTTGTACCAGTTGCGTGTGATAAGTGCTACGCAAATGTGCAAGTATACACGTCGCAAGTAATAAAGTGATATGAGTATCGAGTATCGTCTCCACAGGGATTGGTTTGGGCCACTTTGCTTAAGTTACTGCACTGTGAAAATAAAAACACAATTGATAATAGAGGTTTTAATTAACGAGAAAAGTAAAAGCAATAAAGTAAAAAAAATAGATGAAAGAAAAGAGAGAATATGCCAGGTTATCGTGAGTTGAGGTGTGATAGCCGATTGGATCGTCTTGGTAAAAGAGTGCAAGGGCAAATCAGTTGCCGTCGCAACTTGCACAGCGGGGTTGCCTTGGCAACTAATCGATGGTTGCCTGGGCAACTAGCTGGGCAACTACTTGGGCGTCTGGGCAGCAACTTGTGCATGCCTTGATAATACATCCCTGCGTGAATCAAGGGTGAACAACAACCAATCTTGCGCTCCTCTTAGCTGTTGAAATCCTTAACTTATTCCTAAGCTGGATTAATCTTCACCATCAATAGATTGAATAAAGACCATACTCATTTGTTTCTTGAATCTAACTCTCCTGATATTAGATAAATAGATGAAGTTACGAGATCCTCTCCCAATTCACTCGCAAACAAGAATAAGAACCAAGAATGAGTAAACCTTGAATTGAAAGTCCAAACTCTTATTACCTAAACAAAATCCAATTGTTTCTCACAACAACAAAACACAATAACCCCAACCAATCAAGTTAGTTCATGGTTGGGTTTAATAGATATACAAAGAATAATTCCCAAACCATGAATCTAATGGAAGCAAAGAAGAAGAAGAAATAAAACTCTCTCCCTCCTTGTTATCTTGTCGAAATCTCTTCCTTCTTGCCCTTTGGAGTTGTCGAAAATCCTCTCCTCTTGCTCTCTCTATTGGACTTGTCGAAAATTCCCCTAATGATCTCTCTATGCATCTTGTCGAAATCTCCTTGCTATTTATAGGGCTAGGCCAAAGTCCTTCTTTGAGGAGGAGTTTGAGTTTGGAATTAAATTATCTTTAAAGAATATAATTCTTTATTATAATTGTATTCCTACTAGAACTTCTCCTATCTTCTTGGAATTTAATTCTTCTTTAATCTCTGCATGGAAATCAAATTCCTTTGGGTTTGGGCTTTGCTCCACGTCATCTTGGGCTTGTATAGTCATTAATTTCGACATCCCTATTGCATTTTCTCTTTGTCGACAATTGCCATGGCAATTGGCTCGGCGTCTCCTTCATGCATTGCCCTGGCAACTAGCTCGGCATATCCTTCATGCATTGCCCTGGCAACTAGCTCGGCATTGCTTTGGCAAGTGATCCAGCACATACACACACAAAGCACACCAAAGCAGCATCTTTTCCACAAAAACTACCAAGTTATGTAATCAAGCTCAACGATGGAAGGAAACATGGATTAATGCATGAATAGCTAATTATACAACTAATATGAGCCTAAGTCTAACAATAATATGAGTAAAAAGGGCAATAAAATTAGTACTTTTGAACACTTATCACACCCCCAAACTCGAACTATTGCTTGTCCTCAAGCAATGCAAACTCATAATTACCTGCCAAGACTTCAATTTTCACAAACTTAGCTTTGAACTTGATTTCAATTCTCTGAACCGGGGCACAAAGTATGATTGGCTTTTTATTTTTCGGAAAACTTAGGAGTTACTCGGAATCAAACTATAATGCTTGTGAGTGTGTGCGGAGTTGTGTGCAAGTTGATTTTTCGGATTCTATGCAAACAAGAGGTTTTCAAAGAAACTATTGGGTTCTTTTTAACATGTTTTAACTAGAGCCAGTTTTGGGCACCTCTAGTGTTTTGTTTTCTTAAGTGAATTTATTCGACTAGAGCCTGTTTCGGGCACCTCTAGCTATCAATTTTTTTAACACATACTAGAGCCAGTTTCGGGCACCTCTAGTGATCCTAAGTTTTAGCACATGCTAGAGCCAATTTTGGGCACCTCTAACATTCATCCAATTTTTATTCTAATCCCCGAATTTGTTAATTATCAACCTAAGTTTACTAGAATTCCTTAAATCAATCAAACCACAACAGTGTTTCATCAAATTTTGCATCATAGTAAAATTCTAAGTTTGTCCATGGTTATCCTAGAATAAAAAATTCTATCAATTAAGTGCATTGGCAAAGTCATCATCGAATATTCATCAAATCTAAGCAATTCTTATTCCAATTAAAGGCATGGCAAGCAATTTATGTATCCTAAATGTAATACTTAAGATTAATGTAACTAAACATGGTAACTACTAATAACAATCCCCCCCAAACTCGAGTGAGGCATTGTCCTCAATGCATGCATAAAAATAACGAAAAATAAAAATAAAAATGCATACGAGGACTTACTCCGAGAGTTCGTCATCGTAGATGATTATTTTCCTTCTAGTCGGTGTCTTGATTCTCTTGCTTGAATGCGATGGTTGTTTTCTTGTTACCGGTGGTAGAATCGATCCTCGTACGGGGTTGTCCTCATCGTCCTCTTCGTCAATGTCAATGGCTTTTCGCTTGGAGGATTCAATTGGTGCGGTCTTTGTTGGTTCAATGGAGGACTCGTCCGAATCTGAAAAATCAGAAAATGATTCCGTAGGAGTTGATTCGGGCATAGGTGTTTTACCTTTGGCTTTTGCAGTGGTTGCCGGGATGTCTTTAGCTTTGGTTGCCGTGGCATCTTCAGGGTTGGTTGCCATGGCGTAAGCTTGTGCGTGCACGATGTAGGTTGTCGTGGCGACTGCTTCATTGGTTGCCGGGGCAAGAATCTCGGCGGGAAAGATTGGGAACGACAAGCAATTGTCCGGGTACTTTTCTAGGATGACTTGGGTGATGGCATTGTTGTGCTCCTTCATGTACCGCATGAACATTAGTTTCCGATCTTCAATTTGCCTTAGACGACTTGCCAATGGGTGCAAAAGTGCTTCAAAGTGTCCCGGGGTTGGTGGCCGAGTTGCCCTGGCGTTAGGTGCTTGGGCTTTAGGGATTGCCGTGGCGGTAGGAGTTGCCGTGGCAATTGGAGACCTTGAAGAATCTCCCGGTGCCTCTCCCATTAGCTTTCAGATTAGTGCTTGATTCCAACCAGACTTGGGTAGGGCCTTTTCATCGGTGGACTCACTCGGGACATGCATCTCCTTGCAAAGGTTAGAAATTAAGCAAGGGAAGAAAATAGAACCTTTATCTTTTGAGCTGCATACAAAAATCTCATCACAAATAATTTTTCCAATGTTAATGATGCGATTATGCAAAATAGAATGTATGAGCAAAAGACGTGGTATATCAACGGTAGTATTGTGTGTGGAAGGCATTAAAGAAGTTTTAACAAACTTATTCCATAGTTTTGCCTCAGGTTTAAGCCGAAGACGATTTACCGTGCCCTTGTATTTTCCGTCGTTCCAATGAGTTCCCAGTTGAGTGAGTTCTTGAAGCACCTTGTCGAGTTGCTTGGGATTGATTTGGTCAACGAAGGCTTGATGATCGTCCTTCTCAATGTAAAGTCCGTAAAAGGTGTTGATGCTTTCGGGACTTATAAGTATGGCCTTGTCACGAACAAAAACATAAGGATTATCCGGGTTAGGTGAGTGAGCATAGAATTCTCTTACCCATGAGATGTTACCCGGTTCCGGTTGATGGCAAAAGATTTGCCACTTTTGATGTGCAATCCTCTTGAAGATGAATGGTTCAAGGCCGAAATCTTGATGAGAGTTGGAGTATTCAAAGCCTTGTTCTTTATGAATTTTCCGTCTTTCAAACTTGGATTGAAATCTTTCTTGAACCACCGGTGTAGCAAACTTCTTGTATCTTGGTTCTTTGGAGGAACTTGGATGAACTAAAAGTTTAATCTTGGATGCCATGGATGATCTTGGTTGTGAGTAAAATCAAAGAAAAGAAAAGAAACTACAAAGTTGCAAGATAGAAAGTAGGAATAGGTTAAGGGTGATGGGTTTTATAGAAAAGATATGTGGGTGGGATTAGGGGAAAACGAAAAAGGGTTTAGGGTTTTGTAGAAGTTGTCGACAAGGGGGTTTTGGTTAGGATGAATTGGAGGCTTTATATAAGCCTTAGATTCAGCCCATTAGTTTCCTTGTTGAAGATGTTTTCCTACTTGGTTTAGAATTCCTTCTTTATCTTGAACTTATTTTCCTACAATTCAAAGACAAATCAAATAAGGATTAAAATTAAAGATAAACTAATAAAGAAAATAAATAAAGATGTGTAATAGGATTCTTAAACTTGAATAAAAAAATCTATCCTAAAACTACTAATAATCAGAAGAAAAAAAATCGAAAAATAAAATAAAATAATTACTTAATCGAAAAATAAAAAAAAAAAATAAAAATATCAAAAGGGAGAGCATGCTCATGCATCTCCTAAGTTGACCACTTCCTTGTTACGTTCCACATGGGCTCCATTGTAGTGCTTCAATCTTTGTCCATTAACTTTGAATTCATGGTTGTCAGAGATGGACTTGATTATCACAGCACCATGGGAGAATGGTTTGACGACTTCGAATAGTCCTGACCATCTTGATTTCAGTTTTCCCGGGAAAAGTTTTAGCCGAGAATTGAATAGGAGAACTAGTTGCCCTGGCGTGAATTGTCATGGCAATAGTTTCTTGTCGTGCCATCGCTTTGTTTTCTCCTTGTAGATTCGTGCATTGTTATAGGCGAGTGCACGAAATTCTTCTATCTCATTGAGATCCATCAAACGCTTTTGTCTGGCACTTTCCCAATCCATATTCACGGTCTCGATTGCCCAGTATGCCTTGTGTTTGATTTTCACCGGTAGATGACATGTTTTGCCATAGACAAGTCGGAAGGGGGACATACCTAAGGGTGTTTTGAATGCAGTGCGATATGCCCAAAGTGCGTCATCTAGTCTTAATGACCAATCCTTCCTAGAGGGATTTACAACTTTCTCGAGTATTCCCTTCAACTCCCGGTTGGAAATTTCTGCTTGCCCGTTGGTTTGTGGGTGATATGCCGTGGCTATCTTGTGTGATATGCCGAAGCGTTGCAACATCTTTGAAATAAGTCTGTTGTCAAAATGCTTGCCTTCGTCGCTGATAATTGCTCTCGGCATCCCAAACCGTGTAAATATGTTTTTCTGCAAGAATCTTTGCACGGCCTTGGAATCGTTGTTGGGAACTGCAGCTGCCTCAACCCATTTAGACACGTAGTCAACGGCAAGTAGAATGTAGAGGTTGCCGAATGAAGATGGGAAAGGTCCCATAAAATCGATCCCCCATACATCGAACAATTCCACCTCGATGATGTTCTGGAGCGGCATCTCATGTCGTCTAGAGATATTGCCCGTCCTCTGGCAACGATCACATTGCTTGTAAAAGTCTTGGGCATCTTTGTACAATGTTGGCCAATACAAACCGGATTGCAAAACCTTGGCCGCGGTACTAGTTCCTCTAAAATGTCCTCCATAGGGTGAAGAATGGCATTGCCGGAGTACATTATGTTGTTCTTCTTCAGGGACACATCGGCGTATAACCTGATTTGCACATTGTTTAAACAAAAGAGGCTCGTCCCAAAAGTAATGCTTAGCATCATGGCGGAACCGCTTCTTCCCTTGGTGAGTAATGCCATAAGGAAAAATACCACAAACAAGGAAATTAACTAAATCCGCGTACCAGGGTATTGCCGAGGCATGTGCTGCCGTGGCGACTACTCCCAAAATTGCCGAGGCGTGCGCGTCAAAGACTGCTGCGGCGTCGAGAGTTGCCAAGGCGTGTGCATCCATGGTTGCCGAGGCGTCGTGGGTTGCCTAGGCAACTAAAAGTTGTTCATCCGGGAATGCATCACATATCTCTAGATCCGCGTCCTCCTCCCTATTGCGATCCAAACGTGATAAGTGATCGGCCACTTGATTTTCTGTTCCTTTCTTGTCTTTAATCTCAATATCAAATTCTTGTAAAAGTAATATCCAACGAATCAAACGAGGTTTAGCATCCTTTCTAGCAAATAAGTATTTGATTGCCGAATGGTCCGTATGAACAATTACCTTTGTACCAATTAAATAGGATCGGAACTTGTCAAATGTGAAAACTATAGCTAGTAACCCTTTCTCCATTGTTGTGTAATTCACTTGAGCACCATTAAGAGTTTTACTAGCGTAGTATATCACATGGAAGGTCTTACCTGTGCGTTGGCCTAGGACTGCTCCTACCGCGAAATCACTTGCATCACACATGAGCTCAAAAGGTAGCGTCCAATCTGGTGGAACGACAATGGGTGCCGAGGCAAGTTTTTTCTTTAGGGTTTTGAATGCTTGGGTGCAAGAATCATCAAAATCGAAGACTTTATCCTGTTCAAGCAGTTTACACAAGGGTTTAGTGATTTTAGAAAAATTATGAATGAACCTCCTGTAAAAACCTGCATGTCCGAGAAAACTTCGAATTCCTTTAACCGAACTTGGTGGGGGTAATCTCTCGATCACGTCCACCTTGGCTTTGTCTACTTCAATTCCCTTGGATGAAATCTTGTGGCCGAGCACTATTCCTTCATCTACCATAAAGTGGCATTTCTCCCAATTGAGGACTAAATCCGTTTCTTCGCATCTTGCTAACACCTTCTCTAAATTGCCGAGACAGCCGTCGAAGTCATTACAAAAAACCGAAAAATCATCCATGAAGATCTCAAGGAAGTCTTCGACCATGTCCAAAAAAAGAGTGCCATCATGCATCTTTGGAAGGTTGTCGGGCGTTACACAATCTGAATGGCATCCTTCGAAGGCATAAGTACCGTATGGGCATGTGAAGGTTGTCTTTTCTTGATCTTACGGTGCTATGGCAATCTGATTGTAACTGAATAACCATCAAGAAAACAATAAAAGGTTTTACCTGCAAGACGGTCAAGCATTTGATCAATAAAGGGTAATGGGAAGTGATCTTTCCTAGTGGCTTTGTTTAGCTTTCGATAGTCCATACACACCCTCCAACCGGTCACAGTCCTGGTTGGGATAAGTTCATTATTTTCATTGCTTACCCACTGTTATACCTCTCTTTTTCGGTACACATTGTACCGGACTTACCCACGTACTATCGGAGATAGGGTATATAATGCCGGCGTCAAGCCACTTGATGATTTCTTTCATTACAACCCCTTTCATGGCATGATTCAGTCTCCTCTGGGCCTCAATTGAAGGTTTGTGATCATCTTCCAACAAGATCTTGTGCATGCATACCGCCGGGCTAATTCCCTTCAAGTCTGCAATTGTCCACCCTATTGCCTTTTTGTGTAGCTTCAACATCTCGATCAGCTTCTTTTCCTACTCAGGCTGTAACTTAGAAGAAATAATTGTAGGCAGTGTATTATCGGTCCCTAAGTATACATATTTTAGTTGCTCTGGCAATTGTTTCAACTCAAGAATTGGTGGTTGTTCAATAGAGGGTTTTTCGAGCTTACCTTCCTTACCTGAGTAGTCTAGTGGTTCAAAGTATGTACCTGGTCGATTGGCTAGCCAATTTGCCTCTTCTGGTTGTTCCTCATCGACCGGTTCTTCATACTCCTCATGTTCCTCTTGGTCGGCAATGTAGTTACCGAGGCAACTAAATTCCTCATCGAAGTTAAACTCTGCCGTGGCATGAAGAAGTTGGCATTCTTCTGGATCATCGGCATGCCTTAGTGTTTGGAACACATTTAGTTTAACTTGCTGGTCATTCACCCTCATTGTGAGTTCTCCCTTTTCAACATCAATCAAGGTTCTCCCTGTTGCTAGGAATGGTCTCCGAGAATGATGGGTGCATGCTCATCTGCTTCACAATCCAAAACAATAAAGTCGCGAGAAAAATAAATTTATCAACTTTTACCAGTATGTCCTCGATTTTTCCCTCTGGATGCACATAGGATCTGTCGGCTAGCTGCATCATAACTGTTGTAGGTTTTGCCTTCCCGATTCCTAGTTTTTGGAAAACTGATTTAGGCATCAAGTTTATGCTAGCCCCAAGGTCGCATAGTGCTTTCTCCACATAGTGATTTCCAATGGAACAGGGTATTGTGAAACTTTCGGGATCCTTCAACTTAGGTGGCATACGATTCTGCAACATTGCCATGCATCCATCCCTCTGCGGCAACTGTTTCAAACTCTCCTAGCCTTGTTCTCTTGGACACAATGTCTTTAAGAAACTTGGCATAGTTTGGCATTTGTTCAATTGCTTCCACCAATGGTAAGTTGATGTGGACTTGCTTTAGGATATCTTTGATCCTTTCATTGGTTTGAAACCTGATTGACAGTATTGCCGGGACACCTGGAGTTGCCGAGGCATTATCAACTGAGGCTGCCGAGGCATGCTTATCGCAAGTTGCCGAGGCATCTTTATCGTCGGTTGCCGAGGCATGCTTATTGCCGGTTGCCGCGGCAATTCCTGGTTCAGCATCTGAGGCTTTGCCGCTAGGTTCATCTTGATCTTTTTGTGGAGTTTTGTTTGATGAGCGGGTTTGGGCCTCTCTAAGTTGTTGGCCACTTCTAGTGGTGATTGCCTTACATTGCTCATGGCCAGTTCCTTTTGCGACTTCAGTATCGCTAGGTAAACCTCCTTGCGGTCTAGTATTCAGATTTTGAGCAAACTGTCCGACTTGATTTTCCAATGATTTGATTGCCGCCTCTTGGTTTTGCAATCTCATCTCGGTCCTGTTAATAAAAGCATTAGTTATTTTTATGAAATTACTATTCTCAGCCATATAAGATTCAGTTTTCATCATAAAAGCATTTAGAGAATTTTCCAAAGAACTAGATGTCGTCGGTTGTTGCTGTGTCATCTGTTGCCGTGGCATATTCTGCTGGAATCCCGATGCTTGTGCATTCTGATTGTTCTGGTTTAGAGCATTGTTGGGATTACTCCAAGAAAAATTTGGGTGCTTCTTCCAAGCTGGATTGTATGTATTGGACATCACATTGTTGTTCCGATTGTAATTCCCCATATAGAAGCTGGATTCCGGATTCTACATACATTCAGAAGAATTATGGTTATCACCACATAACTCACAAAAAGAATCCATTACCTTGACTTCATGTGTGTTGTTTGGTTTTTGCATGTTCTGGACCATCTTGGTTAAAGTGGCCAATTGTGCCGAAATTGAATCTGATGATCCTAGTTCATGTATTGTGGCTTGGCGTCTAACTCCTCCTCTTCTAGTAGATGGGAATTGATAGTCATTCTTGGCCAGCCTGTTTAAAATTTGCATTGCTTCCTCCGGCGACTTATCTAGGAGTATGTTGTTTGCCGAGGCATCTAGCATCATCCTTGTTGGTGTATTCACGACATTGTAAAACATTGTTACTTGAGTCCACACCGGGAATCCGTGTAGGGGGCATTTGTGTAGAAGTTCTCTATATCGCTCCCAAGCCTCGTACATGGATTCATCATCTGCCTGCCGAAAAGAAGTAATGTCGTTACGAAGCTTATCAGTCAAATTTGTAGCATTAAATCTAGCAAGGAAATCACGACAAAGATCAGTCCAAGATGCTATGGATCCGGCAGGAATGCTATTCAACCATGCTTTCGCCCTATCCCTCAGTGAATAGGGGAATAATCTTAATCGTAGGACATCGGGGGTGACTATGTGTATCTTGAACGAGTTGCAAATCTCGAGGAAAGATTTCAGATATTGTCGTGCATCTTCAGTTGCTGAGCCGCCAAATTGACCTATTGTGTTGATCATATTAAACATTACCGGTTTCAACACAAAGTGGTCGGCTTCAATTTCAGGTGCGACAACTCCTGGGTTAAGTCCATCAAGATCTTCTTCAAGATAGTCTCGAATAGTTCTGTTTCGTTCAAGAATCACTCCTCCTCCTGCTCGAACATCTTGATTCATATTGTCGTCTTGATTTGCCATTGCTTCTCTTATCCTTCGTCTAAGTCTTTGTAAGGTTCGTTCGATTTCTAGATCAAAGGGATATTCTGGTGAAGTCGGTCTCGCCCTGGTCATATACCAATGCAAAACCAAAGTTTGTTAGCCCTTTGAATTTTAAACAAGAAAAGTAAAAAGAAGGTGCAAGAAAATAAAAACAAAGTCGCTATTGCCAATCCCCGGCAACGACGCCAAAAACTTGTTGCGTGTGATAAGTGCTACGCAAATGTGCAAGTATACACGTCGCAAGTAATAAAGTGATATAAGTATCGAGTATCGTCTCCACAGGGATTGGTTTGGGCCACTTTGCTTAAGTTATGACTTTGTGAAAATAAAAACACAATTGATAATAGAGGTTTTAATTAACGAGAAAAGTAAAAGCAATAAACTAAAAGAATAGATGAAAGAAAAGAGAGAATAGGCCAGGTTATCGTGAGTTGAGGTGTGATAGCCGATTGGATCGTCTTGGTAAAAGAGTGCAAGGGCAACTCAGTTGCCGTGGCAACTTGTACTGTGGGTTGCCTTGGCAACTAATCGATGGTTGCACTGGGCAACTAGCTGGGCAACTACTTGGGCGTCCGGGCAGCAACTTCAAGGTTGGCGGCGTTCTTCAATGGTTTCTTCTTATCCCTAAGTCGAAACTCTAGCTACTTGTGCATGCCTTGATAATACATCCCTGCGTGAATCAAGGGTGAACAACAACCAATCTTGCGCTCCTCTTAGCCGTTGAAATCCTTAACTTATTCATAAGCTGGATTAATCTTCACCATCAATAGATTGAATAAAGACCATACTCATTCGTTTCTTGAATCTAACTCTCCCGATATTAGATAAATAGATAAAGTTACGAGATCCTCTCCCAATTCACTCACAAACAAGAATAAGAACCAAGAATGAGTAAACCTTGAATTGAAAGTGCAAACTCTTATTACCTAAACAAAATCCAATTGTTTCTCACAACAACAAAACACAATAACCCCAACCAATCAAGTTAGTTCATGGTTGGGTTCAAAAGATATACAAAGAATAATTCCCAAACCATGAATCTAATGGAAGCAAAGAAGAAGAAGAAATCGAACTCTCTCTCTCCTTGTTATCTTGTCGAAATCTCTTCCTTCTTGCCCTTTGGAGTTGTCGAAAATCCTTTCCTCTTGCTCTCTCTATTGGACTTGTCGAAAATTCCCCTAATGCTCTCTCTATGCATCTTGTCGAAATCCCCTTGCTATTTATAGGGCTAGGCCAAAGTCCTTCTTTGAGGAGGAGTTTGAGTTTGGAATTAAATTATCTTTAAAGAATATAATTCTTTATTATAATTGTATTCCTACTAGAACTTCTCCTATCTTCTTGGAATTTAATTCTTCTTTAATCTCTGCATGGAAATCAAATTCCTTTGGGTTTGGGCTTTGCTCCACGTCATCTTGGGCTTGTATAGTCATTAATTTCGACATCCCTATTGCATTTTCTCTTTGTCGACAATTGCCATGGCAACTGGCTCGGCGTCTCCTTCATGCATTGCCCTGGCAACTAGCTCGGCATATCCTTCATGCATTGCCCTGGCAACTAGCTCGGCATTGCTTTGGCAAGTGATCCTGCACATACACACACAAAGCACACCAAAGCAACATCTTTTCCACAAAAACTACCAAGTTATGTAATCAAGCTCAACGATGGAAGGAAACATGGATTAATGCATGAATAGCTAATTATGCAACTAATATGAGCCTAAGTCTAACACTAATATGAGTAAAAAGGGTAAGAAAATTAGTACTTTTGAACACTTATCAGTACCAATCAAATAGGATCGGAACTTGTCAAATGCGAAAACTACAGCTAGTAACTCTTTCTCCGTTGTTGTGTAATTCACTTTAGCACTATTAAGAGTATTACTAGCGTAGTATATCACATGGAAGGTCTTATCTGTGCGTTGGCCTAGGATTGCTCCTACCGGAAAATCACTTATATCACACATGAGCTCAAAAGGTAGCGTCCAATCTGGTGGAACGACAATGGGTGCCGAGGCAAGCTTTTCCTTTAGGGTTTCGAATGCTTGGGTGCAAGAATCATCAAAATCGAAGACTTTATCCTGTTCAAGCAATTTGCACAAAGGTTTAGTGATTTTAGAAAAATTATGAATGAACCTACTGTAAAAACCTGCATGTCCAAGAAAGCTTCGAATTCCTTTAACCGAACTTGGTGGGGGTAATCTCTCGATCACTTCCACCTTGGCTTTGTCTACTTCAATTCCCTTGGATGAAATCTTGTGGTCGTGTACTATTCCTTCATCTACCATAAAATGGCACTTCTCCCAATTGAGGATTAAATCAGTTTCTTCACATCTTGCCAACACCTTCTCTAAATTACCGAGGCAGCTTTCGAAGTCATTACCAAAAATAGAAAAATCATCCATGAAGATCTTAAGGAAGACTTCGACCATGTTTGAAAAGAGTGCCATCATGCATCTTTGGAAGGTTGCCGGGGCGTTACACAATTCAAACAGCATCATTCGGAAAGCATAAGTACCGTATGGGCATGTGAAGGTTGTCTTTTCTTGATCTTCTAGGTGCTATGGCAATTTGATTGTAACCTGAATAACCATCAAGAAAATAATAAAAGGGTTTACTTGCAAGACGGTTAAGCATTTGATCAATAAAGGGTAATGGGAAGTGATCTTTCCTAATGGCTTTGTTTAGCTTTCGATAATCCATACAAACCCTCCAATCGGTCACAGTCCTGGTTGGAATGAGTTCATTGTTTTCATTACTTACCACCGTTATACCTCCCTTTTTCGGTACACATTGTACCGGACTTACCCATGTACTATCAGAGATAGGGTATATAATGTCGGTGTCAAGCCACTTGATGATTTCTTTCATTACAACCCCTTTTATGGCATGATTCAGTATCCTCTGGGCCTTAATTGAAGGTTTGTGATCATCTTCCAACAAAATTTTGTACATGCACACTGCCGGGCTAATTCCCTTCAAGTCGGCAATTGTCCACCCTATTGCTTTCTTGTGTAGCATCAACATTTTGATCAGCTTCTTTTCCTGCTCAGGCTGTAACTTAGAAGAAATAATTACAGGCAATGTATTATCGGTTCCTAAGTATGCATATTTTAGTTGCTCTGGCAACTGTTTCAACTCAAGAATTGGTGGTTGTTCAATAGAGGACTTTTCGAGCTTACCTTCCTTACCTGAGTAATCTAGTGGTTCAAAGTATGTACCTGGTCGATTGACTAGGCAATTTGCCTCTTCTTGTTGTTCCTCATCGACCGGTTATTCATACTCCTCAGGTTTCTCTTGATCGGCAATATAGTTACCGAGGCAACTAAATTCCTCGTCGAAGTTAAACTCTGCCGTGGCATGGAGAAGTTGGCATTCTTCTGGATCATCGGCATGCCTTAGTGTTTGGAACACATTTAGTTTAACTTGCTGGTCATTCACCCACATTGTGAGTTCCCCCTTTTTAACATCGATCAAGGTTCTCCCTGTTTCTAGGAATGGTCTCCCGAGAATGATAGGTTCATGTTCATCTGCTTCACAATCCAAAATAATAAAGTCAGCGGGAAAAATATATTTATCAACTTTTACCAGTATGTCTTCGATTTTTCCCTCTGGATGCACATAGGATCTGTCGGCTAGCTGTAGCATAACTGTTGTAGGTCTTGCCTTCCCAATTCCTAGTTTTTGGAAAACCGATTTAGGCATCAAGTTTATGCTAGCCCCAAGGTCGCATAATGCTTTCCCGACATAGTGGTTTCCAATGGAATAGGGTATTGTGAAACTTCCGGGATCCTTCAACTTAGGTGGCATACGATTGTGCAACATGGCCATGCATCCCTCTGTTGCGGCAACTGTTTCAAACTCTCCTAGCCTTGTTCTCTTGGACACAATGTCTTTAAGAAACTTGGCATAGTTCAGCATTTGTTCAATTGCTTCAACCAATGGCAAGTTGATGTGGAATTGCTTTAGGCTATCAAGAAACTTCTTGAATTGATATTATTGCTTTTGTTACTTCAACCTTTGTGGGAATGGTGGTGGAAGTCGGATATCTTTAATCCTTTCATTGGTTTGGAACCTGATTGACGGCATTGCCAGGATAACTGGAGTTGCCGAGGCATTATCAAATGGGGTTGCCGAGGCATGCTTATTGCAAGATTCCAAGGAATCCTTATTGTCGGTTGTTGAGGCATGCTTATTGCCGGTTGCCGCGGCAATTTCTGGTTCAGCATCTGAGGCTTTGCCTCTAGGTTCGTCTTGATCTTTCTGTGGAGTTTTGTTTGATGAGCGGGCTTGAGCCTCTTTAAGTTGTTGGCCACTTCTAGTGGTGATCACCTTACATTGCTCATGGCCAGTTCCTCTTGCGACTTCAGTATCGCTAGGTAAACCTCCTTGCGGTCCAGTATTCAGGTTTTGAGCAAATTATCCGACTTGATTTTCCAATGATTTGATTACCGCCTCTTGGTTTTGCAATCTCATCTCGGTCCTGTTAATAAAAGCATCAGTTCTTTTTATGATGCTACTATTCTCAGCCATATAAGATTCAGTTTTCATCATAAAAGCATTTAGAGAATTTTCCAAAGAACTAGATGTTGTCGGTTGTTGCTGCGGCAACTATTACCGTGGCATATTCTGCTGGAATCTCGACGCTTGTGCATTCTGATTGTTCTGGTTTAGAGCATTGTTGGGATTACTCCATGAAAAATTCAGGTGCTTCTTCCAAGCTGGATTGTATGTATTGGACATCACATTGTTGTTCCGGTTGTAATTCTCCACATAAAAGCTGGATTTCGGATTCTGCATACATTCAGAAGAATCATGGTTACCACCATATAACTCACAAAAAGAATCCATTACCTTGACCTCATGTGTGTTGTTTGGTTTCTGCATGTTCTGGACCATCTTGGTTAAAGTGGCCAATTGTGCCGAAATTGGGTCTGATGATCCTAGTTCATGTATTGTGGCTTGGCATCTAACTCCTCCTCGTCTAGTAGAGGGGAATTGATAATCATTCTTGGCAAGCCTGTTTAGAATTTGCATTGCTTCCTCCGGCGACTTATCTAGGAGTATGCCGTTTGCCAAGGCATCTAGCATCATCCTTGTTGGTGTATTCACGGCGTTGTAAAACATTGTTACTTGTGTCCACACTGGGAATCCGTATAGGGGGCATTTGTGTAAAAGTTCTCTATATCGCTCCCAAGCCTCGTACATGGATTCATCATCTGCCTGCCGAAAAGAAGTAATGTCGTTACGAAGCTTATCAGTCAAATTTGTAGGATTAAACCGAGCAAGGAAATTACGACAAATATTTGTCCAAGATCCTATTGATCCGGCAGGAATACTATTCAACCATGCTTTTACCCTATTCCTCAGTGAATAGGGGAATAATCTTAATCGTAAAACATCGGGGGTGACTCCGTGTATTTTGAACGAGTTGCAAATCTCGAGGAATGGTTTAAGATGTTGCCGTGCATCTTCAGTTGCTGAGCCGCCAAATTGACCAATTGTGTTGATCATATTAAACATCACCGGTTTCAACTCAAAGTGGCCGGCTTCAATTTCTGGTGCGACAACTCCTGGATTAAGTCCATCAAGATCTTCTTCAAGATAGTCTCGGATAGTTCTATTTCGTGCAAGAATCACTCTTCCTCCTACTGGAACATCTTGATTCATATTGCCGTCTTGATTAGCCATTGCTACTCTTAACCTTCGTCTAAGTCTTTGTAAGGTTCGTTCGATTTTTGGATCAAAGGGATATTCTGGTGTAATCGGTCTCGCCCTGGTCATATACCAATGCAAAACCAAAGTTTGTTAGCCCTTTGAATCTTAAACAAGAAAAATAAAAGAAAAAATGCAAGAAAATAAAAACAAAGTCGCTATTGTCAATCCCCGGCAACGGCGCCAAAAACTTGTTGCGCGTAATAAGTGCTCTGCAATTGTGCAAGTGTACACGTCTTAAGTTATAGTATAAAAGATATCGTCTCCACAGGGATTTGTGCCACTTCAAGAATCTAATCTCTTGCACTATAAAAAGTAAAAACACAAATAGAAGATTATAGGAGTTTTAACTAATAACTAATCTAGAAAGCAAATAAGTAAAAGGTGATGTAATTAAATGAGAGAGATAGGCCAGGTTATCGTGAGTTGAGGTGTGATAGCCGATTGGATCGTCTTGTAAAAGAGTGCAAGAGCAACTCAGTTGCCATGGCAACTTGCACAACGGGGTTGCCTTGGCAACTAATCGAAGGTTGCATAGGCAACTAGTTAGACAACTAGTTGGGCGTCTGGGCAGCAACTTCAAGGTTCGGCAGAGTGTTCTTCAATGGTTTCTTCTTATCCCTAAGTCGAAACTCTAGCTACTTATGCATGCCTTGATAATACATCCCTGCGTGAATCAAGGGTGAACAACAACCAATCTTGCGCTCCTCTTAGCCGTTGAAATCCTTAACTTATAGTTCTTTGGATTAATCTTCACCATCAATAGATTGAATAAAGATCATATTCATTCGTTTCTTGAATCTAACTCTCCCGATATTAGATAAATAGATGAAGTTCTGAGATCTTCTATTCACTTTCAAAAAAGAATAAGAACCAAGAATGAATAAACCTTGAATAGAAAAGTGCAAACTCTTATTACCTAATCAAAATCCAATAGTTTCTCAAAACCACAAGACACAATAACCTTAGCCAAATAGATTTAGTTCATGGCTAGGTTCCAAAGAAACACATGATAAAGAATTCCTAGCATGAACCTAATTGAACAAGAAAGAAAAAGATGAAGAATGGATGGAGCAACAACTTAAAAATCGTCCTTACCCTTGGTGCTTGTCAAAAAATTCTCTCTTCTCTCCCCTTGGAGTTGAAGCTAGGTGATCTATTTTATAGGGCTAGGTCAAAGTCCTCCTTTGAGGAGGAAGTTAAGTTGAATTAAATTATCTTTCAAGAATATAATTCTTTGTTATAATTATATTCCTTCTAGAACTTCTCCTATCTTCTTGGAATTTAATTCTTCTTTAACCTCTTCATGGAAATCAAACTCCTTTGGGATTTAGCTTTGATAATGCGTCATCTTGGGCTTGTCTAGTCATCAATTTCAACTACCATATCACCTTATTCTTTGTTCCATTGCCCCGAAAGGCGGCTCGGCGTCTCCTTCATGCATTGCCCTGAAAACTAGCTCGGCATCTCCTTCATGCATTGCCCTGGCCACTAGCTCTAGCCTTGCTTTGGCAAGTGATCCTGCACATACACACAAAACACACCAAAGCAGCATTTTTCCCACGAAAACAACCAAGTTATGCAATCAAGCTCAACGATGGAAGGAAACATGGATTAATGCATGAATGACTAATTATATAACTAATATGAGCCTAAGTCTAATAATAATATGAGTAAAAAGGGTAAGAAAAATAGTACTTTTGAACATTTACCAGTCTCCTTTAAATAGGAGATGGCTAGGTCAAAGTCTCTCTTCAGGAAGAAGTTAAGTTGTAATTAAATACTTTAAAAGAATATAATTCTTTATTATATTTAAATTCCTTCTAGATCTTCTCCTATATTCTTAGGATTTAATTTCTCTTTGACCTCTTCATGGAAATCAAACTCCTTTGGGATTTAACTTTGCTCCACGTCATCTTGGGCTTATCTAGTCATCAATTTCGACTACCATATCATCTTATCCCTTATCGACAATTGCCATGGCAACTAGCTCGGCATCTCCTTCATGCATTGCCCTGGTGTAGCGATGTTTTTTCTCGCTAAAAAAGAAAGTGTGTTTTTTATTTGTTTGGAAAATATTTTCTTCCGCGTGGGATTTTAGAAAGCCCGCATTTTATTTAAAAATTGGAGTCTCCACCGGCCACTTAGGTAGGCCGGACACCATAAAACCAGAGATTTAAAAAAACATGTTGGGTTCGGGAGTCGGTTACGGATGGGGAAGGATTAGCACCCCTACATTGCCCAAAATTGGTACTTTAATAATTACCGCTTTGTTAATATTAGATTTTCCGGATTAAAGTGACGATTAGTTTAAAATTCGGTCATAATTGCGAATAAATTTTAAGGGCCCCGTTATCTGAGAGTAAACGCCCAACCACTATCACTACGCCTGATACTGGCCCCGTTTACGCTCGGATAAAAGGGCACCGCATTGACAATTTATATATCATTATGCAACCTTAATGAGCAAAATATAAAACATGGCAGATAATTTAAATGCAAAAAATATTAACATGACAGAATACTGATCTAACATAAATAAAATATGTAATTAAAACACGTATATACATATCAAGCTTAATAGTAGATAAAAACAAATTTGACATGTCACAATAACTAGGTATGAATAAATACGTGTGTGGACAAAAACATATATTTCAAGAAGACATACATATTAGAAATAAAACACATTTCAACATATATAGAACAATATATTATACATAAAAGGAAGATACACTAACACGCAACCTAAAGGCCAAGAGAACATACAATACATACAAAAAATACAAAACATGTTGTGTACGAGCCAACTAGAACATAATATGTGTAATACGAATAACCGAACAAATGCATAAAGATACATAATCATCATAAACTTAACACACATATACATGTATACATAAAAATACAAGGCATATACGAGGGATATATAATAAGGCAAAAGACTACATCAACATATACGATTATAATACGAAAATGAATATTTACATGGAAACAAGACTGAAATAAAAAGAAATAAACATCAGTGGCAGAAATTAAAAGATAATAACATGCGATTTAGGGACGAAATTGCAAAATAGACAAAACCTAAAAGGATCAAAACTGTAATTGGACCAAGGGGCAGACCCGAAGTGAAAAATCCAAAAACGCGGGATGGCTAAAGGAGTAATTTTACCATTTAAAAACTGATTCGATGTAATTTGGGGACTGGGTTGCAAGATTTTGAAATATAAGAGGGACTGTAATTGTAATTATACCATGCGGCGAGACAGAAACGAAAATATTGAAAACGCGGGAGGATTTATTACGTAATTTCCCCATTTCACGAAATAACAACGCTTATAAAAACCCTCTTTTTTGGCCGGACTCAAAATTTCCATTTCGTTTCATTTTTCAGTTTTTATAACCAGCCATTCTTTCATTTTTCTCTCAACTCACCCCTAAGAACCCATAATCCGGTGGCCGACCGCCGTCTTCTCCGCCGCCGCTAGCCGACACCGGCGAGCCCCAAAAAACACACCAAAATGAACCTCTCTTTACCCTCGACACGAATCCGAACTTGGATTCGGAGAAAAAGCCTTTATTCGTCCTAGATCTAAGAAATACGAAACGTAAAAAACCCTTTTTTTTGTATTCAACCCAAAACTAAACCAAAAAAGGACCTCCCACTCCTTTCAGTTCACCATATTCGGCTTGGGAAAGCCGAAGAGGCTTATCACTGGTGAGGGGAGATCTACAGACGACGATGGTAACGACTCTCAACCTTTCTTTTTTTATTTACTATGTATATATTTTTTTGTATGCATGCAACAAAGTAAAAAAAAAAGAAGAGTATTACCACTGAAGACTGGTTTTTTGTATTTTTTCTTTCGATTACAACTTTGCTTGTTACAAAATGTTTGTTTCATACATATATGCCTCTCTCTTGGTTTGGTACAAGTAATATAATGTATATTTTCAGATCTAGACTGATTACTGACATAATCTTTCTTTTCTTGTGTCTGAGCGTGGTGGTTGGAGATCGGCATGGTGAAGCATGGTGGCGGTGTGGGGGTTCTGTCTTCGGCCAGAGGCGTTCTCGGCTGTTGGATCAGATCTGATCTAACGGTCGGGCTGGCTTGAAGGATGAATGGCCCAGATGAAGCCTCGTTTGGTGAAACGGCTCCAGATCATGACGCATGTGGCTCAGCAGTCGAGGAGTTATAGCGCGTGGGACTCACGCACGCGTGGGATATTAAAGAGTCCGCGCGTGGACTGCACGCGCGCGTGGCACTCAAACGGTCCAGACGTGTAGTGCACGCGGCCGGCCAGATATTTTATCCCTGCTTGATCGTGGCCGTTGGATCAGATCTTGATCCAACGGCCCATAGTTATCTGTATCAAAAAAATAATTATGATTAAATAGGGCTTTAGGTTTGGGCCAACCGGGCCTTGTAATAATAACTTCAGACTTGTAATGGACTGGCAATTTATTAATTTGGGTTTAGCATGTTTTTGGATTTTCATTTTGTATTAGCCCAATAATATTAATATTAGTTATAACAACAATTAGTAATAATAATATACATACAATAATACATACGTATATACCTATGCAAACATTAATTAATATAACATACTAGCATGCGTACATATACAATCATACACATAATTAACATAACATCTACACACATTATCAGTAAAACAAATACGCTCATACTAAATATAGATACATACGCGACACACATACACCGTATTTAATACGTATACATACATAGTTTATAATATACATGCACACATATATTAATAACATTCATGCACATAATAAACATATAATATAATATAATACAATGTATACATGCAACACTAATGTACTAATAATTATACTAATATGTATTTACATACCAGATAAAAATGAGTGATTACACCTGGCAAATGCGTCGACATCTCCTTCATGCACTGCCCTGACAACTGGTTTCAGCCTTGTTTAGGCAAGTGATTCTGCACACACACAAAAACAACTATCGGGAGCACCCCTTTTCCACAAAATTAAGCAAAATATGAAATCAAGCTTGTCCACCAAGAAAACAATGCAAACATGCATGAATGGCTAATAATGCAACTAATATGAGCCTAAGTCTAGCAAAAATATGAATAAAAAGGGTGAATAAAATAGTACTTTTAGACACTTAACACACCCCCAAACTCAAACTATTGCTTGTCCTCAAGCAATGCAAACTAATAATTACCCGCCAAGACTTCAATTTTCACAAACTTATCTTTGAACTTGATTTCAATTCTCAGAACCATGGCACAAAGTATGATTGGCTTTCATTTTTCAAAAAACTTAGGAGTTACTCGGAGTCAAAGTATAAAGCTTGTGAGTGTGTGCGGAGTTATGTGCAAGTTGATTTTTCAGATTCTATGCAAACAAGAGGTTTTCCAATTACTTCATTGGGTTCTTTTAACGTGTTTTAACGAGAGCCAGTTTTGGACACCTCTAGTGTTTTGTTTTTAGTTTTCTTAAGCTAATTAATTTATTCGACTAGAGCCGGTTTTGGGCACCTCTAGCGATTAATTTTTAGCACATACTAGTGCCCATTTCAGGCACCTCTAGTGATCAATTTTTTAGCACATACTAGAGCCAATTTCGGGCACCTCTAGCATTCATCTAATTTTTATTTTAATCCCCTAATTTCTTAACTATCAACCTAAGTTCGCTAGAATTCCTTAAATCAATCAAGCCACAACAGTGTTTTCATTAAGTTTAGCATCATAGTAAGATTCTAAGTGTTTCCGAATTTATCCTAGAATAAAAAAAATTCTATCAATTAAGTGCATTGGAAAAGTCATCATTAGATATTCATAAAATCTATGCAATTCTAGTTCCAACTAAAGGCATGGCAAGCAATTTATGTATCCTAAATACAATACTTAAGATGAAGGCAACTAAACATGGTAACTAACTAATAACAATCCCCCTAAACTCGAGTGAGGCATTGTCCTCAATGCATGCAACAAAGAAAAAGAAAAATAAAAATAACAATAAAGAAAAGTAAAATGCAAACGAGGACTTACTCCGAGAGTTCATCATCGTGGATGATTAGTTTTCTTTTGGCCGGTGTCTTGATTCTTTTTCTTGAACGCAGTGGTTGCTTCCTTGTTGCCGATGGTGGAATCGATCCTCATATGGGGTTGTCCTTATCGTCCTCATCATCCTCTTCCTCAATGTCATTGGCCTTTCGCTTGGGCTTGGAGGATTCGATTGGTGCGGTCTTTGTTGGTGCAAAGGAGGACTCGTCCGAATTTGAAAAATTAGACAATGATTTAGTACGAGTTGATTCGGGCATAGGCGCTTTACCTTTGGCTTTTGTATTGGTTGTCGGGCGTCTTTAGCTTTGGTTTCCGCGACATCTTTAGTGTTGGTTACCGTGGCAACTGCTTGGGTAGGCGCAGTGTAGGTTGCCGTGGCATCATCTGTTGTAGTTGCCGTGGCAACTGCTTCATTGGTTGCCATGGCAAGGATTTCGATAGGAAAGATTGGGAATGGCACGCGACTGTCCGGGTACTTTTCCAGGATGACTTGGGTGATGGCATTGTTGGGATCCTTCATGTATCGCATGAACATTAGTTGCCGGTCTTCAATTTGCCGAAGACAGTTCTCCAACGGTTGTAAGAGTGTTTCAAGTTATCCTGGGGTTGCTGGTCGAGTTGCCCGGGTATCAGTTGCTTGGGCATTAGGAGTTGCTGAGGCGGCAGGAGTTGCCGCGGCAACTGAAGGCATTGGAGATTTTACCGGTGCCTCTCCTATTAGCTTTTGGATTTGTGCTCGATTCCAACCGGACTTTGGTATGGCCATTTCATCAGTGGACTCACTTGGGACATGCATCTATTGGAAATTAAGCAAGGGAAGAAAAGTGAACCCTTGTCTTTTGTGCTTCATACAAAAATCTCATCGCAAATAATTTTTCCAATGTTAATGATGCGATTATGTAAGATAGAATATATGAGCAAAATACGAGGTGTATCAACGGTGGTATTGTGTGTTGTGGGCATTAAAGAAGTTTTAACAAACTTATTCCATAATTTTGGCTCGAGTTTAAGCCGAAGGCAATTTACTGTGCCCTTGTATTTACCGTCGTTCCAATGAGTTCTTGAAGCACCTTGTCGAGTTGCTTGGGCGTGAGTTGATCAACAAAGGCTTGATGCTCGTCCTTCTCAACGTAGAGCCCGTAAAAGGTGTTAATGCTTTTGGGGCTTATGAGTATAGCCTTGTCACGAACAAAAACATAAGGATTATCTGGGTTAGGTGAGTGAGCATATAATTCTCTTACCCATGAGATGTTACCCGGTTCGGATTGATGGCAAAAGATTTGCCACTTTTGATGTGCAATCCTTTGGAATATGAACGGTTCAAGGTTGAAATCTTGATGAGAGTTGGAGTATTAGAAGCCTTGTTCTTCGCAAATCTTTCGGCTTTCAAACTTGGAGTGAAATCTTTCTTGAACCACTGGTGTAGCAAACTTCTTGTATCTTGGTTCTTTGAAGGAACTTGGATGAACCAAAAATTTGATTTTGGATTCCATGGATGATCTTGGTTGTGAGTTTGGTAGAAACAAAGAAAAGAAAGCAAAACAAATAAAGAGTTGCAAGATGAAAAGTAGGAATAGGTTTCTTGGAATTTAAGGGTGATGGGTTAAATAGAAAAGATAAGTAGTAAATATGGTGGGTGGGATTAATTGGAAAGAAAGAAAACAAGGGTTTTGATTGGGGAAGGGGATGGCTATGGGATTTGGGGAAGGGGGATGGTTTGGCCGGCTATGTATGGTTTATTTAGGGTAAATTGGAGGCTTAATATAAGCCTTAGATTTAGCCCATTAGTTTCCTTCTTGAAGAAGCTTCCTTCTTGAATCAAATTCCTCTTTATCTTGAACTCTTTTCCTACAATTCAAAAACAAATAAAATAAGGATTAAAATTAAAGATAAACTAATAAAAGAAAATAAATAAAGATGTGCAAACAAATTCTTAAACTTAAAATTTAAAAACAATTAGATAAATATGAAAGAAAGATGTAGTCTTAATCTTGAAGAAAATAAATAAATTTATCCTAAAAAGAGAAATAACCGAAATTAAAAAATAATAAAAAATAATAAAAAAATTAAATAGTTCAAAAAATAAAAAGAAAATATCGAAAGGAGAGCATGCTCATGCATCTCCTAAGGTGACCACTTCTTTGTTACGTTCCACATGGCATCGTTGTAGTGCTTCAATCTTTGTCCGTTAACTTTGAATTTATGTTCGTCAGTGATGGACTTGATTATCATGGCACCATGGGAGAATGGTTTGACAACTTCAAATGGTCCCGACCATCTTGATTTTAGTTTTCCCGGGAAAAGTTTCAGTCGAGATTTGAATAAGAGAACTAGTTGCCATGGCGTGAATTGCCGTGAAAATAGTTTATTGTCATGCCATTGCTTTGTTTTCTCCTTGTAAATTCGTGCATTGTTATAGGCGAGTGCACAGAATTCTTCTATCTCATTGTGGTCCAACAAATGCTTCTACCCGGCACTTTCCCAATCCATATTCACGGTCTTGATTGCCCAATATGCCTTGTGTTCGATTTCCACCGGTAGATGGCATGTTTTGCCATAGACAAGTCAGAAGGGAGACATACCTAAGGGTGTTTTGAATGCAGTGTGATATGCCCAAAGTGCATCATCTAGTCTTACTGACCAATCCTTTCTAGAAGGATTTACAACTTTCTCAAGTATACCCTTCAATTCCCGGTTGGAAATTTCTGCTTGCCCATTGGTTTGTGGAAGATATGCCGTGGCAATCTTGTGAGATACACCAAAGCATTGTAACATCTTGCCGATCAATTTGTTGTCGAAGTGCTTGCCTTCATCACTGATAATTGCTCTCGGTATCCCAAACCGTGTAAATATATTTTTCTGCAAGAATCGTTGAACATTCTTGGAATCATTGAAGGGAACTGCAGCTTCCTCAACCCACTTAGACACGTAGTCGATGACAAGTAAGATGCAGAGGTTGCCGAATGTAGATGGGAAAGGTCCCATAAAATCAATCCCCCATACATCGAACAATTCTACCTCAAGGATGTTTTGGAGCGGCATCTCATGTCGTCTAGAGATGTTGCCCGTCCTTTGGCAACGATCACATTGCTTGTAAAACTCTTGGGCATCTTTGTACAGTGTTGGCCAATACAAACCAGATTGCAAAACTTTGGCTGCGGTACGTGTTCCTCCAAAATGTCCTCCATAGGGTGAAGAATGGCATTGACGGAGAACATTCTGATGCTCCTCTTCAGGGACACATCGGCGTACAACCTAATCTGCACATTGTTTAAACAAAAGAGGCTCGTCCCAAAAGTAATGCTTAACATCATGGCGGAACCGCTTCTTCCCTTGGTGAGTAAGGCCATAAGGTAAAATACCACAAACAAGGAAATTAACCAAATTCACATACCAGGGTATTGTCAAGGAATCCGTGGTTGCCGAGGCATGCGCGTCTAGAGTTGTTACGGCATGCACGTCAAGGGTTGTCGAGGCATGAGCATCAGTGGTTGCCGAGGCATACGCGTCTGGAGTTGCCGAGGCATGCACATCCATGGTTGCCAAGGCATCAGGGGTTGCCGAGGCATGCACATCCATGGTTGCTGAGGCAACTAATAGTTACTTATCCGGGAATGCATCGCATATCTCTAAATTCGCATCCTCCTCCCTATTGTGTTTTAAGCGTGATAAGTGATTAGCCACTTGATTTTCTGCTCCTTTCTTGTCCTTAATTTCAATGTCAAACTCTTGTAAAAGTAATATCCAACGAATCAAACGAGGTTTGGCATCCTTTTTAGCAAATAAGTATTTGATTGCCGAATGGCCCGTATGAACAATTACCTTTGTACCAATCAAATAGGATCGGAAGTTGTCAAATGCGAAAACTACAGCTAGTAACTCTTTCTCCGTTGTTGTGTAATTCACTTGAGCACTATTAAGAGTTTTACTAGCGTAGTATATCACATGGAAAGTCTTACCTGTGCGTTGGCCTAGTACTGCTCCTACCGCGAAATCACTTGCATCACACACGAGCTCAAAAGGTAGCGTCCAATCTGGTGGAACGACAATGGGTGTCGAGGCAAGCTTTTTCTTTAGGGTTTCGAATGCTAGGTTGCAAGAATCATCAAAATCGAAGACTTTATCCTGTTCAAGCATATTACACAAGGGTTTAGTGATTTTAGAAAAATTATGAATGAACCTCCTGTAAAAACCTGCATGTCCGAGAAAACTTCAGATTCCTTTAACCGAATTTGGTGGGGGTAATCTCTCGATCACGTCCACCTTGGCTTTGTCTACTTCAATTCCCTTGGATGAAATCTTGTGGCCGAGCACTATTCCTTCATCTACATAAAATGGCATTTCTCCCAATTGAGGACTAAATCTGTTTCTTCACATCTTGCCAACACCCTCTCTAAATTGCCGAGACAGCTGTCGAAGTCATTACCAAAAACAGAAAAATCATCCATGAAGATCTCAAGGAAGTCTTCGACTATTTCTGAAAAGAGTGCCATCATGCATCTTTGGAAGGTTGCCAGGGCATTACATAATCCAAACGGCATCCTTCGGAAAGCATAAGTATCGTATGGGCATGTGAAGGTTGTCTTTTCTTGATCTTCTGGTGATATGGCAATTTGATTTTAACCTGGATAACCATCAAGAAAACAATAAAAGGGTTTACCTGCAAGACGGTCAAGCATTTGATCAATAAAAGGTAAGGGGAAGTGACCTTTCCTAGTGGCTTTGTTTAGCTTTCGGTAATCCATACAAACCCTCCAACCGGTCATAGTCCTGGATGGAATGAGTTTATTGTTTTCATTACTTACCACCGTTATACCTCCCTTTTTCGGTACACATTGTACCAGACTTACCCATGTACTATCAGAGATAAGGTATATGATGTCGGCATCAAGCCACTTGATGATTTCTTTCATTACAACCCCTTTCATGGCATGATTCAATCTCTTATGGGCCTCAATCGAATGTTTGTGATCATCTTCCAACAAATTCTTATGCATGCACATAGCCGGGCTAATTCCCTTCAAGTCGGCAATTGTCCATCCTATCGCCTTCTTGTGTAGCATCAACATGTCGATCAGCTTCTTTTCCTACTTAGGTTGTAACTTAGAGGAAATAATTACAGGCAATGTATTATTGGTTCCCAAGTAAGCATATTTTAGTTGCCCTAGAAACTGTTTCAACTCAAGAATCAGTGGTTGTTCAATGAAGGGCTTTTCGTGTTTACCTTTCTTACCTGAGTAATCCAGTGGTTCAAAGTATGTACATGGTCGTTTGACTAACCAATTTGCCTATTCTTGTTGTTCCTCATCGATCGGTTCTTAATACTCCTCAGGTTCCTCTTGATCGGCAATGTAGTTGCCGAGGCAACTAAATTCCTCGTCAAAGTTAAACTCTGTCGTGGCATGAAAAAGTTGGCATTCTTCCGGATCATCGGCATGCCTTAGTGTTTGGAACACATTTATTTTAACTTGCTGGTCATTCACCCTCATTGTGAGTTCTCCCTTTCAACATCGATCAAGGTTCTCCTTGTTGCTAGGAAGGGTCTCCCGAGAATGATATGTGCATGTTCATCTGCTTCACAATCCAAAATAATAAAGTCAGAGGGAAAAATAAATTTATCAACTTTTACCAGTATGTCTTCGATTTTTCCCTCTGGATGCTTATAGGATCTGTCGGCTAGCTATAGCATAACTGTTGTAGGTCTTGCCTTCCCGATTCCTAGTTTCTGGAAAATCGATTTAGGCATCAAGTTTATGCTTGCTCCAAGGTCACATAATGTTTTCCCGACATAGTGGTTTCCAATGGAACAGGGTATTGTGAAACTTTCGGGATCTTTCAACTTGGGTGGCATGCGATTGTCAACATGGTCATGCATCCCTCTGTTGCGGCAATTGTTTCAAACTCTCCTAGCCTTGTTCTCTTGGACACAATGTCTTTAAGAAACTTGGCATAGTTCGGCATTTGTTCAATTACTTCAACCAATGGCAAGTTGATGTCGACTTGCTTTAGGATATCAAGAAACTTCTTGAATTGATATTCTTGCTTTTGTCACTTCAACCTTTGTGGGAATGGTGGTGGAAGTCGGATATCTTTGATCCTTTCATTGGTCTAGAACCTGATTGATGGCATTGCCGAGTTAACTAGAGTTGCCGAGGCATCGTCAACTGGGGTTTTCGTGGTGTGCCTATCGTTGGTTGCCGCGGCATCCTTTGTTGCTGGTTGCCGAGGCATGCTTATCGCTGGTTGCCGCGGTAATTCCTAGTTCAGCATCTGAGGCTTTGCCGCTGAGTTTGTCTTGTTCTTTTTGTGGAGTTTTGTTTGATGAGCGAGCTTGATCCTCATTAAGTTGTTGGCCACTTCTAGTGGTGATCGTCTTACATTGCTCATGGCTAGTCCCTCTTGTGACTTCAGTATCGCTAGGTAAACCTCCTTGCGGTCTAGTATTCAGGTTTTGAGCAAATTGTCTGACTTGATTTTCCAATGATTTGATTGCCTCCTCTTGGTTTTACAATCTCATCTCGGTCCTGTTAATAAAAGCATCAGTTCTTTTTATGAAGTTACTATTCTCAACCATATAAGATTCAGTTTTCAACATAAAAGCATTGAGATAATTTTCCAAAGAACTAAATGTTGTCGGTTGTTGCTGTGGCAACTATTGTCGTGGCATATTCTGCTAGAATCCCGATGCTTGTACATTCTGATTGTTTTGGTTTAGAACATTGTTGGGATTACTCCATGAAAAATTTGGGTGCTTCTTCCAAGCTGGATTGTATGTATTGGACATCACATTGTTGTTCCGGTTGTAATTCCCCACATGAAAGCTGGATTCCATATTCTGCATACATTCAGAAGAGTCATGGTTACCACCACATAACTTACAAAAGGAATCCATTACCTTGACCTCCTATGTGTTGTTTGGTTTCTACATGTTCTGGACCATCTTGGTTAGAGTGGCCAATTGTGCCGAAATTGAATTTGATGAACCTAGTTCATGTATTGTGGCTTGGCGTCTAACTCCTCCTCTTCTAGCAGATGGGAACTGATAATCATTCTTGGCAAGCCTGTTCAAAATTTGCATTGCTTCTTCTGGAGACTTATCTAGGAGCATGCCGTTTGCCGAGGCATCTAGCATCATCTTTGTTGGTGTATTCACAGCGTTGTAAAACATTGTTACTTGTGTCCACACTGGGAATTCGTGTAGGGGGAATTTGTGTAGAAGTTCTCTATATCGCTCCCAAGGCTCGTACATGGATTCATCATCTGCCTGCAGAAAAGAAGTAATTTTGTTACGAAGCTTATCAATTAAATTTGTAGGATTAAATCGATGAAGGAAATCATGACAAAGATTGGTCCAAGATCCTATTGATCCGACAAGAATACTATTCAACCATGCTTTCGCCCTATCCCTCAGTGAATAGGGGAATAATCTTAGCCGTAAAACATCTGGGATGACTCTTTGTATTTTGAATGAATTGCAAATCTCGAGGAAAGATTTAAGATGTTGTCTTGCTTCTTCAGTTGCTGAGCCACCAAATTGACCAATTGTGTTGATCATATTGAACATCACCGGTTTCAAATCAAAGTGGTCAGCTTCAATTTCAGGTGTGACAACTCATGGATTGATTCCTTCAAGATTGTCTCGAATAGTTTTGTTTCATGCAAGAATAACTTCTCTTCCTGTTGGAACATCCTGATTCATATTGCCGTCTTGATTAGCCATTGCTACTCTTAACTTTTGTCTGAGTCTTTGCAAGTTTCATTCGATTTCTGGATCAAAGGGGTATTCAGGTGTAATTGGTCTCGCCCTGGTCATATACCAATGCGAAACCAAAGTTTGTTAACTCTTTGAATCTTAAACAAGAAAAATAAAAAGTGCAAGAAAATAAAAACAAAGTCGCTATTGCCAATCCCCTTCAACGGCACCAAAAACTTGTTGCGCGTAATAAGTGCTCCGCAATTGTGCAAGCGTACACGTCGCAAGTTATAGTATAAAAGATATCGTCTCCACAAGGATTGGTGCCACTTCAAGAATCTAATCTCTTTCACTGTAAAAAGTAAAAGAACACAAGTAGAAATTGTAGGAGTTTTAACTAACAACTAAACTAGAAAGCAAATAAGTAAGAGAAGATGTAATTAAAAGAGAGGGAATAGGCTAGGTTATCGTGAGTTGAGGCGTGATAGCCGATTGGATCGTCTTGGTAAAAGAGTGCAAGGGCAACTCAGATGCCGTGGCAACTTGCGCAGCGGGGTTGCCTTGGCAACTAATTGACGATTGCCTGGGCAATTGGCTGGGTAACTGTTTGGGTGGCTGGGCAGCAACTTCAAGGTTCGGCGGAGCGTTCTTCAATGGTTTCTTCTTATCCCTAAGTCAAAACTCTAGCTAATTGTACATGCCTTGATAATACTTCCCTGTGTGAATCAAGGGTGAACAACAACCAATCTTACGCTCCTCTTAGCCGTTGAAATCCTTAACTTATTCCTAAGCTAGATTAATCTTCACCATCAATAGATTGAATAAATACCATACTCATCCGTTTCTTGAATCTAACTCTCACGATATTAGATAAATAGATGAAGTTACGAGATCATCTCCCAATTCACTCGCAAACAAGAATAAAAACCAAGAATGAGTAAACCTTGAATTGAAAGTGAAACCTCTTATTACCTAAACAAAATCCAATTGTTTCTCACAACCACAAAACGCAATTACCTTATCCAAATAGATTTAGTTCATGGCTAGGTTCCAAAGAAACACAAAACAAAGAATCCCTAACATAAACCTAATCGAACAAGAAAGAAAAAGATGAAGAATAGTTGAAGCCTTTGTTGAAATCTCTCCCCTTTGCTCTCCCTTGGAGTTGACGGCTTGGTCTCCTTTAAATAAGAGATGGCTAGGTCAAAGTCTCTCTTGAGGAAGAAGTTAAGTTGGAATTAAATACTTTAAAAGAATATAATTCTTTATTATATTTAAATTCCTTCTAGATCTTCTCCTATCTTCTTGGGATTTAATTTCTCTTTGAACTCTTCAAGGAAATCAAACTCCTTTGGGATTTAACTTTGCTCCACGTCATCTTGGGCTTATCTAGTCATCAATTTTGACTGCCATATCATCTTATTCCTTATCGACAATTGCCCTGGCAACTAGCTCGGTATCTCCTTCATGCATTACCCTGGCAACTACATCGGCATCTCCTTCATGCACTGCCCTGGCAACTGGTTTCAGCCTTGTTTAGGCAAGTGATTCTGCACACGCGCAAAAACAACTATCGGCAACACCCTTTTCCCACAAAATTAAGCAAAATATGAAATCAAGATTGTCCACCAAGGAAACAATGCAAACATGCAAGAATGGCTAATAATGCAACTAATATGAGCCCAAGTCTAGCAATAATATGAATAAAAAGGGTGAATAAAATAGTACTTTTAGACAGTTAACAAGAATCATCAACTTCTTCCAATTCTACCAAGCTCAAGAATAAGGGAAAGCCTTGAAAGCCTCGAAAGTATCAGTAAGTGTAGTCAGAGTCAAGGGATTGGCTAAGTGTCTTTCCTGAATTCATTGATATTGAATTATTGCATCATCACCATTGATCAAGGTATGAATATAAGAGGACCTTGTTAAAGGTTCCATTGGTAAGCTTTAGTAAGCTTATTACATTGTGAAGTTAATTGTTGAAGCATGGCATTGTTGTTGATATCATTGAAATATTGAGAAATATCATATTCTCATGCTATATAGTATTGTCATTGCTACCATTATTGATATCGTTATTGTTATTGACATTGGTAAGTATTGAATCCTTAGATACGAACGGACATGGGATACAATTGCCATGCCATGGAATTCATGAGCTCATTGGTACGGAGTGGACTACGGTCCTTGAGCTAAGGCTCTATTTGGCGATGTTGGTGGGATGTGTTGATATTGGTCTTATTGGCGATGTTGGAGGATATTGACCATTTATTGTTGGCGATGTTGGTTGGTAATTCGCGTATCCACATTACATGTCGATCCAAGGAAAATAAATAAGAATTTGCAAGTATTGTTAAACTTGACTTGAAATGCATCATATTGTTATAAATGTCATTGTTATCATTGATATTCATATTGTTGATATTGACTACCTTACTAGGTGAAGTAAGCCTAATGCATCTTATTTCCATACATTTTCAGGTTAAAGATTAGTCGGATCGAGGATCGGAGCAAGGGCGTTTTTGAAGCAAGTCACTAAGTTACATGTAATGTAACCTTTGTCCTTAAACTTCTAGAAAGGTGGCATAGGGTCTAGACAAGTTAGTTTAGCCCCAATTTGTATGAACATGTGGTATACTATGTTAAATGAGTCAAGACTTGATATATGGTATGTTAATGTTTTGATAAATAGAGTTTAATGGCATAAAATGCACCAATGAGGAAAAACACGGTAAACGGATTCGTTTTGGTGTAAAATTTAACATGCATGTAGATTTATGATGTATAAACTTTTTGGTAAAGTTTCAGAAAATTTGGATATGGTTCAGTTGGTCAAAACGATAATAAACAAAATAAAATTGACATTACAGGTCCTACCATATCGATCCGGGTGATGGCGTATCAATACGAGCTTAAGTTTCTGGAAATGGTTTAGAGGGCGTACCGATACGGGTGATGGCATATTGGTACGGTGCCTCAACACTAGATTAGGGGTTTAGCTCAGTATCAATACGATTTGGGTGCGTATCGATACACCTTCTTTAATCTGTAAATAGAATCAGTCGCGTACTGATATGGTTCGGTCAGTATCGATACGGGCTCTTGGAACATAACGGTATTAACAGTCATTGCTAGGCGTACCGGTACCCCTTAACGTGTATTGTTACGAGTCCTTAACACTGGAATTTTTTAGTATCATTTTAGTAATGGTGTATCTGTTAGGATGATCAATCAATTGAGATGGTGGCCAAGAGGGGGTGAATTGGCTGTTTAAAATTTTTGGAAGCAAATGGAAAGAGATAGACAATGGGACACAAGGATTTATAGTGGTTTAACCTTCTAACAAGGTCTACGTCCACTACCTCAGCTTCCTACTAAGGATTTCAACCAATTTACTATAGAATTCTTCCCCTTTTCTAGGCTAAGGAGGCAATCGTTACAATCGATCAAAGCTTTCTACCCAAAGCTTGATCAAGGATCACTCTTTTACAAGAAAAAAATGGCAAATGTATAATTTCATCACAAGGTAAAGATTTGCCCAAATTACAAGAACACTCAAAGTTGAAATAAAATATTACAATGAAATACACAAGTTGGGTACAAGGGTTTGACTCTAAAAGCTCAAAGGGTTGGATTTTGCTTGATTGCTTGAATGTTGTTCAATAGTTGTTGTAGCAGCATTGAAGTCTTGTATTTATACCCTCTCATTGATTTCTATCCGTTTGGGTGGCTGTATTATTGAATATAGCCGTTAAAGGGCTTCTTTCCCGCAATAAATACTGTCTACCAACCAACTGTATCAGTACACGAAGGACCGTACCGATACCTGTTACAAGAAAAATATAGTCGTTGTTTATAGGTGTATCGATACGCGAGAAGGCGTATCAAAATGGTCATAGTGTAAAATAGGGGTCGTATCAAAACAGAAAGGCCGTATTGGTACGGTTTTTGCTCACTAGAATTTGAGATGAAAAAAATGCATTGGTACGCCTAGCAGCGTACCGATACGGGTAACTAAAATTTAAAAGTTCGTTGATTCCAATAACAAACAAGGCAACAATCAAAAATATTTAATACAAACTGTATCGATACGGATGTGACCATATCAGTACGAATAAAATTTTCATAAACACAGATTTCAGATCGTATCGAAACAGTGTAAGCTGTATCGAAATACTTTACAAAACCATTTACCCATATCGATACGCATCGTTTAAAATTCAGGGTAAGTTGAAGGTCGTATCAAAATGGTCAAGGTTGTATTGAAACATTTTGCAAAATCAAATTCCAGTAGCTAAAATCTGTATTGAAACACCAAGGGGTGTATCGATACGCTTGGGCGTATTTATGTAATTTGGCTTGAAAACACTTAGAAGAACTTTGGGTTTAAGGTTTGGACTTAATAAGAAATTTTCCTTGTCATTATGTGCGACTTTTGAGTACTTAAAAATTTATATTCTTTTACAATTTGGTCTTTAAACAATTTGTTATATCAAAATTAAATATAGGTTTTACAATCTCCCTCTTTTTGATATAACAAAACCAAAGTAAAATTTTTAAGTAACTTTGAAAATTTTGAAAATACTCCCTTTTACTTTAAGCTTAACTTTGAAAAAAAATTGGTTAAATTCCTTTTTCCCTTTTTGTTAGATCAAATCAATAATTTATGAGAGTAAGGCAATCAACTCCAAGCATGTAAAGGAAAGGCAAAATAAGCATTAAAATTCAAACCATAGTTCAAGCAACGTTAAATTCAATCCAACTTAAAACCTAAAATCATAATCCAAATAACAAAGCAATGATAAACCATAGGAGTTCATAAAAACATAAGAACATAGGTGCATAAACTAGTCCTAATATGATATGATATGCAATATGCCTAAGCATTCGTCCCATCCCCTTCATCGTCTTCATTATCTTTATCTTCATCCTCATCATCATTTTTGGCTTGAGTCCTAAGGGAGTGACGCCATTCGTCATGAAACGCGGTAAGAGATAAATCTATAGAGTTTTGGCGATTTTCAATACCCGTCACTCTTTCCTCCAAGGATACAAAGCGTGTGTCGATTGCGATGAACTCGGAATCCATGGTTGTTTGCAAAGAAGCAATGTTGGTGTCAAGTTGGTGAATTGCCCATTGAGATAAGCCATAAGAGCATCAAGATTTGGTTGAGCCACCGGAGCTTGTGGAATGTGAGCCTCTTGAGAAGTCGCCACCGGTTCGGGTTGAACACCTCTTGGAAGATCGGTGTTCCAAACTCATTCTCCATTGTAGTATGTGAACTTTGCGCGACGGAGAGAACACTCATCAATAGGATTGGTAAGAGGTTCCACAAATTCATAGGAGCAATCAATACCCATCTTATGAAAGATGTAGTTCAACACAGAAGGATGTAACCATAGAGGTATGACGATGTTTCACAAGGAAGACGATCTCCGCAGACATAATTTGAGCAAGGTTAGGGCGCTTACCCTCATGGAAGCAGCGAATCCAAAAGTCGTCGACTTGACGGATCGTAGAGAACTTCCCACCGAATAGACAGAACCACCAAGTCATCATGTGGTATAGAATACGGTCATAGGCATCGAGCAGGGTTATGGAGCCTCTAAGAGTATGACTCAAGGAATCCTCATCATCAATTCTCGTATCCTCAAAACCCAAATAGTTTGCTAAAACAGTTAAATCAATGCGAAATCTCTTACTTATTTAATAAGATTCAATTACAATAACCAAGGATCGATTTTCATTGAAAATACACTGGGCATTAGAATAAAAAATCAAGACAAGGTTTCGGTATAAAATCTCGGGTATACTCAAAAAAGGCATAAATTTCCATTCTTCCATCAAATTAAGATATTTAAATTGAAATCGTTCGGATGATAGAAAAGGGATGGAAGTAACACGCTCTCGACGAATTTTATAACTTTGATACTTTTTAAAATGATCAATGGCATGTGGAAATTATGATTCATTAAAACAATTTTGATAAATATAGGTAAGATTGGGTCGATTACCATTATGGTCGGGATTTTGACTAGGAGGATTGGAAGTTGAGGCAATTTCTTTTCTTGCACGTTTCTTTGGGGCCATAATCTAAAAACAAAATCAAACCAAAAACGATGTATGCATAAATCAACACATTCGATCCAAAAATTGATCCAATAATCGAGGTATGGTTTAAAATCTATACAATATAGTTTAAAAACATATACAAGTATAAAAATAATTTTTGGTAAAAGAAAACTTCAAAATAGTGTTAAAAATTATACGATATAATTTTATATTCGAATAAAAAAATTTCAGATTTGAAAAAGATTTTACAAAATATTGAAAACTATACTACATATATCCTAAATATGTAACTATGATTCAAAAACAGTAAGTAAATATGTACGAAGATTCAAAAGAAAAGGTTAGGGTTTATACCTTGAGTTAGGATTTAGGATGAATGAAGAGATATTGATGCACAAACTTGATGATTTTTGCTTGGGTTTGATGTAAAAAACAAAAGCCCTCAAAGATTTTGATGATTTGTGTGAAAATTATAAGGGATTTGGAGGATTTTATAGAGGATTTTCGTATCTAGGGTTTTTGAAAAAGATGATGTGTTTGAATTTAAGTTGGCCACCTCTTTTAATGCCCGAATAACTGCCCAGTGGCTGCGCATACCGATACACCATATGGCAAACCGAAGTGCAATATCGAAAAACTTATTAGCATGCTTCGATACGTGACCCGTACCAGTACAAGTAAAGTTGTATCAAAACACATATCAATAACCCATATCAGTACGTGAAACACCGTATCGATACGCCTGTGCCAGAATTGACATTTTTGGCTGCAGGTTGCTCAAAAATTCGATTTGAATCGAACCAAAATGCATGAAAATGATATGAAAGCATCATGTCTGAACAAAAACAGATGCATACTCCCCCTAGCAACAAGCATAGATGCATATAGGAGCAAAATCACAAAAACAATGTAATCAAATAAATACAAGCATGTTTTTAGACCAAAAGAGACTCTAAGGGTCAAGAAAGGCTAGTTAAACCTAACTCTCTCCTAAGAGACCAAAAACGCTCTTTGTCTAGTAGTTTGGTAAAGATATCCGCTAATTGATTTGAGATGTCTACATATTCTAGAACTACATCATTTTTCAAGACATGATCCCTAACGAAATGATGTCTTATTTCTATGTGTTTGGTTCTAGAGTGTTGGATGGGATTCTTAGTGAGACAAATGGCACTAGTATTGTCACACCTAATGGGGATGGTACCTACATCAATTCATAATCTATGAGTTTTTGCTTCATCCAAAGGACTTGAGCACAACAACTTCCTAATGATATATATTCGGCTTCGGTGGTAGATAATGCTACACTATTTTGCTTCTTAGAAAACCAAGATATGAGCATACTACCTAGGAATTGACATATGCTGAAGGTTCTCCTTCTATCTATCTTACAACCCCCATAATTCGCATCCAAGAAGTCATGTAAACTAAAGGAAGAGTCTCTAGGATACCAAAGACCTAAACAGTGTGTACCTCTAAGGTATCTAAAGATCCTCTTAATGGCTATAAGGTGAGATTCTCTAGGACTAGCTTGATATCTAGCACACAAGCAAACACTAAACAAGATATCTGGTCTACTTGCGGTAAGATAAAGCAAAAATCTTATCATTGATCTATAAAGCTTTAAATCCACACACTTACCTCATTCATCCTTATCAAGCCTTGTAGAAGAACTCATTGGTCTGGCTTGAGGCTTTGTGTTCTCCAAGCCAAACTTCTTGAGCATGTCCTTGATGTACTTATCTTGATTGATGAAGATTTCGTCATTCCTTTGTTTAATTTGGAGCCCCAAAAAGAAATAGAGCTCCCCCATCATGCTCATCTCAAACTCACCTTCCATCAACTTAGCAAACTCTTGACAAAGAAATTCATCAGTAGAACCGAATATAATATCATCAACATAAATTTGAACTACTAATATGTCTTTGTCATTTCTTCTTATGAAGAGTGTAGTATCCGCCTTGCCCTTTTCAAAACCTTTTTCAACTAGAAAACTTGACAACCTTTTATACCAAGCTCTAGGAGCTTGTTTCAAACCATATAAAGCCTTTGAAAGATTAAAAACATGGTTTGAGTATTTTGGATCTTCAAAACTGGGTGGTTGTTCTACATACACTTATTCATTTATAGAACCATTTAAAAATGCACTTTTAACATCCATTTGAAAAAGCTTGAATTCATAAAAACATGCAAATGCAAGAAGCATCCTAATAGCTTCCATTCTAGCTACGGGTGCATAGGTTTCATCAAAATCGGTTCCCTCTTCTTGAGTGTAACCTTGAGCAACATGTCTAGCCTTGTTTCTCACTATGTTACCACTCTCATCTAGTTTGTTTCTATAAACCCATTTAGTTCCTATAGTAGATTTATTACTAGGCCTATCAACTAATGTCCAAACTTGACGTCTCTCAAATTGGTTTAATTCCTCTTGCATAGCCATTATCCAATAATCATCGTTTAATGCTTCTTTGATATTCTTAGGCTCTATGTATGAGATAAATGCTACATTACATACATTATTAAGAGAAAGTCTAGTGGTTACCCCTTTGGATGGATCACCCAAAATCTCACCACCTTTGACATAGTTGAACTCTCTTGGGTAGCTCACTTCCTTTTCCTCTAGATTCATGTCTTTCAAGGCTTCTAGAGGTGGATCTTGTGTTTCCTCTTCTTTGGTTGGAACTTCATTCACCTTTGATGATTGCCCACCATCATTGGCTTCAAAAATCCCTACATCATCATCATCACAAGAATCCTTCCTCGGAAGGAGGTTCTCATCGAAAACCACATGTATTGACTCTTCAACAACTAAAGTTCCTTTTTAAATACATGATAGGCTTTAGAGTTTGAAGAATATCCTAAGAAAATAGCTTCATCACTTTTAGCATCAAATTTGCCTAAATTATCTTTTCCAAAGTTCAAAACAAAACATTTACACCCAAATGGATGAAAATAGCTAATGTTAGGCTTTTTGGATTTTAAAATCTCATAAAGAGTTTTCTTTAAAATAGGCCTAATCATTACTCTATTTATAATGTAGTAAGCCGTATTAGTGGCTTCCGCCCAAAAATATTTTGGTAAATTGTTTTCACAAAACATGGTTCTAGCCATTTCCTCTAAACTTCAATTTTTCCTTTCAACAACCCCATTTTGTTGAGGTGTTCTATGAGCTGAAAAATTATGGCTTATACCATTTGAGTTACAAAAATCCTCAAAACCTAGATTTTGAAATTTGGTACCATGGTCACTTTGAATATGAGAAATAGTTTGAACAAGATCATTTTGAGTAATTTTTGAAAATGTGATAAATTTTTCTAAAGCCTTATCTTTGGTACTTAAGAATAGAACCCAAGTGTATCTAGAGTAATCATCAACTAAAACAAATGCATATGATTTTCCACCCAATCTAGTTGCTCTAATAGGACCAAAAAGATCCATGTGGATCAATTGTAAAATTCTACTAATTGAAGCATCATTAATAGGTTTAAAAGAGACTCTTTTACGTTTGCCTTTTGCACAAGCATCATAAATTTTATCATTTGAAAACTTTATTTTAGGCAAACCTCTTACTAGATCTTTTGAAACCAATTTTTTCTAAAACACCCATGCTTGCATGCCCTAGTTTTCTAGATGCACCATGTATATGTTTCCTAGCGATGACCAAAAAGCACAATTTTATTTGTTTCAATGTTTAAAACCTTGCAACCATTAGAATCAAAAAGAACATTGAAACCTTTGTCACATAACTGACTAATACTTAAAAGATTATGTTTTAGACCGTTGATATATAAAACATTATCAATGAGAATGGATGAGTGATTACCAATGGAACCAATTCCTTCAATGTGGCATTTGGAGTTGTCACCAAATGTTATTCCTCCTCCACTCCTAGGCTTTAGTTTCAATAATCAACTCTTGTCTCCGGTCATGTGTCTTGAGAATCCACTATCAAGGTACCATGAGTTTGCACTTGTAGCCTTGGCCTTGTAGCAATGCTCCCCCTACAAACATGGAATCAAACTTTGATTTTTGGTACCCAAATCTTTTTGGGTCTATGTACATTAGTTCTCAAAATCTTGGTTCCCTTAGGAATCCAAGAAGCAATCTCATTAGCATTGTTAGAAGCTACAACATCCTTATGAATCCAAATGCTTCTAGCTTTCTTACCATAATGGGGCCTTGAATACCCTTCATGTTTGTGTCTATTAAAGTTTCGTTTAACATAGTTGGGTTTTGAAGATTGTCCTTTTTAAAAACTTGATTTCCCAACATTGTTTAAGGAAGCTTTAAGATCATTTAGCTCCTTGAGGTAATGATAATTTAACTCAGAAAGAAGGTTACTTAGATCAACATTTTCCTTTTCAAAATATTTTTGATTATCTAGTAAATCATTAACATTTTTTTCAAGTTCTGAATTAGTCTTGATCAAAGAATTATTTTGATTTTTCAAATAAAAAATTATTTTCTTGTTTTTCAAAAGTGATTCTTTGTATTTCAAAACTAATCCATCGTAAGCCTCTTGCAACTCATTATAATCCTCAAATAATTCATCATAATTAAGATCATTAGATGAGTTGGAGGTTACCTTAGGATCCTCTTCATAGGCCATGAGACAAAGGTTAGCAACTTCTTACTCCTCATCACTTGAAGACTCTTCATCGCTCCAAGTGGCTACATGGGTCTTGTTCTTCTTTTTCTTCTCAAAGCCCTTCTTCTTGAGTTGTGGACAATCAATTTTGATATGCCCTGGCTTCTTACATTCGTAGCACACGATCGGATCCTTTTTTCTTCCTTGCTCTTGTTCTTGAGATCCCTTCTTCAATTGAACTTCATTCTTCGGTTGGATCTCATGAGCAGAGTGAATTGTTTGGCTATCATAGCCAACTCCTCGTCTTCCTCCTCGCTAGAATCACTCTCATCATAAGATGCTTTGAGAGTGATTCCCATCTTCTTTTCGACCTTCATTTCTTCCTTTTTTCATTATCTCATGTGTGAGAAGAGACCCCATGAGAGCATCGAGCTTTAGCATCTTGAGATCTTTCGCTTCTATGATAGTCGTTCTTTTACCATCCCAAGAATCAAAAAGTGAGTAGAGTAGTTTCTGAACTAGCTTCTCCTCCGAAATGACTTCTCCTAGACCCTTGAGGCCATTGACAATTACGGAGAATCGTTCTAACATTTTGGAGATGTCTTCATCCGGCTCCATCTTGAAATTTTCATAGCTAAAATTAAGAAGCCCAGTATTGGTCTCCTTAACTTCATTGGTGCCTTCGTATGTGATCTCTAGCTTATCCCAAATTTCTATGGCACTCGAGCAAGATGACATCTTGGAGTACTCGTCCGGTCCAAGTGAGAAAAATAATATGTGCATTGCTTTATCATTGATTTGGAGCTTCTTCCTATCTTCATCGGTCATCTCGTACTTGGACTTCGGTACTAACCGATCACATTCTCTCTTTATCGGGATTGTCGGTCCAGCTTCCACTACATCCCATATGAGGTAGTCATGGGATTTGATGAAGAACTTCATACAGTTTTTCCATTAGGGATAGTTATCCCCATTGAAGTATGGAGGTTTAGTGATGGAATGAGACTCGTACAAGTTGTTGCCGGAGGTGGATGTCATGGCTTTGACTTCTATTCATTGAATCACCTTCTAGGATCTCTTTAGCGATTGTTAGAACTTCGGTTGAGTGAGGCTCTGATGCCAATTTTTAGGATGATCAATCAATTGAGATGGTGGCCAAGATGGGGGTGAATTGGCTATTTAAAATTTTTGGAAACAAATGGAAAGAGATAGACAATGGGACACAAGGATTTATAGTGGTTCAACCTTCTAACAAGGTCTACGTCTACTACCTTAGCTTCCTACTAAGGATTTCAACCAAATCACTATAGAATTCTTCTCCTTTTCTAGGCTAAGGAGGCAACCTTTACAATCGATCAAAGCTTTCTACCCAAAGCTTGATCAAGGATCACTCTTTTACAAGAAAGAAAAATGGAAAATAGATAATGCCCTTACAAGGTAAATATTTAATGCAAACCGTATTGATACGAATTTGACCTGTATCGATACGAATAAAAAAATTTTAAACCCAGATCTTAGATCGTATCGAAACAGTGTAAGTTGTATCGAAACACTTTACAAAACCATTTACCCAGATGAATGTCGTATCAAAACAGGTGAGGCCGTATCGATACGCATCGTTTAAAATGCATGCTAATTTGAAGGCCATATCGAAACGGTCAAGGCCGTATCGAAACATTTTGCAAAATCAAATTCCAGTAGCTAAAATCTATTTCAAAACACCAAGGGGTGTATCGATACGCTTGGGTGTATTTGTGTATTTTGGCATGAAAACACTTAGAAGAACTTTGGGTTTAAGGTTTGGACTTAATAGGAAATTTTCCTTGTCATTATGTGTGACTTTTGAGTACTTAAAAACTTATATTCTTTTACAAGTTGGTCCTTAAACAATTTTTATATCAAAATCAGATATAGGTTTTACAGTATCGATATGGTAATAGGATGTATCGATACCCTTGCTCTAAAAATTGATAATCACCTTGGCAAGTCATCGAAGATTATTGCTTAAGACCCCCAAGTCTATAAAAAGGTTTAATTTACTCTGATTCATGATATATGTGTTTAACGTTCCTTAGAAAATCCCTCAAATTTGTATAAGTTATTAAATGAAGTATCGTATCGGTTACCGTTTTCATTTCGGTAACGCTTTCTAAACTAGTTATCTACCAGACCGGGTAGGGGATGTTACATCAAACCATATCACTTATGCACTCTTGTAAGAAGACATCTTGGCATACTCGTCCGGTCTAATAGTATAAAAGAGTATATGCATAGCTTTATCGTTGATTTGTATCTTCCTCCGATCTTTAGCAGTATACTCTTGCCTTGTCTTGGGGACTCGCCGGTCACCTTCTTCCTTCATCGAAATAGTCGATATATCTTCCACTACATCCCATAGGAGTGGATTGGATGAAGAGCCTCATTATATTCTTCTAATAAGGATAATTATCCCTAATGAAATACGACAATTTAGTGATGGATTGAGACTCGTAGAGGTTATTGTCGAAAGTAGTGGTCATGGCTTGATGGTAGATTGATTGAACACTAGTAGGATCGACTCAAGAGGTTGTTAATCCTTTCAATGAGTGTGGCTCTGATACCAAGTATTGGGATGATATTTTAATGATAAATGACCAAGAGGGGGTGAAATGGAAAATAAAAAAATTGGTGGAAGCAATAAAAATGTAAAAAGATTGGGACACAAGAATTTACAGTGGTTCAACCTTCTAACAAGGTTTACATCCATTACCTTAGCTATCCACACAAAGGATTTTCTCAAATCCACTAGATTTGCTTTCCTATTGAGGCCAGGGGAGATAACCTTACACTCTCTTAAGACTTATACCCCAAAGTCTTAAGAACCCCCACAAAGGGAATTACAAATGAAGCAAACTGAAAAATCCTCTCAAAGGTAAATTGCTTGCTCAATTCTAAGCTCTCTCAAACCCTAATACTTGAATAAAAAGATTACAAATAAGTTCACTCAAGTGGGTATACAAGATTTGACTCCAAAGGCTCAAAGATTGATGGATGTCTCAAATCCACCAGCTTTGCTTTCCTTTTGAGGCCAAAGAAGATCACCTTACACTCCCTTAAGACTTATATCCCAAAGTCCTAAGAACCCTCACAAAGGGAATTACAAATGAAGCAAACTAAAAAATCCTATCAAAGGTAAATTGTTTGCACAATTCTAAGCTCTCGTAAACCCTAATATTTGAATAAAAAAATTACAAATAAGTTCACTCAAGTGGGTATACAAGATTTGACTCTAAAGGCTCAAAGATTGTTGGATGTGGCTTGAATGATTTAAACTTGTTGAGTAGTTGTTGTTGAAGCTTTGGAGACTTAATTTTATACCCCTCATTGATTTCCAGTTGTTTGGGTAGTTCGGATATTGAATAGAATCATTGGGTTGTATTTTTCCCGTAATAAATGTTGTTTGATGGCCAAGCGTATCGGTACTCGAGCAAGCGTATTGGTACATGCCAAAGAGAAAATAGCCATTGCAACAAAGGGGTATTGATACGCGTGAAGCTATATTGATACAGAGTGTGAGTTTTAAAGGACGTACCGGTACGGTCCGTACCGTATCAGTACCAGTTTTGCTCACTAGAATCCTGATAAGTTGTGCAATAAAAATCGTATCGATATACCTATATTATTATCGGTACGTGTTAACTGATTTTCAAACTTATGGTTCCAATAAAACTGACAAGGCAATGGTTGAATATTAAATCAAAAGATTTGGAAAATCTTTAACCCCCGTAACGGCATACATCATACCGTAAAAATACTCATATGCAATTTTGGTTCCAAGTTTAACAAGGCGTACCGATATGGCTACACGTGTATTAGTACCCTATAGCCATCACGAATAAAACAATTTTCTAGTAGCTAAAAACCGTACCGATTCGTCCTTAGGCATATCGGTACTCTTGTACCAAAATAGCTATTTTTTAGTACCAAATACTTAGAAAATATTTGGGGTTTAAAGTTTTCAACTTAGAAATAATTTGAAGTTTGAATCCTTGTCAATCTGTGAGTCTTTTAAAAGCCTTTAAAAATTATTCCTTTTTACAAATTAGTCATTGCTATATCAAAATCAAATTAGGTTTATCAATATCGACACCAGGCTTGATTTTTAAGGGTTGTACCGATACCCTCCCTCGAGTATCGATACTCCGGCCAAAATGGCCAAAGTCCCAAATTTCAGTAGCTAAAACTCATACCGATACACCTCCCTGAGTATCGATACCCAAGCCAAAATTAAACATACTCTTATTGATACTGGATCGAGTATCAATACCACTAGACCTGTAATGCCCAATTTAGCTGGTTTTACGCCCAATTGGTACCCATAACATGCCTTAACATTTTACAAACATATACACTATAAAACCAAAAACTAAAACAAGACAAAACCCTCAGTATCAGAAGCAATTAAGAAAGACTGAACTACTTTACACTTCTATAGGCATGCTTCCTAAACTCTCACAATCAACATACTTAAAACCAAATCTAGGCCTAGAAACATATAAACATGGCATTCAACATTTATATAAATGGCATATAAACTTATTCAAGACATTCGAAGGTAACAACCGACATCCAAAACATATCTTACACTACAAAGCAAACTAGGGCATATAGTCATCATAAGAAAACATCCAAATAGCAACTTCAACATGTTTAAGGGAATATCAAAACATCAAGATTAAAACTCTAAACCAATTGAAAGCATATCAAAACCCCATCACAAACCCCAAAAGATATTGGCTACACATTGCCTTATTTACCAATTACTAAAATAGTTTATCATACCAAAATGAAAATAGTGTTCTTGGATTCTCTTCGCTCGAAACGCAACCTCCAAACCATAGTTTTCTGCAAGGAAAAAAAAGAGCATAAGCTAATCAAACTTAGTGAGGTTGCTCTCACAAAATCATCTATGCAATTAAGAAATAACATTAATAAACCTTGCTTCATTTTCAAACTTTCTTTTGTGCAAAACACATAATCAAAAGTCATGCTTGAATGAAATCAATACATCATATCATACTTTTACTTTCCATCATATATCATTATATTGGCATTTATAGTGACCATGTTAAACTTCTTTTTAATTAACAACTTTATCGAATACACAAATACGGTGGAGGTAATCTTTCAACCCTCTTTCAACGGTGGTAATAATATTTCAATTACCTATTTCCTCCTCTAGACCGGATAATTTCTTCCATTTACCTCAAGGTCGAATGACACCTCAAACCCGAATAGTTTTTTTCAACTACCACAAAGCAAACTAGGGCATATAGTGCACTCTCATCCTATGGCTAGCCATCTATATCCTATAATTTTCTTTTAATATGTCACTTAGCCAATATAGATCATACACGTATGTGAACTTACTGATTTTTAATGCAACACATACTTGTTTCATCATTTATTCACAATCATGCTCATAGCATTTATATCAATGGTAGCATATCATGCTTACTCATTCCAAACCAAATCTCATGTTTATAAACACGGAAAATCATGATTAAGGTGCATTGTAACAACAAGTTTCATCCTCATGCATTTATTCAAACTTAATTTCAAAATATTCATGTAATATCCTAAATTTTGGCCAGTGACCAAATTGTAAATTTTGAAATTTTTAGAGTTAAAAGTATAAACTTTGGAAAAATTTAGGGCTAAAGTGTAAATTTCTCCAATAAGTAATTTTATTCAGTATAAGAGTGAATCAGATCGAAATAAGTACCTTGATATTGGTTTTAAGAGTTAAGATACAGTAAAAGGTACTAAATTTGGATCGAATAAAATTGTTAAGCATGCTCAGGCTAGGGAAATATTAGGATGGGTAACCTCCGAGAAGGTCCCATAAAAGTGTTTCTGATTGATATTTTGGACTCAGTAAGAGTGGAGAATATTCGTATGGATTATCAATAAAGGATTTCTAAGAGAAGTTTTATTCTATAAAGTTTTTCGATAATTATCGGAATAATAGACTGAGTTAGGAAAATTCAGTCTAAGTCTTTGGGAAAGGAAATTTTTAAGATGGTAGTGTGGATTTCCCGAATATGGAAATATAGAATTTTCAAAATAAATCCGATAGCTCGGAAAAGGTAAAATCGTAGTAGAAGTATTTAACGAATATCAGTATATCGGATCGAATAGAAAATAAGATACTGATCCAAAAGTCATGGAAAAGTCATAAAATACTATTTTATGAATATTTTAGTATATTTGGTTGGATTCCAACTAGATTTAGTTGAATTTTTACAAGAATGGCAAACTAGTAAATAAAAACTAGTTGGAGGGCAAAATGGTCATTTGGCCCCAATGGCAATTCTGAAATATTTAAATAGTTACAAGGGCATTTTTGGAAGATATAAATGGGAGATTTAATCTTGGCCCTTGAATGATGATAAGATCAATCTCAACCATTAGATTAAAAGGGCATTTTAGTAATTTCACTATTTAAATAAATTTAAAATTCATTTATATTTACAAGTGGCATAATTGTAGAGATTAAAAAGTTAAAGGCCAAAAGATGAAGTATTATTCATCTTCTAAAATTTGAAAATTAGAGGAAAAGGGGAGAAATTTTCAAGCTTGATTCAAGCCCCGAAACTCAATTTTTAGTTTGGATCCGAATCAAAAGAAGGTTCGAGGTACTATGAAAGAAAGGATCGAATAAAGCTTAGTGAGGCACGCTAATAAATGGCCCAGGTGAGTGCAATGTCATGCATATAATAAATACATTAATATTTATGTCATTAAACATATGATTGATATAATATGAATATGTCAAGTTTTGGGAAATAAAATGCATTGATCATTTGATTATTTATATTGACAAGGTTGATATGCTTATGCATAATATTTCGTGTATGAATTGCCGAAGTTGAATTATGTTGATATATATATTTCAATGAATGAAATGATTATGGAATATGAAATACATGCCCAAGTATGTTATTAAGGGACATGATATAGTTGGCATGCCATAGAGTCCACCAGCACGCTGAATATACGATTTAGCACTATAGTGTATATAAAGGACACCTAGTGTGGATGGTTAGCACAACCTTATGTGTAGATGGTTAGCACAACCTTATGTGTAGATGGTTAGCACAGTCTTATAAACGTACGGATGGTTAGCACAACCTTATAAACGTGCAGATGGTTAGCACTGTCTTATAAATGTGCGAATGGTTAGCACAGTCTTACGTGCGGATGGTGGGCACGATATTATGTGTCTATATGATATCGACACTCATGTGTCTATATGATACCAGCACTTATGTGTCTATATAATATCGACACTCGTGTGTCTATATGATGCCGACACTTATGTGTCTATATGTTACCGGTACTTTATGTGTCTATATGTTTATCGTCACTTCAGTGACTAGTACTCTGGGAGTACCGATCTCGCATACTTAAGTTTCTCTCTTCATATAAAAGTTAATACATTGGCGTATATCATGCTATATAAATGTAGCCATAAAGTTTAATAAGTTTAAATTATTATTAATTTTGTTTATTGCTTTGTAAGTGAAAACTTAGCGTGTGTTTGATTCGCATGTAGGTTAAGGTGGAGTACTTGAAGAGGAGTTAAGCATGCTGATCAAGCTTCAATCTGCAAAACATCAGTAAGATATTCTAGCTTATGATAATCTGTGGTTGGCATGTAATTATTTGATTACTGGTAGAGTATGATGCATGAAATTAAACTAAAAATATAGAGAATTAATTAGCTTGATGATGAAACGTAGATGGATAAAACAAGATAAGGCATTAGTATGTGACATCTCTGAATCGTATTCAATACGGGAAAGAGGTGTTACATTTAATGGTATCAGAACAAAGGTTTAGCCAGTTCTGGATGCTAAACCGAGTTTGCAAATAAATTTGTCAATAAATACATGCCCCTAGGATATCATATTACCGATGTGCTAATTGTATGACTTGATGTTGCTCCTCATTATATAAGATTGAATGATAATAGAATAAGGAAAGTAAAACAATGATGGAATTCGTCAGTTGACGAATCTTGAAGGTTAAGAAAGGACTCATAGCGGATATGATACAGTAAAATAAGCATGGAAGTTAACTCCTATAGAAAATCTGAGATATATTAACACTGAAAGGTTAGGAGATGTGATATTGATACAGAGGAAGTAGCTTGGAAAACTTCTTGGAAAAGTGTTAGAGATTGGACTTGATGATTAGTTTATAAGAAAATTATTTCATTGATTTCTTAATTCTGATAAGGTACTCGTATTGTTTATGAGAATTAGTGTGAGATTAGTGGGTTAAGCCAGTATGTCAAGGGAATAATTTTGACTGGAAAATTCTAGTATGATTGCTAATAAATGATTTGCAGTATAGCACAAGAATTACAAGAAATTATAAGAACCAATTGTTAGTAAAGCTGGGAACAAACATGTAACCTGAGAATTTAAGACCAATTTTAAGATAAATTGGTTACCTATGACTAACATTGAAGTAGAATGAAAATGGAAGCTTGATCTTTAGTCAAGATATTATCAGTTAAAAGCTAAATGAAGAGAAAATGAGGAAATGTACCACTTTGAGAAAAGATGATTTGTGCAAGTCAAAAAGGGAAAAACTTGGTTTCAGAATTATTATACCTTAAAGAATCGTGAAAGAGTTGGACCAAGGGCATAACTAATGGATCTTATCTCCAGAAGAGAGCAAAGTTTATAGTATATGTACTTATGTTTTGGAGACATTGATTAAATTAGTTACATGTTATGTTATCACTCCGGAGGAAAAAGAACTGCAATTAGACTTGGTACATGAAGAGGTGTTATTAGAAATATTGGTTTATGGAATTAAAGAATTAAGGAATAAGAAAAATTACATCGGTCAACGCCCTAAAAAGAAATCACAAGGTCGAAGGAGCTACTTGAGAATTTGAGAAGAAAATGAGGGAGCAATATATGCAATTGTTTGAAATTAGAATGTGTTAAAAAATCGAGGATGAATTTTCTTAAAGGGGGGAGGAATTGTAATATCCCAAATTTTGGCCAGTGACCAAATTATAAATTTTAAAAGTTTTGGAGTTAAAAGTATAAACTTTGAAAAAGTTTAGGGAGTAAAGTATAAATTTCTTCAATAAGTAATTTTATTCAGTATAAGAGTGAACCAGATAGAAATAAGTACGTTGATATCAGTTTTAAGAATTAAGGTGCAGTAAAAGGTACTGAATTTGGATCGAATAAAATGTTAAACGTGCTCAGGTCAAGGAAATATTAGGATGGGTGACCTCTGGGAAGGTCCCATAAAAGTGTTTATGATCGATATTTTGGACTTAGTAAGAGTAGAGAAAATTTTTTATGGATTATCAATAAAGGATTTCTAAGAGAAATTTTATTCTATAAAGATTTTTTATAATTATCGGAATAATAGACTGAGTTAGGAAAATTCAGTCTAAGTCCTTGGGAAAGAAAATTTTTATGAGATGGTAGTGTAGATTTCCTGAATATGGAAATATATAATTTTTGGAATAAATCTAATAGTTCGGAAAAGGTAAAATCGCAGTAGAAGTATTTAATGAATATCAGTATATCAGATAGAATGGAAAATAAGAGACTGATCCAAAAGCCAAGGAAAAGTCATAAAATACTATTTTATGAATATTTTATTATAGTTGGTTGGATTCCAACTAGATTTAGTTGAATTTTTACAAGAATGGCAAACTAGTAAATAAAAACTAGTTAGAGGGCAAATTGGTCATTTGGCCCCAATGGCAATTTTGAAATATTTAAAAAGTTACAAGGGTATTTTTTGAAGACATAAATGGGAGATTTAATATTTTCCCTTGATTGATGATAAGATCAATCTCAACCATTAGATGAAAAGGGCATTTTAGTAATTTCACTATTTAAATAAATTTAAAATTCATTTATATTTACAAGTGGCATAATTGTAGAGATTAAAAAGTTAAAGGCAAAAAGATGAAGTCTTCTTCATCGTCTAAATTTCAAAAATTAGAGGGAAAAGAGGATAAATTTTCCAAGCTCAATTCAAGCCCGAAACTAAATTTTCAGTTCGGATCCGAATCAAAAGGAGGTTCGAGGTACTATGAAAGAAAGGATCGAATAGAGCTTAGTGAGGCAAGCTAATAAATGGCCCAGGTGAGTGCAATTGCATGCATATCATTATACATTAATATTTATGTCATTTAACATATGATTGATATAATATGAATATGTCAAGTTTTAGGAAATAAAATGCATTGATCATTTGATTATTTATATTGACAAGGTTGATATGCTTATGCATAATATTTCGGGTATGAACTGCCCAAGATGAATTATGCTGATATGTATATTGTCGTGGATGAAATGATTATGGAATATGAAATACATACCCAAGTAAGTTATTAAGGGACATGATATAGTTGGCATGCCATAGAGTCCATCAACACGATGAATATACGATTTAGCACTATAGTGTATATAAAGGACACTTAGTGCGGATGGTTAACACAACCTTATAAACGTGCAGATGGTTAGCACTGCCTTATAAATATGTGGATGGTTAGCACGATCTTACGTACGGATGGTGGGTACGACCTTATGTGTTTATATGATATCGACACTCATGTGTCTATATGATACCTGCACTTATGTGTCTATATGATATCGACACTCATGTGTCTATATGATGCCGACAGTTATGTGTCCATATGTTACCGACACTTTATGTGTCTATATGTTTATTTTCACTTCGGTGACTAGTACTCTTGGAGTACCGATCTCACATACTTAAGTCTCTCTCTCTATATATAAAAGTTAATAGATTGGCATATATCATGCTATAAAAATGTAGCCATAAAGTTTAATAAGTTTAAATTATTATTAATTTTGTTTATTGACTCACTAAGTGAAAACTTAGCATGTGTTTGATTCACACAAAGGTTAAGGTGGAGTAAATTGAAGAGGAGTTAAGCATGCTGATCAAGCTTCAATCTGTAAAACATCAGTAAGATGTTCTAGCTTATGATAATCTCTAGTGGGCATGTAATTATTTAATTACTAGTAGAGTATGATGCATGAAACTAAACTAAACATATAGAGAATTAATCAGTTTGATGATGAAACGTATATGGATAAAACAAGATAAGGCATTAGTAATGTGACATCTATGACTAGTATTTAGTACGAGAAAGGGTTGTTACAATTCATTTGCAACTTTATGTAAAAATTAGCAAGGTACGAAGTGAAAACTAATTCAACTTAATCTCGAACTTAAGAAAGCTTTTCGCATTTTCCCTAAGTCCCCAAAACAGAGCCATCAAGCCTTGACACTCTTTTTAAATCGTTTTCACTCACCACTGCACGATCGCTTCAAAAGCTGTCACATTACAAGCATCTAAAACAATCTGAAAGCTAATACATAGGTTATCCTTGACCTTACCCTATTTCTAAAACATAAAAACAAGGGCAAAAAGCATCAAAATTCATTCTCACAACAGCCTACACCATTGCCAATCATTTTAAGGGTTCGGTTGGATCGGTATTAGGGATTCGAGTTAGTTTAAGGATTAAATCAGATTAAATATTTTTGAAGGTGATAAAAAAATGGGAAATGTTCTAAAATAATTATTTAATGTATTAATGATTGTGGTGAAATCAATTTTGTAAATGAGTTTTGGAAATTGGACATTTTGGACTAGTGACCAAAATGTAAACTTTGAAAACTATTTTTAGTGATTGTTTTGTAAAGAGTCAAAACTTTGAATCTTTAAAGAGCTAATTGCCCAAAAGTCTAATCTCAGACTTTATCCCTTAATTGGCTATTTTAAAAGTTTTTTTGGAAAATATAAATAGGTTGGGGAGAATTAATTTGATAATTAAATCTTTAAAACAAAAATCACATAACTAACTTTCTCTCAAAATATTTTCTCTCCAAATCTCTCCAGCCAAACATCACTTTCTTCTTCTAAATCATCGGGTAAATCTTTCTTTCCATAAATCTTTGTTTCCAAATGGTTTCTTGTTGATCGTTTATCAAAACCTCATTGTTTTAACTTTCTTTTTCTCATGTAAATCATCCAATTAAGGGATAAAGCATCCATTAGAGGTAATGCTCATTCTTCTTCTCTAATGAAAGGTTCTTTACTAAAATTCTCAAGTTGTTGATTCTTTACAACTATTTTCTAATGTGTTTTTGATAGTTTAATTAAGGAAAATTGGATTAATTGTGTTTTGATTGATGGAATTGATATATTTTCGAATTGGATCTATTTTGCTGGGTTCTTGATCTGGTTAGATCATGATTTTAGTGTATAATAATGTTGAAAGCTTAGTTTTATCAATATAATCCCGAAACTAGTTGAATCCCTAATGTTAATGGTCGTTAGATAAGGGTTTTTGTGATGTTAATGGAGCTTAATCATTGCTGGAAGTAAAAGGATGTTGAAAAAGGGCTTTTAGATGTTTATTGATGAGGTTTGATGTATTGAATCATTGTTTTATGACTGGATTAAGATTGGAAGATGGTTAAGGGTGTTTTCGATAAGTTTCGAATGGCTTTTGAGTGGGCAACTTTTGAGTTGCAGGTAATTGCTTTGAGGTAGTGGTTTGGATGCATTTTGATGCACGTTTGCTCTAGTTTGTGTGGCCAAAATATGGGATAATCAAGGCAAAGTAGCTTGAGGTAGATCGTTGCTTGTTGGGAGCTCGATTTGTATTGGCGAGCAAGATGAGGTGTAATCGGTGAGTGGAAATGGGTTTAAATGTCTTTCAAAGGTTTGAAAGTGGTTATGGGAGTTTAGGTTAAGTTTGAAACACTTACTTAAGCTTGGAAGTAAGTTTCCCCTCTTTTTCTCTTTAATATCGAATTGGATATGAGCATGGTTAATTACATGTTTTGGTTTTAAACATGGTTTGATTTACTTACTATAAATGCATGGCTTTGAATACATATGCAATGGTTTTAAAGTATATGAAATACTAGTGAGCATTGGTTTTCATTTCGGTAGGAATATGGTATTGATTGGGCAATGTGGATTGCATATGTGGTGATTTTGTTTAATGCATTGTAAAATAGTGAGTAAATGGTTTTGGAAATGATATATTGGCTATGTGACAAGGTGAAAAACAATTGGATATAGTTGGCATGCCATAGGATGAAGTGCACTATAATATATAAACAAAAATCGATCGTGGCCATGGGTCCTTGAGGTATGGCTGTTTAACTAGGCCACTCAGACTATTAGGATATCTCTTGGGGTATGTGGTTTAACTAGACAGCCCAAGATGATGGTGATCTTGCGGTTTAACTAGGCAAGGTCGGTAAAGCTCGCGGTTTAACTAGGCGAGGCTGTCAAATATTGCGGTTTAACGAGGCAAGGTTTGGGATATCATACGATTTAACTAGGCATGGTATGAGAGATCCGTGTATCTGATATGTAAGGTTAACGGTTGGTTAACCAATGATTCGAGGTTGGATAATCGGTGATAGTGGTCGACTATCCGGGGTCACTATAATTACCAATAAATGAAAGTTCATGAGTTGGACCCATTTTATAATGCTTTGGGATGTAAGCATGAGATGATTTAATGCTTTGGGATTTAAGCATGTGATTTGCAAATGTTTTTGCATAAGGATGATATGCATGTTTTGATTTGGAATCAATGAAAATGCTTTGGTTGTAAGCATGGTTTGAAACAAGTGTTTAGTTTTCAAAGGAATTTAAATGCATCATTGTTTTATAGCATTCTCACTAAGAATGTTTGCTTAGGCTTTCTTTTTCCTGATGATACAGAGCATTGAAGTTTGGGGCAGCAAAGGCAAGGTTAAAGTGATCCAAGAGCAAAGACTATTTTGAGTATGAACTCAGTTTAAGTTTTCAGTTAATAAGGCAATGTGTTCACCATATTTTTGGGATTAGTAATTCTATTTTTCCCTTGGTTTTGAGCATGTTTAATGTTGTGTTTGGGAGTTGGACTGATGTTGATATGTAATTGATTCTTGCTTACGGATATTGCTAAGTAGTTGCCTAGGTATACATCTAGTTAGCCTTGGTTGTATGACATGTTTTGATGAATCTAGCATGTTGCTTTTGATGTAATGGATATGTGAGTGGTTGACATATGCTAGTAAATGTTCAATTGAGAGTTTTGGTATGTTCGGTAAAGTGGCTTAGGAAACATGCCTATAGGTTAATCATTGGGAAACTTATGTTATGTTGTGGTTGCTAAATCTGGGTGTTATTGTTGAAATATGATTGGATGGTTGGTTATATACTTAAATGTGAGTGTTAGGATCTAAATGCATCTAGATTGGATTGAAAAACCAGCTAAAAATGACATTTTGGGTCCAGGCGTATCGGAACGCATCCCCTCGTACCGATACGGCTAGGCCATTTCAGGCATAGCATTTTAATACGCGAGGAAGTGTTTCGATACGGGTAAGCCTTTACAGGCATAGCATTTCGATACGCGAACAAGTGTTTTGATACAGGTAAGGGCTTTTTGGTTGAGCGTTTTGATACGCGGGGGACCATATCGATACAGTATTGAGCTATTAGAATCTGGTTTTTGAAATTTGGCTAAGCGTACGAAACACCTGTACGTGTATCTATACGGGCTGGGGTTAATACGGTTATTGGGATGTTTGCAAGTTTTTGATTCTTTCATTTTAGTCCCTGATCGTTGTGAATGCAATTGCTTGAATTTGGATGGTTGTATTGAGCTGAAAATTAATATGCAAGCATGTAATTAGACAAATTGAGGATTGGTAACCCTAAATTTAGTAATGTTCCTTTAATTTATCAGTTTTACATTTTAGTCCTTAAAATTTATCGTACGTAATTGGTTTCCTTTCCGTGGTTCGTTTCCTTTGTGATTCCATTTGATGCGAGCATACTCACTTAGGATTAATAATATGCATCCAGACAAGATGAAAATGAAAAAAGGATCAGTTTTCGTAATCTTTCTCCAATGTGCTTCGGCAAACCTAATATAGCTGACTTGGTTCGGTCATGCATTTAGGCCAAGTTGAGGGGGTTACATTTGTTGGTATCAGAGCCAGGTTACGAAAGGTTGGGATGTTCTTATTTGATTATTTTTTAGTGTTTGATATGTACGGTGATTGTTTACATCATGTTGGGGTGTGAATTGGGAACATATTGCCTATTACTGAGGTTTTAAATTTTTTTATAAGGTTGTCTTGGATCCTTTGTTGAATGCTGTCTGACTTTAATGTGTTTTGATGCTTGTGTTAACATGGCTCAACCCGAGACTCGCTCGATGATGGTTAATGCTAGGTCTAGGCAGAATAATGTTGAGGGAGTGAATCCTCGTAATGTTTTACCTCCTCCTCCTCCGTTGGTTCCTTCTGTTGATGTTGGGGTTGGTAAGGTACGTCAGGTCCTCAAGTGCCAATTTTTGGTAATTTGGCTCCATTGATCCAAGCGATGATGGGAGCTTTCCAAGCAGCGATATTTGGGGTACAAGTGCAAGCACAGGTACCTGTTATGGTGGTTAATCAAGGTTTACCTTTGGAGCGTCTTCGTAGTCTGGGAGGCAAAGAATTCAAGGGTTTGAGTCTTGAAGTAACCGAGAGATGGCTAGAAAAGACAATCCATATCTTGAATTAGATGGGTTGCAACGAAGTGCGCAAGTTGGGTTGCACTGTGTATGCCAAACTGAGTAAATATGAGTGTTGGTTGAAGAAAGTGATGTTCCTTGGTCATGTGGTTTCCGCAGAGGGTATTCGTGTTGATCCACAGAAAATTAAGGCTATTCTCAATTGGAAGCAACCTAAGTCCGTGTCGGAGGTACGTAGTTTCCTTGGGTTGGCTGGTTATTATCATCGTTTTGTAGATGGGTTTTATAGTATTGCGGTAGCGTTGACGAAGTTGTTGCAAAAGAATATTCCTCATGTGTGGATGGAGAAGCAACAACATAGTTCTGAGAAGTTGAAGGAAGTTTTGTCACATGCTCTTGTGTTAATTCAACCCGAGTTAGGAAAGGAGTTTGTAGTTTATAGTGATGTGTCGTGCGTTGGTTTGGGTTGTGTGTTGATGCAGAGTGGCAAGGTTGTGGCCTATGCGTCAAGAAAGTTGAAAGTTCATGAGCGCAATTATCCAATTCATGATTTGGAGCTAGCAACAGTGGTGTTTGCTTTGAAGATTTGGAGACATTATCTTTATGGTAAGAAGTGTGTTGTTTTTAAGGATCACAAGAGTTTGAAATATTTTATGTCTCAAATGGATTTGAATCTTAGGCAACGTAGATGGTTAGAGTTGCTTAAGGATTATGACTTGAAGATCGAGTATCATCCTGGAAAGGCTAATGCGGTTGCAGATGCGTTAAGTCGTAAGGTGGTGGTTGAGCTTAGGGCCATGTTTGCGAGGTTGAGTGTGACACGAGAATGTGGTTTGTTGGCTGATTTGCAAGTTAAGCCAAAGATGTCACAAATGATTAAAGCAAAGCAACTGTTTGATGATCTCTTGTTTCGCATGTTAAGAACATATCAGATGGAAATCCGATGGATTTTCATTTTGATGATGATAAGGTTTTGTGTTTCAAGGGTTGAATAGTGGTGCCGGATGATTCAGAGTTGAGGCATACTATTTTAACAGAGGTACGTTCTAGTCCTTTTGCTATGCACCTTGGTAGTACCAAAATGTATCGTAGGTTGAAAGAAGTGTACTATTGGGTTGGTTTGAAGTTAGGATGTGGCAGAGTATGTTTCTAAATGCATGATGTATCAGTGGGTTAAGGCTGAACATCAGTTTTCGTCTGGGTTGTTGCAACCATTAAGCATTCTGGAATGGAAATGGGAGAGAATCACCATGGATTTTGTGTTAGGGTTGCCATTGACACCGGCTAAAAATGATTCTATTTGGGTAATTGTTGATTGGTTTATGACGTATACCTTAGACAAGTTGGTGAACATGTATGTTGCTGAGATTGTGCGTTTTCACGGGGTACCTAAGTCTATTGTTTTGGATAGAGATCTGAGGTTTACAGCGAGGCTTTGGGAATATTTTCATCGGGCTTTGGTTACAAGGCTAAGTTTCAGCACCGCATATCATCCTCAGTCGGATGGTCAGTCTGAGCGTGTTATCTAGGTTTTGGAGGATATGTTGAGGTGTTGCATAATTGAGTTCCAAGGAACCTGGAAGAAGCATTTTCCTTCGGTTGAGTTTGCATATAAAAATAGTTATCAAGCGAGTATATAGATGGCACCGTATAAGGCTTTATATGACTGGAAGTGTCGTACGCCATTGTGTTGGGCTGAGGTTGGGGAAAAGCATGTTTCCTTATCGGATGTGTTGAAAGACACGGATGAGAAGGTAAAGCTTGTGTGTGATCACTTGAAAACAGCTACAGATCAGCAGAAATCTTACCAGATTTGAAGCGTAGGGAAATTGAATATGCGTTGGTGATCGCGTGTTCATGAAAGTGTATCCGTGGAAAAAAGTGATGTTGTTCGGACGTAAGGGTAAGCTTAGTATGAGGTTTATTGGACCATATGAGGTTGTGGAGTGTGTTGGTCTTGTGGCTTATCGGTTGAGGTTGCCTCCCGAGCTAGAGAAAATACATGATGTGTTTCATGTATCTATGTTGTGGAGGTATCGATCGGATCCCTCGCATGTTATGCCGGAGGAGCATATTGAGTTGAGGCCGGATTTATCTTTTGATGAGGAACTGGTGAAAATCCTTGATTCCAGCAGCAAAGTTCTTTGTGGCAAGATGATTGAGCATGTTAAGGTTTGGTAGGTACATCTTGGTGTCGAGGAAGCCACTTGGGAAAGCAAGGCGGACATGTTGGAGCAATTTTCGCATTTGTTTCCTCTAGGTAAATTTCAAGGATGAAATTTCTTAAGTGGGGGAGAGTTGTAACGCCTCAGTTTTGGGTCTAGTTGTTTTTAGGGTTGTTTTAAAGGTTCGGTGGACTGGTATTAGGGATTCTAGTCGGTTTCGAGATTAAATCAGATTAAATATTTTTGAAGGTGATAAAAATATGGAAAAATGTTCTAAAATCATTATTTAATATATTAATGATTGTGGTCAAATCAATTTTGTAAAATGAGTTTTGAAAATCAGACATTTTGGACTAGTGACCAAAATGTAAACTTTGAAAACTATTTTTAGTGACTATTTTATAAAGAGTCAAAACTTTGAATCTTTAAGGAGATAATTGCCCAAAAGTCTAATATCAGACTTTATCCCTTAATTGGTTATTTTAAAATTGTTTTGGAAAATATAAATAGGTTGGGGATAATTAATTTGATAATTAAATATTTAAAACAAAAATCATGTAACTAACTTTCTCTCAAAATATTTTCTCTCCAAATCTCTCCGGCCAAACATCACTTTCTTCTTCTAAATCTTCAGGTAATTCTTTCTTTTCATAAATATTTTGTTTCCAAATGGATTCTTGTTGATTTTTTTTATCAAAACCTCATTGTTTTAACTTTGTTTTTCTCATGTAAATCATTCAATTAAGGAGAAAGCATCCATTAGAGGTAATGTTCGTTCTTCTCCTCTAATGAAAGGTTTTTTTTACTGAAATTCCAAAGTTGTAGATTCTTTACAATTGTTTTCTAATGTGTTTTATGTAATATCCTAAATTTTGGTCAATGACCAAAATGTAAATTTTAAAAGTTATGGGATTAAAGTATAAACATTGAAAAAGTTTGGGGACTAAAGTGTAAATTTTCCAGTAAGTAATTTTATTTAGTAAAAGAGATTATCGGACGAAATAAGTACCTTGGTATCGGTTTTAAGAATTAAGATGTAGTCAAAGGTACTGAATTTGGATCGAATAAAATTGTTAAGCGTGCTTAGGCCAGGGAAATGTTAAGATGGGTGACCTCCGGGAAGGTCCCATAAAAGTGTTTCTGATCGAAATTTTGGACTCAGTAAAAGTAAAAAATATTCGAATGGATTATCGATAAAGGATTTCTAAGAGAAATTTTATTCTATGGAGATTTTCGATAATTATTGGAATAATAGACTGAGTTAGGAAAATTCAGTCTAAGTCCTTGGAAAATGAAGTTTTATGGGATAATAGAGTTTATTTCCTGAATATGGAAATATAGAATTTTCGGAATAAATCTGATAGCTTGGTAAAGGTAAAATCGCAGTAAAGATATTTTATGAATATCGAGATATCAGATCGAACTAAAATTTTAGAGGTTGTTCCATAAGCCATAGAAAATTCATAAAATAATATTTATGAAATAGTGGCTAGTTGGAAATGAACTAATTTAGTTGGATTGTAATGGGATGGCAATTTTGAAACAAGTTAGTAAATAAAAACTAGTTGGAGGGCAAATTGGTTAATTGGCCCCAATGGCATTTTTGAAATATTTAAAAAGTTAAAAGGTCAATTTTGGAAGAAAGAAATGGGATATTTAATCTTGGCCCTTGATTGATGATAAAATCAATTTCAACCGTTGGATAAAAAAGGCAGTTTAGTAATTTTCCTATTTAAAGGAATTTAAATATGTGTCTTAATTGAGTATTATTAAAAGAAAAGAATCAAAAGATGAAGACTCTTTCATCTTCTTCATTTCGAAATTTAGAGGAAAAAGGGGAGAAATTTTTTCAAGTTTGATTCAAGCTCCGAAATTCAATTTTCAGGTAATATTTTGAACTGCAAAGTTGTTATGGGAAAAAAATAGGGTTTATGGAAAAAGTTTGGGGCTTTTGGAATATTATGATTTCATGATGAAATTCAAGTTGAAATCAAGCTAGTATAATGTTAAAATCATGTTATTAAGTTGAGATTTAAACCCTACATATTTTAGTTTGTATTAAGATGATTAGGGTTTATAGATTCAAGTTTAATTTAGGGTTTACGATGTTGGATAAATTATTTACTAAGCTTGATCTGTTGTTTGGAAGCAAAACCCTAAGCTAAATTGTGTAGGGACCATTTCGGCTAATTGAAAAGTTGAAGGAATAATCTGAATTTTTATGATTTTGAAGTGTAATTATGTTATTAATGATATTGGAGATGAGAAATTGGAGTTAAAGTGTTAAATTGAAGTTGAATCAAAGTAGTGACCATTTTGACAAATTGTCAAAATTAAGTGACCGTTTCGGCAAGGAGGTTTTTGATAAGGATTAAATCTTAATTTTATTTGAAATAATAGAATTCAAGTAGTAATGATGATTTGAGGACTAAATTGCAAAGTTAAGAAGTTTGAATCCTTATCTTTGCATTTTAGTGACTAATTCGAAAAGAAGGAAAATTAGGGGGGTCAATGTTGAATAATATTTGATGAAAAAGGGTGATAAGTTGATGGTTTGAATCAAGTATTGCGACTAAATTGAAAAGTAGAGAAGTAAGGAGAAGTTAGTATAAAGTTTGAAGTTATTTATGGAAGTTGTGTAGAAAACTGGATTTGGCAGTAAGTTTGAAAATTCACCATATATTCTACAAAAATGGTTAGAAGGTAAATTTTATACCGATGTAAATATTTGTTCGTCTAGTTTCGTGTCCAACAAACGGAAATTGATTTCGAGTTTCGAGCAAAAAGATATGAATTTTTAAGTGGTGAAAGGTCAAAAAATAATATGGCAGTCTATCCCGAAATCGACACTGGAAATTGATTTTGAAAATTCGCCATAAATCGTACAAGTTGAATTTGGGATATTAATTTGTATGGTTGAAAAGCTTATTGAATATAGTTTCTTTCAGAACAAACAGAATTGAATTCCGAGCTGTAAATTATTTTATAAAAATATTTCTTTGATGGTAGTGCAAGTTAACAGAAAATGGAAATTGAGACAATTTGTGTCTAATGGTTGTTAGCAAGCTTGGAGGAATTACTTGATGATCAAAATGGTCATTAGAGACCAAAAATGAGTTTTTGAACAGTATATGGAAGGAAAAAATTTATGGGAATTTTTATGTTGAATAATTAGATAGCTTAAGTGAAATATTGTTAGATTTAGAAGTGAATCTAACAAATGTTTATTTATATTCATGTGATAAATGAAGTTGGATTCGATTCAAGAGAAGGTTCGAGGTACTATAAAGGAAAGGATCAATAGAGCTTAGTGAGGCATATTAATAAATGGCCAAGGTGAGTGCAATTGCATGCATATCATAATACATTGATATTTATGTCATTGAATATATGATTAATATAATATGGATATGTTAAGATTTGAGAAATAAAATGAATTGATCATTTGATTACTTACATTAATGAAATTGAAATGTTATTTCGGGTATGAACTACCCAATGTTGATATATATTGATATATGTTGCCAATGATGAGATATAGTTGGATATCCATAGAGTCATAAACAGTTGTATAAATATTCTAAGCACTTCAGGTAAAGTGCAAATTTCATTAATGGTATACTTCGGTAAGTATACCGAAGCACTTTGGTGCTAAGCACTCATGGTAGAGTGCAATAATACACTATACTCAAGTAAGTATAGGGGGTGACTCGTGTACATAGAATCTCTTAATTCGATACCTTGGGCTAAGTAAATTGAAATGAATCAAAGAAACAAAATGATAAGCTTGAAAGCTTGCAGATAGAAATGAAAAGGTATTGGTAAGCATTGAAAACTTACGGATGGAAATGGCAACGGTATTGGTAAGATCTAATCTTACTACTTTGATATTCATATATGTTGTTACATATTTACTTATGTTAAAGAACATGAAATGGTAAAATGATCATATGCATTATTATTTATTTACATTGATATTTATGTCAAATTTCATTTGACTATGAATTATTGCCTCACTAAGTAATTACTTAGCGTGTGTTTTATTTCACATGTAGGTTCTCCGAAAATAGACTAACAAGGAGGAGCTGTTAATTGGGAAGATCAAGTTAATATCTGTAAGTACAGTACGTACATCTTTAACGTAATTTAATAGACTAGTGGGCATGTAATATTTTAAGTGGGTAAACTGTTTTATAATTCTAAGTTTATAACGTATTTATACATTGTCAGGGAAGCATGGATTTAGAGAAACAGTTTGTTATTAATAATTATGAATTTTGATGTAGTTAAATGTTGTTTAACCCTGATCGCGTAAAAATTTGAAAATCAGGAAAAGGGTCTAGACAATGTACATAGTTTTCACCCTGGATTATATTTTTACTTCAATAACTCAATTATGAATTTTACAAATCAATTCAGGGTCAAAACTAGCTGCAATAGACTGATATAATTTTTAATTCAAAACCAAGAAAATGTTAAGCTACAAGATAAATTTTGGTATAAAAAATTATAAGTCAAGATTTATTTAAATGACTCTATAACATCTTTAATGTATATTCGGCTTACGAGTATACGTTAAGGGTGTTACATTTTAATAGTTTAATTACGGAAAATTGGATTAATTGTGTTTTGATTGATATAATTGATATATTTTCAAATTGGATCTATTTTGCTGGGTTCTTGATCTGGTTAGATCATGATTTTAGTGTATAATAATGTTGAAAGCTTGATTTTATCAATATAATCATGAAACTAGTTGAATCCCTAATGTTAATGGTTGTTAGATAAGGGGTTTTGTGATGTTAATGGAGTTTAATCATTGCTAGAAGTAAAAAGATGTTGAAAAGGGTTTTTAGATGTTTATTGATGAGGTTTGATGTATTGAATCATTGTTTTGTGGTTGGGTTAAGATTGGAAGATTATTAAGGGTGTTTTCGATAAGTTTCAGATGGCTTTTGAGTAGGCAACTTGTGAGTTGCGGGTAATTTCTTTGAGGCAGTGGTTTGGATGCATTTTGATGCACGTTTCCTTTGGTTTGTGTGGCCAAAATAGGGGATAATCAAGGCGAAGTAGCTTGAGGTGGATCGTTGCTTGCTAGGAGCTCAATTTGCATTGGCAAGCAAGGCGAGGTGTAATCGGTGAGTGGAATGGGTTTAAATGTCTTTCAAGGGTGAGTTTAGGTTAAGTTTGAAACACTTACTTAAGCTCGGAAGTAAGCTTCCCCTCTTTTGCTCTTTAATATCGGATTGGATATGAGCATGGTTGATTACATGTTTTGGTTTTAAACATGGTTTGATTTACTTAATATTAATGCATGGTTTTGAATACATATGAAATGATTTTAAAGTACATGAAATGCTAGTGAGCATTGGTTTTCATTCTGGTTGGGAATGTGGTATTGCTTGGGCAATGTGGATTGCAAATGTGGTGATTTTGTTTAATGCGTTGTAAAACAGTGAGTAAATGGTTTTGTAAATGATATATTGGCTATGTGACAAGGTGAAAAACAATCAGATATAGTTGGCATGCCATAGGATGAAGTGCACTATAATATATAAACAAAAATCGATCGTGGCCATGGGCCCTTGAGGTATGGCTTTTTAACTAGGCCACTCAGACTATTGGGATATCTCTTGGGGTATGCGGTTTAACTAGGCAGCCCAAGATGATGGTGATCTTGCGGTTTAACTAGGCAAGGTCGGTAAAGCTCGTGGTTTAACTAGGCGAGGCTGTCAAATCTTGCGATTTAACTAGGCAAGGTTTGAGATATCATGCGATTTAACTAGGCATGGTATGAGAGATTCGTGTATATGATATGTAAGGTTAACGGTTGGTTAACCAATGATTAGCGGTTGGCTAATCGGGGACAGTGGCAGACTATCCAGGGTCACTATAATTTCTAATATAGGAAAGTTCATGTGTTGAACCTATTTTATAATGCTTTGGGATTTAAGCATGAGATGATTTAATGCTTTGGGATTTAAGCATTTGATTTGTAAATGTTTTTGCATAAGGATGATATGCATGTTTTGATTTGGAATCAATGAAAATGCTTTGGTTGTAAGCATGGTTTGAAAATAAGTGTTTAGTTTTCAAAGGAATTTCAATGCATCATTGTTTTATGAGCATTCTCAGTAAGCATGTTTGCTTACGCTCTCTTTTTCCTAATAATGTAGAGCATTAAGGTTTGGGGCAGCAAAGGCAAGGTTAAAATGATCCAAGAGCAAAGACAATTTTGAGTATGAACTCGGTTTAAGTTTCTGGTTAATAAGGCAATGTGTTCGCCATGTTTTGGGGATTAGTAATTCTGTTTTCCCTTGGTTTTTGAGCATGTTTAACGCTGTGTTTTGGAGTTGGACTGATTTTGATAAGTAAGTAGTTGATTCTTGCTTATGGATGTTGCTAAGTAGTTGCCTAGGTATGCATCTAGTTAGCCTTGGTTGTATGCCATGTTTTGATGAATCAAGCATGTTGCTTTTGATGTAATGGATATGTGAAAGGTTGAAATATGCTAGTGGCTTAGGGAGCATGCCTATAGGTTGATCATTGGGAAGCTTATGTTATGTTGTGGTTGCTAAATCTGGGTGTTATTGTTGAAATATGATTGGATGGTTGGTTATATATATATGAATGTGAGTGTTAGGATCTAAATGCATCTAGATTGGATTGAAAAACCAGCTAAAAAAGACATTTTGGGTCCAAGCGTATCAGAACGCATCCCCTCGTACCAGTACGGCTAGGCCATTTCAGGCATAGCATTTCGATACGCGAGGAAGTGTTTCGATACGGGTAAGCCTTTACAAGCATAGTGTTTCGATACGCGAGCAAGTGTTTCGATACGGTTAAGGCTTTTTGGTTGAGCGTTTCGATACACGGGGGTCTATATCGGTACGTATTGAGCTACTGGAATCTGGTTTTTGAAAATTGGCTAAGCATACCGAAACATCTATATGCGTATCTATACGAGTTGTGGTTAATATGGTTATTGGGATGTTTGCAAGTTTCTGATTCTTTCGTTTTGGTTCATGATCGTTGTGAATGCAATTGCTTGAATTTGGATGGTTGTATTGAGCTGAAAATTAACATGCAAGCATGTAATAGACTAATTGAGGATTGGTAACCCTAAATTCAGTAATAGTCCTTTAATTTATCAATTTTACGTTTTAGTCCCTAAAATGTATTATACGTAATTGGTTGCCTTTCCGTGGTCCGTTTCCTTTGTGATTCCAGTCACTGCAAGCATGATCACTTAGGATTAATAATATGCAGCTATACAAGATAAAAAGGGGAAAATGACCGGTTTTCGTAATCTTTCTCCGATTTTCTTCGGCAAACCTAATGTAGCTCACTCGGTTCGGTCAGCCGTCTAGGCCGGGTCGAGGGGGTTACATATTTTGTATAATAACACATTTAGTCCTCCACATTTGTACATTCAAACAATGTTGTCCTAATTCGAAAAAATTAAATTTAACCCTCATTATTTACACATTACTTCAATTTGGCACTATTTTAACTAAAAATAATTTAACCCTAAACCCTAAAAATAAAACACTAACCCTAAAACTCTTAAACACTAAACCCACAAGTGTCTTTCAGTTGCCAAATATCGTTGAATAATGAGAAAACATTAGTGAACGGTGATCAGATGGGGAACTTTTCCAGCTTTACAGTGCGCGGCCAAGGAGATAACCAAACCGAGAACTCATCATCTTGGCTTCTTCCATCCCGCGACATTCCTCCAACAGCAACCAAGACATCACTAAGCAATCCTGGAGATGCCAACAGTAGTTCCGGCAACAATGGAGCCGCTTCTCCCTACTGGCCTGAACTCTATTCTGACGGCTCTATCATGCATGAGATTTCTTAGATAGTCTTGGGGTTTCCATCTGTTTCTGTACATAAATAACCATCTATGGTATCCATCTAAAGCTTCACTGCATGTATAAATTACTCTATATTATCGCCAACCATCTATGTATATTTATACAGCCGATTTTATATGTATGCATAATTTGGTGATAATAATCAGATGATGAAATCAAGGTTTTTGTTTTTCATCTTGTAGTCATCCACAGCCTTTTGTTTGTACGTATTTGGATATTTCATTGTATTGTTCACGTTTCCATCACCATTACATGACATTTTGAATTTTTTTCGTAACTGTTTTCAATAGTTCTCGGCTGTAGTCTGTAATCTCTTAATGACCATGGAATTATTAGTGTGATATAATATTGATTGATTTTAGTTTAGGTTTATGAGTTTAATGATTTAGGGTTTTGAGTTAAGGGTTTAAGGTTGAATTTTGGTTTTAGGGTTTGGAGTTAAATTATTTTTAATTAAAATAGGGTCAAATAAAAATAATGTGTAAATAGTGAGGGTTAAATTTATTATTTTTTCGAATTAGGAAAAAATTGTTTGAATGTGCAAATGTGGATGACTAATGTGTTATTATATAAAATATTTTAGCTGTCATGTCAACCTCTTAACGGTTGTTAACGGGCCAGTGACTAATTTGAAGCAAAGCTAAAAGTTTAATGGTAACATTGAAAAAATTGAAAGTTTAGTTACCAAATTGAATAATTTACTAAAATTCAGTTACCATTTGTGAACTTTACCCAAAAAAGAAAAAAATTAATTTAAAAATTGTTTTTTAGATTTTATTCTAAAAGGGGATGATAACACTTCCGGTCCTTATGATTTCAAAAATAATTAAAATAGTTAATGGTACATAGCAGTAAACATGATTAGTGGTACATAACGGTACGTGACGTTTATTGTAGAATCATCGACTCTTATACTATTATTTTATCATTAGTTACTTTTTATGGAAAATTATAGAGTAAACGTCATGTACTGTATGTACCACTAATCATACGTAATATGCACTATTAATTTTTTAATAATTTTAAAAATTATGGTGACTTAAAGAGAGATTATTCCTTTTTAAAAATAAAATATGTTAAAAATAATTTTTGTGCCACTTTTTCTGATTTATTAATTAAAAGTTGAATTAGAGATTTTTATTTTTAATAAAAAATATTATTTTTAAAATAAAAAATAAAAATAAAAACTGAAAAAGTGACAAAAGTGTTTCAACATATTTTATTTTTAAAAAAATAATCACGTTTTAAGTCTCATGATTTCAAAAGTTATTAAAATAGTTAATGATAAATATCAGAGCATATAATTAATGATACACATCAATACATGACATTTACTTAAGACTCATCGTACTTTTTATACTATAATTTTGTCTAATTCATTATCTCATGTTATTTTCTATTAAAATAAATCACTTAGCTCGATAATGTGCTATATACCATAAAAATTTTAAAAATTAAAAACGAAAAAACTCATAAAATTCTTAAAATATAGAAAATCTATAACTATATCCAAATTTCATAATATATGTTTTGACTTTGTATTTTTTTCAAAATTGTAATAATGCTTAATTTATTTTTAAAATTTTAAAATTTTTAAAATAATTAAAATTGAAAAAAAAACTTTAAAAAATTGAAAAAGAAAACTCTAAAAAATATGAAATTCTAAAAATAATATTTGGATTTTTTTTCATTTTTATGATTTTTTTACTTTTAAATAAACCCTAAAATATAAAAAAATGTAAAACAAATTATATTGTTTTGTAATTTATGTTTTGAACTTATATTTTCCCCAAAATTGTAATTATGCTTAATTCATTTTTAAAAAATAAAATCCATAAACTCATTAAAAATATAAACAATCATAAAAAATTGAAAAGACCCATAAAATTCTAAAAAAAATCTCTAAGTTGTGAAAAATAAATTTTTCAGTTTCAGTTTTTAATGGCTTTAAAGAATTTTATCGTTTGTTTTTGTTTTTTTTTTTCATTTTCACGTGACAGCCTCCAATTGGACAACATATTTTTAAACAAAAAATAACATTGGAGTAACGAATAAGACATAATAATAGTACAAGGGACAAAATGAGAACTAGCTTATAGGGATAATGAGATATTAAGCTCTTAATTACATAATTAATTAGATAAATGCATATGCCTTTAAGCATTTGCGTACTGTATTTATAAAATAATTAGAGGGAAAAGTCTCCAAGCGAATAAAATGGAGCAGTGTGAAAATGAATAATTATATGATGGTTGAGAAGCCATGTTCGTGGTTGGTAAAACTCAGCTTTCTTCTTCGTCAACATCAAAATAATAGAACTTGCATGCATGAGCTAGTGTTTCCCCGCGATTTATTTATTAAACAAATAAGAACTTCAATTTGTTTATCCCATGCTTTATAGTGTGAATTAGAAAATAGTGCAATTAATTCTTGTTAGAACATTGAGGTCTCATATAATTAATTATTGTTAGAAAATAGTGCAATTTATTAATTCTTGTTAGAACATTGACGATTTTAACTTCTTTTACTCAATCCGTCCTATTAAAATGTCACCAATTATTTAAATTTTAATCATAATTATTTTAAGGGTAAACTATTTGGGTGACCACCCAACTATTGGGTCTGACTTATTTTGACCACCGAACTACAAAAATTCAAAATTCGACCACCAAATTATTTAATTTGACTTATTTTGACCACCAGCCGTTAAAATCTAACGGAAGGGTGATGTGGCTATTAATGAAAATGTGTATAACTACACATTTGGTACCTGTTAGTTACTTATTCTATCAATTTGATCCTAATTTTATATTTCTTTACCAGAAGGCTTGCCTGAAAACTTTAATCAAATCTTCACTAATTCAGATCACTACTTCACTCTTCAAAAGCATGTAATAATCTCTATAACACATAACCAAAACAATGAAATAGTGTACTAAAGAATGACAATTAAACAAGGTTCAAGATAAAATCATAACTCAATAAACTAAAAAGATCCATGAAGGAGGGAAGAAGATTCACGCATCCAGTCAAAAGAATCTGAAACAGGTTAATCTCCCCTAATTAAGCAACATAACCATAAACAAACTCCTCATTGCTAAGTGTTTAAACCGGAAAGAACGACGACACCAAATTCAAAAATCAGTCAGCACATGAGGAAGGGAATGAGGGACATTGTAAGTTAATAATTTTTGCATGCCCATGCGAATCCCACACTCCACAATAAATGAAGCAAATACAATTCGGATTATCAACCTTTCACTGTCCTTAAACATTTAGAAATGTATAATTACAGAACTTACATTAGTATTTTCCTCGATAGCTAATTTTGCCAGTCTCACTTTCTCAGCACGCTGGAAAGCAGGTGGATCTGATCCTCCTTCAAGGCCTCCTGCAACCTTCATGAACTGCACCAGCCAGTAACAGCCTGAACATCAGCTTCAATGATAAAACAGTTTCGATTGGTAAAATTGTAGTGTGAGAAAGAAGATTAGAAGTATACAAAAAGAGCAAGGGTGCTTACTTCTTCATAACAATCATTACAAAGTCCATATGCAAAAGGTTTGCTCTCCTTCAAGTCCACTAGAGATTATTACATAGAGATTAATTATTACATGCTTCTGAAGAGTGAAGTTGTGATCTGAATTAGTGAAGATTTGATTAAAGTTTTCAGGCAAGCCTTCTGGTAAAGAAATATAAAATTAGGATGTAAAACTAGCATCAAAATAGGCCTAATTAAATAGTTGGGTGGTCGAATTATGAATTTTTGCAGTTCGATGGTCAAAATAGGTCAAACCCAATAGTTGGGTGATCACCCAGGTAGTTTACCCTTATATTAATTAATTAAATTTTATAAAATGTATATTTAAAAACAATTTGATTGAATGTTTTTAAAACATTTTTTCATATTTTTATCAACAATAAATTTTAAATAATAAGAAATTGTTGAGTGTAGCAATCGATCGAATAAAGCCAAGGGGGTGAATTGGAATTTTAAAAAATGATGGAAACTAATTGCAAAGAAAGAAAATTACAAGGGGATTTATAGTGGTTCAACTCCCTCAATGGAGTCTACATCCACTACCTAAGTTACCGCACTGGCCTTTCCTTTAGGATAAGGAGTAACCTTAAAAAAATCAATAGACTTATACCCCAAAGTCTATTGAATTCTTTCCCAAAAACAAGTACAAATAAGCAAACTAGAAAATCCTCACAAGGAAGGTGTTTGCAAAGTTTAAGTTCTCTCACACACCCAAGAAACACTAGTAAATGAATTACAATAAAGAACAACACTAGTGTTTACAAGAAAGATGGAAAATTGAGCACAAATTGGATTTTGATTGCTTGAATAATTGGATAGGCTTTCTTGTTACTTCATTACTGTTTGGAGACCCCTTTTATATGCTCTTGATATTTTCTAACCATTGGGAGACTTTGGGAGGCTTTGGAGCCGTTGGAAACCATTAAAACCGAGCATTAAATGCTCACCTACACAGAGGTTTCGGAACTTTTCCAGCGGATTCGAAACATTAAGAAGGGATTTGTAAAATATAGCCATTATAGGGCCAAGGTTTCAAATCCAGCGCGTTCTGTCCGAAAGGTTTCTAAACCTTACATGGAAGGTTTCGAAACTTTCACTTAAAAACTCAAGTTTTGGCTAATTGTTGACTTTTAAAAGTATTTCGATATAGGTGCAAAGTCAAGCATTTTATAAACCGTTTTGACAAGTTTGAATCGAGTTTTTGAAAAATTTATTTCGAGAAATTTACTTTACAATTTTTTATAAATTAGTCCTTGAAAATTAAATTTAAGTTATATCAAAATCAAAATAAGCCTAACAATCTCCCCTTTCTAATATAACAAAAACTTTAGCAAAAATTTGTTTTTGAAAAATTTGTCAAACTTACAAATCTCCCACTTAAGCTCCCCCTAGCAAATGTCTTTATAAAATCTTTGAAATTTAAGGTTTAAAGACATTTGTTTTAAGTTTTGAGAAAAACAAATTGTTTACAATTTTAATTCTAATTTTCTCCCCTTTTTGTTATAGCAAAAAGAATAAAATGCTAAAAAAAAGAACAAACATCGTTAGAGCAATAGGGCATTATTCAAAAATTAATGAAATAATAAAAAGTTAAACTATAATATTCAAATAAGTACCATAAAAAATCAAATATAAAATCCAAGAAAAGATCCAACATAAAAACATAGGCATAAAGATATCCAATAAGGTGCATAAAATGCCTAAAAATAGAAAACCTAAATCAAATCAAGTCCAAAAGTACAATAATAATATCATAAAGACATACTAGAATGCATAAAAGCCTAAGCATCCGGTGCATCATGAGGCAATGAAGGTAGAAAAAGATGACCACGAACATCATACATATCATGATTAAGAGATGTCACACGTCCGTCCAAGCTATGAAGCAAACTAGTAGTCTCCTCATGAAAACTACGAAGAAAGACATCTATGTTGTCAAAGCGAGTAACCATAGCCGCATACATGTATTTTATGGTTATAGGAGCCGGTGCATCCTCATTTACCGGAGCTTCAGGAACCTCCTCGTCGATATCCTCTACGTCTCCTCAATGAACCCAACCATTAACTCTAAGATACCACTGAGCTTTGTGGCAAGATTTAATGTCAATCTTGCTCTTGTTCTTCACTTGAGGATCAAGAGAGGTATCAATGTTGAGCTTCCTAAAGATGTTGCTAAGATCACATCCAAAGGAAAGATGAAAGGAGGTGGGGTTTGATACGACTTTTACAAGGTTGAGGAAGATGATGGTGGCAATGTTGGGATAAGTCCTATCACGGTATTGGTGAAGCCACTAATAATCGATAACTCTCATACTAGTGTTTACAAGAAATATGAAAATTGAGCACAAATTAGATTTTATTGCTTGAATAATTGGATAGGCTTTCTTGTTACTTTATTACTATTTGGAGACCCCTTTTATATGCTCTTGATCTTTTCTAACCGTTGGGGGGCTTTGGAGCCATTGGAAGCCATTAAAACTGAGCATTAAATGCTGACCTGCACAGAGGTTTCAAAACCTTTGAAAGGCTTTGAAACCTTAAAAAGGGATTTGTAAAATATAGCCGTTACAGGGCCAAGGTTTCAAATCCAAGGCATTCTCCCCGAAAGGTTTCGAAACCTTACATTGAAGGTTTCAAAACTTTCACTTAAAAACCCAAGTTTTGGCTAATTGTTGACTTTTAAAAGTATATTCGATATAGGTGCAAAGTCAAGGATTTTATAAATCATTTTGCCAAGTTTGAATCAAGTTTTTGACAAATTTATTTCGAGAAATTTACTTTACAAGTTTTTACAAATTAGTAATTGAAAATAAATTTAAGTTATATCAAAGTCAAAATAAGACTAACAATAATTATTGAGATATTTGATTTTGATACAACTTAAATGAAAAATGTTTTTGGACTTAAACTAATTTACAAAAATAATTCAAAGTCCAACAAACTTGAAAAATATGTTTGAAACTATTTTAAAGTGTTTTTGACTTGAACAAATATTTTCAAAGGCATTTAAAAGTCAAAACAGGCCTTCGCGACCGGTACAGTCCTCCTAGTACATATACAAATTTGTCCGTACCGGTACTACTATGCCTTGTATCGATATGCTTTGTGTTTTAGGTTTTCCAGTGAGCACTTCTCATACCCATACGGAAGCCTCCGTACCGTACTGATACGAATGTATCATGTACCAGTACACTCTGCATTTATGTGCAACAACTCTTTCTTGTTTTGCCAGGTACCGATACCTACTTTTGAATGCCGATACCCAAGGTTGCAAAAATGCATTTATTGCTGAAATTAAAGTCCCCCAACAGCTAGTTTTCCAACAGCTAGTTTTTCATTCCACACTATAAATACAAGCCAATGACACTTGAAGAATGAGAAGATGGACATGCAAGCTTAAAGATCAGGAAAGTAGAGTTTTTATTGTCTTATTTTGTAATCTCTTGTAATTAAGTCTAATCTTAGCGAGCCAAAATGTGTAAACACCCACGTAGAGAGGTTGTTAGTTTACATTTTCAAGACCTCGCAATTGAGGGATAGGTTCTAGTTGATTCTTATAAAACTAGGGAGAGGGTTCTATCTTAGCCCGTGAAAAGATAGGGATGTAAGGTTATCCCTTGAACCGGTAAAAAGGGAAGCATTCATTGTTAGTGAATTGGGAAATCCTCAGTGTGGATGCTAAGGTAGTGGATGTAGACCTTGGTTAGAAGGTCGAACCACTCTAAAATCAAAAGTGTCAAATTGTCATTTCTTTTTCAGTTTTTGTTTTCCCAAATTCAAAGAAACATCTACACCATTCATCGGCTAATTTCGGTTGAAGACATCGAGCCTTTCAGAAATCAAAGTTAAAAATTTGACAAAAAATAATCAACATGTGATAGTTTTTATGAAACATGTGGAGTATTAATTATCAAGATTTTAGCTACAACAAATATATGCATTTTATTTATTATAGGAAACCATATTATAAAGAGTGAATTGCAGATTTAGTATGGAAAACCTACCTGCTTGCTTACTTTGCCCTCTCCCTAGTTGGTTACATTTTTTCTTTGCATAATCGAGGGTGACATCAGTCCTGGTGTTGGTTGTCGGTTGTCGATAGTTCATGTTTTCCTTTATTTTCTTATATTTGAATCTATTTGTTATGTTTTCTTTTTTTCGCACATCTTGTTGCGCTTTCATCTGTGACACGTTTTATGACTACTTTTGCAAGTGTTTAGTGTTCATTCAGTGACCCTCACGACTTTTGTTTCTGATTCATGTTTATTAGTGGTCTTGGATAGTTTAATTCCATTTTGGGTTGTGTCATAACCCGTTTTCGTCTGGGTTACCTAATTACCCAAATCCAAACCTAGTTATTAACCCATACTTGATTCAATTACACAAAACCGACCCATAACCAAAATCCCAAAATCTATCATCCATATCTAAAACCCTAAAATTAAATTCTATCCCTAAACCAACAATCCAAATTGGCCAATACCCCTACCCTATGTTGTACATCACCATCACCCTCATAACCCTCCATCACCACCTTTCATCACCACCTTTCATCACCACACTATTCTCCCCCTTGGTAATAAACATATTCATCTTCAACCTCTCACCATCTCCCCATCGTTCCAAAAAACTAAAAAGCTCACCACACAGCTTCTCTCTACCATAACCATCCTTAACCAAAACCATCTCCTTCACCACAACCTTTCAAGCATCATCCATCATTTTTCACCACTACAAAAAGGTCACCATTGAACCACCTCTGAGCTCCCATGACCATTCATCCAAACATCACCAACATTTCCTGTTGTTTTTTATGTTGGGAAACGTCGGTACACCCCATGGCGCAACGAAAAAATTATCTGACGTATTCTGCCAGTGATCCATGTACGAGGAACGAATCTGGGGTGAAAAGGGATGAAACGTTACCTTAAATAAATCTGAAAAATCTTAGGGAGTTAGGAGAATCCAATTCTTCTAGCACGATATTGAATCCAAGTCCTCACAACATCGTTTTGACCTCTACGCAGTCCACCCGAATGAAACGAACAATATTTTACTTCTCTAACTGTTAGAGAGATTTTTCGCAAAAAGGCATGTAACACCCCGGTATTTGTATTAGCTGTTTTAAGGTTGGTTCGAAGGTCCGGTGGACCGGTATTAGAGTTTCAGGTTGGTTTCGGGATTAAATTGGTTTAAATATTTTTGAAGGTAATAAAATTTGGGAAAAATATTCTAAAATCATTATTAAATATATTAAGAATAATGTTGAAATCAATTTTGGAAAATTAGATTTGGAAATCGAACATTTTGGGCTGGTGACCAAAATGCAAGTTTTGAAAACTATTTTTAAAGGTGACTAAAATGAAAAAGGGTCAATTTCTTAGAATCATTAAGGGGCTATTTTACCAAGTTTTTTATGATGATTTCTCCCTTAATTATAGATATTTTAACATGTGTTTTAAAGATAATTAAAAAGGGATTTTACTTAAAAAGTTAGTTAAGCTCTTTAAAGAAAATTCACGTAACTTTTCTCTCCACTCTCTCCTCAGCCAAACACTCAAGTTTTCATCAAAATCCAGAGGTGAGAAGTCTTTTAACTTGTTTTTATGATTTTTAATTGATTAATTAACATTATTTTTTGCAAAATCTCATCTAAATCTTATGTTTTCTTAGCTTTTATCAAACCAATTGAGGGAGAAATCTCACAATAGGGGTAAGTTCCGTGATCACCTCTATTGTATGGTTCTTTACTGAAATTCCCAGGTATTTGATCATTGATTTATTGATTGTAAACTAATTTTAATGATTTATCAATGTTTAATTGAGTGAATTGGGTAAAATTGATGTAACAAGGTAATTTTCGAAGTGGATTTGTTTTTCCAGTGTTTAAGATGGATTTAATACATATTTTGGATGTATTATGATGTTGATAAGTTGTTTTTATCAATAGAATCCTGAAACCCTTCGATCTCTAATTGTTTAAGTTGTTAGATTTGAGTTTTTGTGATGATATTCGAGTTTAATCTTTGCTGGAAGTAAAAGGATGTTTGGAAAGGGTTTTTGGATGATAATTGATGTTGATTTATGAGTTGAATCATTGTTTTATGGATGTGTTAAGTTTCAGAAACGTTTGATGATGATTTCGGATTATTTTGGATGGTTTTCTAAGTGGGCAACTTGAGAGTTACGGGGTTTTGCTTTGAGGCAGTGGTTTGAATGCATAATAATGCATTTATCCTCTAGTTTTATGTGTTTAAAATAGGGGATAATCAAAGCGAAAAAGCTTGACGTTGTTTTGTTGCTTGACGGGAGCTTGTATCGCGTTGGAAAGGAAGGTGAAACGTATCGGTGAGTGGAAACTGGTTTTAAATGCTTTACAAAGGTTTGTAAGGTTGTTGGGAGTTTAGGTTAAGCATGAGACACTTACCTAAGCTCAAAAGTAAGTTTCCTTTATTTTGCTCTTGAATATCGGCTTAGATATGAGCATGTTGTTTGCATGTTTTGGTGATAAACATGGTATGATTTATTTACTGGTAATGTATGATTTTGAGTACATATACAGGGGTTTGAAAGTATATTAAATGCTATTGAGCATTGGTTTTTATTCCAGTTGGGAATGGTGTTATTGAATTGGCAATAAGATTTGCATATGTGGTGTTTTATGAAATGCATTGTAAAACAATAAGTAAATGGTTTTGTAAATGATATATTGACTATGTGACAATGTGAGAAAACAATTGGATATAGTTGGCATGCCATAGGATTAAAAGTGCACTATAAAATATGAACAAAATCGATCGTGGCCATGGGTCCTTGAGGTATGGCGGTTTAACTAGGCCACTCGGACTGTTGGGAACCTCATTTGGGGCATGTAGTTTAACTAGGAAACTCAAATTGATGGTGATCTTACGGTTTAACTAGGCAAGGTCGGTGCTCTTGCGGTTTAACTAGGCAAGGGTAAAATCTTGCGGTTTAACTAGGAGAATGTGTGAAATCTTGCGATTTAACTAGGCAAGGTTTGGAATATCATGCAGTTTAACTAGGCATGGTATGATGGATTTGTGTATCCGATATGTATAGGATAGAAGTGGTCTATCGGGTCACTATAAATGCCAATATATGAGAAAGTTCATGTGTTGAACCTATTTTTAATGCTTTGGGATTTAAACATGGTTTATGATTTAATGCTTTGGAGATTTAAGCATGGAATGTACATGATGTTGCATAAAGGTTATATTGTTTTGATACGGTTGGAATCATGGAAAAATGCTTAGGTTGTAAGCATGTTTTGGGAAAACAAGCATATGGTTTTCAAATGGTTTTAATGCATCATTGTTGTATGAGCATCCTCACTAAGCAAGTGTGCTTACGTTATTTTTTCCTAATGGTGCAGTGCATTAAGGTTTGGGGGCAGCAAGAGGCAAGGCTAAGTGATCCAAGGACACTTACAAGTTTGAGTATGAACTTCGGTTTATATTTCGGTCAATAAGGCAATGTCTTCGCCATGGTTTTGGGGAGTTGTAATTCTATTTTCTTATGGATTTTTAAGTATGTTTCCATGTTGGTTTTTTAGAATGGGTTGATGTTGCTAAGTTTGATGATAACCATTGCTTTTAGTTGTGGATGATTGGTTGCCTAGATATGCATCTAGAGTCTTCTTATTGATTGCCAAGTTGTGATGGTTTGAGCAAGTTTATTATGTTGTGTTGGTTGTGTTTGAATGTTGCTTATGATGAGAATGGTCTTTTGTGCATTGTGGTATGTTTGGTAAAATGGTTTAGGAAGCATGCCTCTAGAGTGATCCTTTAATAGTAAGAAATTATGTTCGCGGTTTGATCCTGGCATAGATGTGAGTTTATGTGTTTATGGTTGATTATATGCAAGTATGCAAGTTGCTAGGTCCCAAATGCATCTAGATTCGAGTGAAAAACCAGCTAAACTTGATATTACAGGCCCAAGCGTACCGATACGCGGGGGACCGTATCGGTACAGCTAGGCAATTTTAGGCAGGTCATTTTGGTACAGGTGAAGGTGTTTCGATACGGTTTGATGCTATTGGAATGTCACTTTTTGGAATAAGCCTGCGTACCGAAACACCACATGACCGTATCGGTACGGTGTTTAATGAATAAAAAGGAATTTTCATATTCGAAGTAGTATACCGATACAGGGCTGGTCGTATCAAAATAGGACTCAACGTATCGATACGAATACCGTTATTTTTGTTAATGTCATGGAAAGGCAATTATGGTTTCTTTCGTTTTAGTCCTTGAATCTTATTTTATCAGTTGAATGAGTATGGTTGATCGTATTAAGCTGATTTTTGACACATAAGCCTGAAATATGCTTAATTAATGGTTGGTAACTTAAAATTAGGAAAAGTCCCTATAAATTGTTAATTTTGCAATTTAGTGCCTAAATTGCATTATGTTGAATTAGATATCGTATCGATGCCCGATTGTGTTGAGTTATCACCTGAGGATAGTATGTAAATGTAGGAATGTAATGATGCATCTAGAAAAGATAAAAAGAAAAAAATGGAAGTGTTTTTAGGTTTCATCTTTCTGGTTTACTTTAGTAAACCTAATATAGCTTGCTCGGTTCGGTCTTGCGACTAGGCTAGGTCGAGGGGGTTACATTTGTTGGTATCAGAGCCAGGTTTGCGAAAAGTTGTGATGTTGTTGCTTGATTGGCTGATGTCGTATGAATTGCACGGTGATTGTGTATATATTCGGTGATTGTTTAATATCATGTTAGGGTATGAATTGGGAACACATTGCCTATTACTGAGGTTTTAAAATACGTTTAAAAGTTGTCTTGGATCCTTGCCTTGTGCTAGCCTAACTTTAATGTGTTTTGATGCTTTTGATAGCATGGTTCGACGTGAGACGCGGTCGATGGCTAATACTGCCGGAGTAGGCAGAATAACGAGATAGAAGAGAATCCCCCTCATGTTTTACCTCTTCCTCATCCGATGGTTCCTCCAGTTAATGTTGAGGCGGGTGAAGTACCCCAGGTTTACCAGGTGCTTGTATATGGTGATTTGAATCCGTTAGTTCAAGCAATAATGGGAGCTTTCTGAGCAGGGGTGGCTAGAGTGCAGACACAAGCACTGACACTGGCTGTGGTGGCAAATTAGGGGTTACCTTTGGAGCATTTAAGGAGTCTGAGAGGTGAGGAATTTTAGGGTTTGAGTTCTGAGGCAGCCGAGGGTTGGGTAGAAAAGACGATTCGCATTATGAATCAGATGGGATGTAATAAGGAGCACAAGTTGGGTTGCACCGTGTCATTATTGCTGGGTGATGCATATCACTGGTGGGTGACTACCATTGCTGGCGTTCCAGAGGCGGATGTCACTTGGGAGTTCTTTCGAAGAGCTTTCAAGAGGAAGTACCTTGGTAACTAGTATTTGGATATAAAGAAGCGCGAGTTCATGACACTGACACAGAGTGGCATGTCTGTTGCTGAATACAAGGTGAAGTTTGTCCGCTTGAGCCAATATACTTCAGAGTTGGTTCTTGATGACCAGAAGAGATGTGACATGTTCCATTATGGTCTTGTTAAGGACATTAAGACGTATCTCATGGCTGCAGATTATACAGATTTTGAAGTATTGGTTAACCGGGACAAGGATATCGAACAGTCCTTGGGTGCACCAGTTCAGGCTGCGGGTGCGAATTTGGGTAAGAGAGTGGTTGACTCTATCTATTTTGGGAAGAAGAATAGGAAGTTCAGGGACAAGAGACATAGGTCAGATCACAGGCGTGGTGGCGGAGTTGGCCAAGGTGCTTAGGGATCTCGTGTTGTAGCGAAGTGTGAGCGATGTGGTAGGCGCCACATGCGTATGTGATGGGATAATGCTGGAGGTTGTTGGATTTTTGGATCGTCGGATCACCTGAAGCGTGATTTTCCTCGAGCTATGAGGGATGCACCAGCACAGGTGGCTGCACCTGCTAAGAGTCGAGGCCGTGGCAAGGGTAATTTTCAGAGGCACAATGATGGCCATAGGGGTTTGGATAATGCCGCAGCGGTGAGACTGGAGGGTGGTGGACCGGCTCGGATCTTTGCTCACTGTGAGGGTCGTAATGACACATATTTGATCGCAGGTACCTTTACTTTACAATCCTTGTCATTGTTATCTTTGATTGATTCGGGGTCTACTCATTCATATATCTTGAGTGAACATGCATCATTGTTGAATATTCATGTTGAGATCATTGAGGTTGGTATGTTAATAACTTGTAATACCCCAAAATTTGCTAAGTTGTTTAAGAGTCATTTAGTACTAAGATAGGGGCTTAAAAGCTAACTTAGTGACTAAAATGACAATATAAAAGTTATAATTTCTTTAATTATGGATTCTAGGAATAGAATTTCTGAGAATTTAGAGTACCGTGTGATAGAGGATAAGCAAATTAGGGTACTCGCAAAGTTTGGTAATAATCCAAGGAAAAATTGGAATGGGAATTCAAGGTTAAAGTTTAGTGACCAAAATGATAAGTTTTCAAAACTTGTATGGTACAAGTTGAAATATGAAAAGTTGAAGGACCAAAGTTGTAATTTCCCAAAAGTTAGGTGTTTTATTTCATAAATAAATAGATCCCCTATTGGTGTGGACCGAATATGGAATTAATGGTTTGATCTGATGTTTTAAATATTGGGAAATTACAGTTGAAGTTTAAGTGGAATTCGGATACCGGATCTAACTGCAAAGTTAAGCGTGCTCAGGCTATAGTAGCACTAGGATGGGTGACCTATTGGGAAGGTCCCATGTTAGTACTTTAGATTGGTAAAAAAGAATCAGTCTGAATTAATATTATTCACATGGATAGCCGATTAAGAAATATTAAGAGAAATTGTACCCGATAAAGATTTCGGGTAATTATTGGTATATTTGGACCGAGTTAAAATTTTAAGTTTGACTTCATAAATATGGAATATTTTATTTGATAATATTATTTATTTTTCAGATATAGAAATAATGAGTTTTTTTAGAATTTATTTGATAGCCCGGTAAAAGGGAAATCGCAGTAGAAGTAGAAAGTGAATATCAGGAAATCGAATCGAATCAAAATTTCAGAGGTTGTTCCATAAGTCACGAAAATTCATAAAATATAATTTTATGAATAAATTATTAATTGGTTGATTGTGATCTAACTAGAATAGTTGGATTTTTACAAAATGGCAAAATTAGTGATTTAAGTGACTAGTTTTGGTAATTTCGTCACAATGGCAATTTTGAAATATTTTGAAAGTACCATGGGCAATATGGTAAGTTCCCATGTGAAAGCATTACTCTAGTTTGGTTAGATTTGTATGGAATTTGGTTGGAATTGAACTAGAATGGCAACTTGTAAATTATGATTCAGTTGGAGGTTAATTTTGGAATAAGGACTAAATTGAATAAAAAATTCAATTTATTAATTACATGTGGCATAAATTAAAATAAAGATGAAAAAAATGTTCATTTTCTTCCCCTCCAATTCGAAAATACAATAGAAAATAAGGGAAAATACACAATTTTTCCTAGGCATTTTGAAGGCTTCCAAACAAGATTCATTGTATCTTTTTGATAGAAAATTAATCTACGTTTGATTTCTTTCAACTAATAGTAATTTTATCAAGAGTTATGAAGATTTAATTATGTTCTTGAAGAGAGAGAAAATAGGGTTTCATGTTGCATGTTTAGATTGAAGCTTGATCTATGCAAATCTAGTGTTGTAGAGATGAAATCAAGCTTAGATTGTGATTAACTTCATGTTTAAAGATTACAAACCCTAACCCTAAATTTGGGATTTTATTAAGGGTTTTGAAATTGATGATGAAAATGAAAGATTGATGATATTAGAAGCTTGATTTTGATGTTAGAATGAAAAATAATCCTCAACTAGTCTTCTAAGTGACTATTTTGGCATGCTTGGTAAATTAGGAAAAAATATTGTGAAAATTGTTCTAGTGGTGGATTTGAAGATATTATGAAATTACAAGCTTGGTTATAGCATTAGGACCAAAATAAAGTCCTCGAAAAGTTTAGACACCCAATTCAGCATGTAGGATTAAATTGGGATTTTAAGTGTTAATTTTTGGAAATGAAAAATATATGTTGGAAAATTAATTAGAGCATGTTAGAATGTTGTTTGGATGAAAAATGAGCCTAGAAAAGCTAAGTGACCAATTTGGCCACATGGAAGAATAATGGGAAAATTTTATGAAAATTATGATTATGAGATTTTATGATTCAAACATGTTGTATAAAGTTAGAATTGAAATTAGAATCCAAGGGACTAATTTGAAAAGAAAGGAAATAGCAAGGGACTATTTCAACAATCCTGGATAGTTCAAGGACCAATTCGGCTTTGGTATAAAGTAGGGGGAAATGTGAGAAAATTATAGAAATGTTGAATTAATTATTCGATACAAGTTTACAAGTTTATGTGTAAAATTAGTGACTAAAACGTCACTTTGGTAAAAGTTAGTGGATGAAAGGGGTATTGAATAATAGTTAGTGAAAAATGATGGAATTATTGAATAATTGTGATTTGAGCTCAAATAAATTGTAAAATGTGCAAAATGGTCACTAGGGACCATAATGAACAATTCAGCATTATTAAAAGAAAAAGTGAATATTTTTTGAAAATATTCTATATTCGGATAATTATACTAGTATAATATAGTTAAGCACTGTTAGATTAAAAATCTAACATGTATATTGTTATGTATGTTCAAATGGTACTATACAGCTATTGGCGAGGCTAAGGGTACCAGATCAAAGAAAAACAAAGAAAAAGTATCAAAATAGCTTATTGAGGCTAATATCATGCATGGCCCAGGCGAGTGCATTTTTACTTATTTATTATATATGTGATATGAATGATTTCATTATATGTATTTATGACATGTTGATAATTAGGACAACTTGCGATGAACCAGCATTGGTATAAATAAAAATGTATGATGGCTTATTTATGAAAATAGCAAGAAATATTAAATGGCATATTGATACAATGATTGTAGCGTAATGATTTATTCAAGGTAAATCGAATTTTAGATATTTGGATATGAATTGTCCATTAATGAATTATGGATAACAATATTGAAGGATTGGATATTAAATATGAAAATACTATATTGTTATGCCCAAGTACTATTGTGAGAGTCTTTGGTATAATTGGATATCCATAGAGTTATAGCAGCTGAAATTTAGCACTACGGTGCAATCCAGACACTTTGGTGTTGATATTAGACGCTACGACGTTGCAGTCACTTTGGTGATGATTAGACACTACAGTGTCAACTAGCACAAAAAGATGCTATAATGAGTAGCAAAGGGCATCCTCGAGTATGTACTCACCGTCAGACACTACGACATTGTAAACACTACGGTGTTGTAAGATGACTCGTATACCATAGGTTCACATGAAATTACATGAAATTGTAAGATGACTCCTATCAGTTGCGTCATAGCACTACAGTGCGAGATAGACTTTTCGAGGTCGAGATAGACTTTACGGAGTTGAGTTAGACTTTATGGAGTCGGTTCAAACACTACGGTGTTACATAGCACAAAATGTGCGAGTATGAGGAGCAAAGGGCGTCCTTGAGTACGTACTCATCTCAATCGCTTTGGCGATGCAGATGCTACGGCGTCGTAGACACTACGGTGTCATGATGACTCGCGTACCATAGCATCACATGATATTGTACTTTGGGATATAAAACTTGAAATGCATTTATGCAGGTAGTTAAGCTAAAAAGCTTATCGTACACAATATTGGTAAAATAGATCGAATCTTATGGCTTGAATATTATATTGGTTTAATGAACTAAACATGTAAGGTAGTTCTATGCATGATAAAATGTTATCATCTGCAATCAAAAATCGCTTGCCATTTTGCAGAAACTGTATTGCACTATTATATGACTTGATATTTACTTTGGGCCATAAGATTTTATAGTACAGTACATGACTTTACATTACAGAATTATTATAGTACAAATTTCTTACATGATTATTCTTGTATTACAGATTAATAATCATTGTTTACATTGTTATGATTATTCCTCACTAAGTTATACTTAGCGTGCGTTTTGTATCACATGTAGGTACCTCGAACTAGATAGCAGAGGAGGAGCTGCACATCGTTGGATCAAGTTAGCATGCATTATCAGTAAGTGTCACCACATTCTAGTCTAGTGGGGCATGTATAGATATTAAATAAGTGGCTATTTTGTATGATCTAGAAACATGACTTAGTTTGAGGAATTAAGAATATTAGAAAAGATATTTCAAATGATTTTAAACTTAGTTGGTTGTTTATCGCGTAGTATTTTAAAATCAAGAAAAGGGTCTAGGCAGCATACATAGTTTTCACCCTGAATTATATTTTCTTTTTAATAACTGCTTAAAGTATTTTATAAACTAATTCAGGGTTGAAACTAGGTGACTCTAGACAAATTTGTAATTTAGTGAAAACCGAGAAAGGGTTGTTTAATCAAATTGGTTTTGCATAAAAAAATTACAAGTCTGAAAATCAGTATAAATCAGTTAGTAACATCTTTGATGTGTATTCGAATATCGAATATACATTGAGGGTGTTACATAACTAGTTCTTTGGTGAGACGGTTACTACTAGAAAGTTGTATAGGCAGTGTCTTTTGGTTGTGCAAGGTCATCAGTTTGTTGCAGATCTGATGGAGTTGCCATTCCATGGTTTTGATATCATTTTAGGTATGGATTGGTTGAGTGAGTACAAGGCAGTTGTGGATTGTGAATCCAAAAGGATTTTTTTGAGGTTAGCTGACAATTATGAAGTGGTGGTGATTAGCGAGAATGTAAAGTTCTTGTCCAATATTGTTTTGGCTACCCATGCAAAAAAATGATGCAAGGTGGTTGCCAAGCTTATTTGGCTATTGTGATGAATCCTGAAGCCAAGGGTGTTTGAGTGCAGGACATTCGGGTTGTATGTGAATTTTCGAAGGTTTTTCCTGAAGAGTTATCGGGTTTACCGCCAGATAGAGAGGTAGAATTCAATATCGAATTGTTTGTGGGTACGACACTGGTGTTCATTGCTCCTTACAAGAGGGCACTAAAGGAATTGAAGGAGTTGAAGTCGCAGCTTCAGAAGTTGTTGGATCATGGGTTCATTCGATTGAGTGTTTCACATTGGGGTGCTCCTTTTCTCTTTGTAAAAAAGAAGGATGGTACGATGCGTATGTGCATTAATTACTGGCAGTTGAATAAGTTAACGGTGAAGAACAAGTATCCGCTGCCGTGAATTGATAACTTGTTCGATCAGTTTTGTGGTGCAGCGGTGTTTTCCAAAATAGATTTGAGATCTGGGTATTTTCAACTGAAAGTTGAGGATGAGGATGTGCATAAGACCGTGTTTCGTACGAGGTATGTACATTATGAATTTCTGGTTATGCCTTTTGGTTTGACAAATACCCCGGCTGCGTTCATAGATATGATGAATAGGGTGTTCTATGAATATCTTGACCTGTTTGTTGTGGTGTTCATAGATGATATACTCGTGTACTCGCGTACCGAGGAGGAACACGATCGGTATTTGCGGATTATGTTGCAAGAGCTGAAGGATAATCAGTTGTATGCTAAGCTGAGCAAGGTTTTGGCTTAGGGAAATAATGTTGCTTGGACATGTGGTTTCCACGGAGGGTATCCGTGTTGATCCACAGAAAATTAAGGCTGTCCTTAATTGGAAGCAACCTAAGTCTGTATCTGTAACACCCCCTTCCCGTGACCATATACCAGACACGAGCCGAAAATGTCACTACTTTTTAAAACAGTCTTTTAATCAAAAACTGGGTAATTTAAAAAAATTTGGAAACTTCCCAATAGTCACCCATCTTGAAATTTCGTTAGCTCAAGCACTCTTAACTTTAATCAAATCAGAAATAAAATATTAATTCTAGATCCGATAATAAAAATTTTTACATAAATAATATAGTCATATTAAGACAAATCATTTTGTTAAAAATGATTCTATTTAAAATTATTCGGATCTAGCCTTATATAGGATATTTCAAATCAAGTCATATAATAATTAATTGTAAACATACTTACTGTCTATAAATGATTTATAAAATATTTACTGACCTAATTAAGGCACTTTAATAAAATAGATCAGTTTATATAGTACATACCACTATTAAACATATATATATATATATAAATATGGATGTCATGATTACCGAAATACTTATCGATTATCTTATATACATAATGATGATGCAAAAGTTGTCATCTACTAGTCCCACTCACCTGCGTGTATAACATAAATACACGCTGAGTATACCTCGGTGTGGCATAAGATGAGTGACATATAATACACTAATGCATGATAATTTATAAAACATGATAGTCATTAAATTACATATTCGGTTATGCAGGAATTTATGTACTGTAAAATCGTGTACCTGTACTCTAATAATTTTGTATTGTAAAATCATATACATGTACTGTAAAGTCATATATCTGTACTGTATAATTATATAGTTATCATGTGAAATCATATAGCCCAAGGTAAATATTAAGTGACTAATAAACGAGTCGCGTACTTTAAAAGTACTATCATTTTCTGTAACTGTGGACACATTTAAGTGTCAGATAACTGTAGGACACAATGAAGTGTCAAATAACGTAGGACACAATGAAGTGTCAGACACAATGAAGTGTCAGATAACGTAGGACACAATGAAGTGTCAGATAACTGCAGGACACTATGAAGTGTCAGATAACTGTATGACTCCTAATGGCATACCACAATATTGTCCAACTTACTATTATACTACCAAGGGCAAACTTAAAACAATTCCTGCAAAATGGCAAATAATCCAAGTACCATATACATATCATGTAAAACATCTTCATACTGGAGCGGTTTATACTCCAATATGATCTATAACATTTATGGTGTACTGCCATTTAAAACTATATCAAATAACTATTCATCTGAATATCATGCTATAAAACATTTGTAAGCATAAAAATAACCATACAAATAAAAAATAATTTATCATGCAAAAATTATGTTATACTATTTAAAACATTTTATCTTTTAGGTTGACTTATCATAAGTCTCCCTATAAAACATGTATGCACTCACGTTAGCCTTGTAATGAGGTTGCCTTTACTATTCAATATCACTCCCAATCTTTGTCTTTTCCTTTTCTATTGATACAACCTCGATTTATATCAGAATCTACATTAATATAACATATATCATTTAAAGTATATGTTAGTACATATTCATTCCATATACAATAATAGAAAGTAAATAAAATAACCATCCATTATATACAAAATTGATCTGATAAAGCTTTCTAATTCGAATCACAACTTCTCATATTTTTCTTTAAATCTCCAACTTTTCCCAAAATATCTATTTTAGTCTCTAAGGACTCTTTTAAACTTCAAACCAAAATTTTCAAGTCTAGTCCTTACATTTCTCATCATTTACACTTTAGGACCCAAACTTTAAAAAATTGCACTTTGGTCCCTAAAGTAGCTGAATACTCAATTTAACCCAAGATGTTGATTTAAACTTCAAAATCAACATTTAAATCACTAGACTTAATTTTCCAACATAATATTCCTCAAATACAAGCTTAACAATCAAGTCCCTAAACTTTACAAAGTTTACATTTTGGTCCTTAATGCAAATTAATTAGGGATTTTCATAAGGACAAAGTTTACATTTTGGTCCTTAATGCAAATAATTTTATTCTCATCATTTCCATCATCAAAATAATTTACTAGTTTACATTTTGGTCCTTAATTTTATACAAAGTTAACATTTTGGTCTTTAATGCAAATAATTTTATACAAGATGCTTGAATCGAACTTGGAAAAATTTTCTCCATTTTTCTTTCTTTCTCCCCCTCATATTTCGAAATTTGAAGATGAAAAATGGTCTTCATTTTTTTTTTTCATCCAATTTGGCCACTTGTCTTGTATAAATGAATTTTAAATTCATTTAGATAGTGAAATTACTAAAATGCTCTTTTAATCCAATGGTTGAGACTAATCTTATCATCAATCAAGGGCCAAGACTAAATCGATCCAATATACTGATAAATAATCCTTTACTCAGAAAAAAAATTGTAGGATTCATCTTGAATCAAACTAAAAAATATTTCCAATTTGGAAATGACTTTTATAACCTTTCTCTATCATATGGCAAAATTTCATAATTTTCCAGTTCGATCCAAGTATCCAAATTCCACTTAAACTTTAACTGTGTTTTTCCCAACAATCGAAATATCATATCAAACCAATAATTCCACATTTGATTCACATCCTTAGATTCTCTATCTATTTATGAGATCAAAACTCCTAACTTTTAAATAATTACAACTTTGGTCCTTTAACTTTTCATTTTTCGACTTGTACCATACAAGTTTTGAAAAACTTGTCATTTTGGTCACTAAACTTTAACCTTGAATTCCCATTCCAATTTTTCTTGGATTTTTATTAAATTTTGCGAGTACTCTATTTTACCCACTGTCTATCACATAACACCTTAAAATCTCATAATTTTCTTTTCTACAATCCATAGTTGAGAAATCCTAACTTTTGCATTTTTGTCATTTTAGTCACTAAGTATGATTTTAAGCAATTATCTTAGCACTAAATGACCCTTAAGCAATACTATAAATTTTGGGGTATTACAGTATCGAAGGTTCATAGTTTTTTTGGGTTGGCTGGTTATTATCGTCATTTTGTTGAGGGGTTTTCGAGTATTGCAGCACCGTTGACAAAGTTGTTGCAAAAGAATGGTCCTTATGTGTGGACGGAGAAGCAACAACATAGTTTTGAGAAGTTGAAGGAGGTTTTGACACATGCTCATGTGTTGATTCAATCGGAATTGGGAAAGGAGTTTGTGGTTTATAGCGACGCATCATATGTTGGATTGGGTTGTGTGCTAACGCAAGATGGTAAGGTGGTGGCCTATGCATCGAGGCAGTTGAAAGTTCATGAGCGCAACTATCCAAATCATGATCTAGAGCTTGCGGCTGTGGTTTTTACTTTAAAAATCTGAAGACATTATCTCTATGGTGAGAAATGTGTTGTTTTCATGGACCATAAGAGCTTAAAGTATTTGATGTCTCAAAAAGATTGGAATCTTAGGCAACGTAGATGGTTAGAGTTGCTTAAGGATTATGACTTGACAATTAAGTTTCATCCTGGTAAAGCCAATATGGTTACGGATGCATTAATTCGTAAGGTTACGATTGAGCTTAGAGCTATGTTTGCAAGGTTGAGTGTGACATGGGGATATGGTTTGTTGTCCGAGTTGCAAGTTAATCCTACAATGTCACAGTTGATTAAAGCTAAACAACCGTATGATGATTCTTTGGTTGAGTATGTTAAGGACATATCAGAGGGTAATCCGACGGATTTCCATTTTGATGATGATGGAGTCTTATGTTTCAAGGGTCGAATAGTGGTGTCGGATGATCTGGAGTTGAGGCACACTATTTTGACAGAGGCACATTCGAGTCCTTTTTTATGCATCCTGGTAGTGTTAAGATGTATCGTGGGTTGAAAGAGGCATACTATTGGGTTGGGTTGAAAAAATATGTGGCTGAGTTTGTTTCTAAGTGTATAGTGTGTCAGCGGATCAACGCTGAACATCAGTTTCCATCCGGGTTGTTGCAATCGCTGAATATTTTAGAGTGAAAATGGGAGAGAATCACCATGGATTTTGTGACGGGACTACCTTTGACACCAGCTAAAAAGGATTCCATTTGGGTGATTGTTGATTGGTTTACGAAGTATGCACATTTCTTGCCAGTGCACACGATAGATACTTTGGACAAACTGGCAAATCTGTACATTGCTAAGATTATGCGCTTGTACGGGGTACCTAAATCCATTGTTTCTGATAGAGATTCAAGGTTTACAACAAGGTTCTGGAGGGGTTTACACCAGGCTTTGGGTTCGAGGTTGGGTTTTAACACCGCGTATCACCTTAGACGGATGGGTAGTCTGAGCGTGTTATCCAAATTTTGGAAGATATGCTGAGGTGTTGTATTATCGAGTTTCAAGGAACCTGGGAGAAGCATTTGCCTTTAGTTGAGTTTGTATATAACAATAGCTACCAAGTGAGTATACAGATGTCACCATATGAGTCTTTGTATGGCCGGGGGTGTTGTACACCCGTATGTAGGGTAGAGGTAGGGAAAACAGTTACCTTACCAAATGTGTTGAAAGACACGGATGAAAAGGAAAATCTTGTGTGTGATCTCTTGAAAGTAGCCGCGGATCGGCAGAAATCTTATACGGATTTGAAGCGTAGGGAAATTGAGTATGTGATGGGTGATCGTGTATTCTTGAAAGTGTCACCATGGAAAAGGTGATGAGATTCGGAAGGGTAAGCTTAGTCTGAGGTTTATTGGACCGTACGAGGTTATTGAGCATGTAGGTCATGTGGCTTATCGGTTGAGGTTGCCTCCCAAGCTGGAGAAAATACATGATGTGTTCCATGTATCTATGCTACGGAGGTATCGGTCGGATCCTTCGCATGTTATGCCAGTGGAGCATATAGAGTTGAGGCCAAATTTATCATACGATAAGGAGCCGATGGAGATCCTTGATTCCATCAGTAAAGTTCTTCGCGGTAAGATGATTGAGCTTGTGAAGGTCTAGTGGCAACACCGTGGTGTTGAGCAAGCCACTTGGGAAAGCAAGGCTGATATGAAGGAGTAATTTTCGCATTTGTTTCCTCCATGTAATTTTGAGGACAAAATTTATTAATTGGGAGAAAGTTGTAACAACTCGGTTTTGGGCTTAGCTGTTTTAAGGTTGGTTCGAAGGTCCGGTGGATCGGTATTAGAGTTTTGGGTTAGTTTCGGGATTAAATTGGTTTAAACATTTTTGAAGGTGATAAAATTTGGGAAAATATTCTAAAATCATTATTAAATATATTAAGGATAATGGTGAAATCAATTTTGGAAAATTAGATTTGGAAATCAGACATTTTGGGCTGGTTTCCAAAATGCAAGTTTTGGAAACTATTTTTAAAGGTGACTAAAATCAAAAGGGTCAAATTCTTAGAATCTTTAAGGAGCTATTTTACCAAGTTTTTTCTGATGATTTCTCCCTTAATTAAATATATTTTGACATGTGTTTTAAAGATAATTAAAAAGAAATTTTAGTTAAAAAGTTAGTAAATCTCTTTAAAGAAAATTCACGTAACTTTTCTCTCCACTCTCTCCTCAGCCAAACACTCAAGTTTTCATCAAAACCCAGAGGTGAGAAGTATTTTAACTTGTTTTTAAGATTTATAATTGATTAATTAACATTGTTTTTGTAAAATCTCATCTAAATCTTGTGTTTTCTTAGCTTTTATCAAACCAATTGAGGGAGAAGTCTCATAATAGGGGTAAGTTCCGTGATATCCTCTATTGTATGGTTCTTTACTAAAATTCTCAAGTATTTAATTCTTTATTTATTGATTGTAAATTGATTTTAAAGATTTATCAATGTTTGATTGAGTGAATTGGGTAAAATTGATGTAACAAGGTAATTTTCGAAGTGGATATGTTTTTCCAGTGTTTACTATGGATTTAATACATATTTTGGATGTATTATGATGTTGATAATTTGTTTTTATCAATAGAATCCCAAAACCCCTGGATCTCTAATTGTTTAGGTTATTAGATTTGAGTTTTTGTGATGATATTCGAGTTTAATCTTTGCTAGAAGTAAAAGGATGTTTGGAAAGGGTTTTTGGATGAGAATTGATGTTGATTGACGAGTCGAATCGCTGTTTTATGGCTCGGTTAAGTTTTGGAAACGTTTGATGATGATTTCATTTTGTTTCAGATAGTTTCTAAGTGGGCAACTTGAGAGTTGCGGGGTTTTTCTTTGAGGTAATAGTTTAATGCATAATGATGCATTTATCCTCTGGTTTTATGTGATTAAAACAGGGGATAATCAAGGCGAAAAATCTTGACGTTGTTTTGTTGCTTGCCGGGAGCTTGTATCGCGTTGGCAAGGAAGGCGAAGCGTATCAGTGAGCGGAAACTGGTTTTAAATGCTTTACAAAGGTTTGTAAAGGTTGTTGGGAGTTTAGGGTAAGCTTGAGACACTTACCTAAGATCGGAAGTATGTTTCCCTTATTTTGCTCTTGAATATCAGCTTAGATATGAGCATGTTGTTTGCATGTTTTGGTGATAAACATGGTATGATTTACTTACTGTTAGTGCATGATTTTGAGTACATATGCAGGGGTTTGAAAGTATATTAAATGCTATTGAGCATTGGTTTTCAATCCGGTTGGGAATGGAGTTATTGCATTGGCAATGAGATTTGCATATGTGATGTTTTATGAAATGCATTGTAAAATAGTAAGTAAATGGTTTTGTAAATGATATTTTGGCTATGTGACAAGGTGAGAAAACAATCAGATATAGTTGGCATGCTATAGGATTAAAAGTGTACTATAAAATATGAACAAAATCGATCGTGGCCATGGGTCCTTGAGGTATGGCGGTTTAACTAGGCCACTTGGACTGTTGGGAACCTCATTTGGGGCATGCAGTTTAACTAGGCAACCCAAATTGATTGTGATCTTGCGGTTTAACTAGGCAAGGTCGGTACTCTTGCGGTTTAACTAGGCAAGGGTGAAATCTCGCAATTTAACTAGGAGAAGGTGTTAAATCTTGCAGTTTAACTAGGCAAGGTTTGGGATATCATGCAGTTTAACAAGGCATGGTATGAATGATCTGTGTATCCGATATGTATAGGATAGAGGTGGACTATCCGGGTCACTATACATGCCAATATATGAGAAAGTTCATGTTTTGAACCTATTTTTAATGCTTTGGGGTTTAAGCATGTGTTGCGCGTAATAAGTGCTACGCAATTGTGCAAGTATACACGTTGCAAGTTATAGTATAAAAGATATCATCTCCACAGGGATTGGTGCCACTTAAAGAATCTAGTCTCTTCCACTGTAAAAAGTAAAAACACAAATAATGGATTATAGGAGTTTAACTAATAACTAAACTAGAAAGCAATAAAGTAAAAGAAAAGATGAGATCAAATGAAAGAGAGATAGGCCAGGTTATCGTGAGTTGAGGTGTGATAGCCGATTGGATCGTTTTAGTAAAAGAGTGCACGGGCAACTCAGTTGCCGTGGCAACTCGCACAACGGGGTTTCCTTGGCAACTAATCGATGGTTGCCTTGGCAACTAGTTGGGCAACAACTTGGGCGTCTGGGCAGCAATCTTCAAGGTTCGGCAGAGCGTTCCTCAATGGTTTCTTCTTATCCCTAAGTCGAAACTCTAGCTACTTGTGCATGCTTTGATAATACATCCCTGCGTGAATCAAGGGTGAACAACAACCAATCTTGCGCTCCTCTTAGCCGTTGAAATCCTTAACTTATTCCTAAGCCGGATTAATCTTCACCATCAATAGATTGAATAAAGATCATATTTATTCGTTTCTTGAATCTAACTCTCCCGATATTAGATAAATAGATAAAATCATAAGATCCTCTCCCAATTCACTCGCAAACAAGAATAAGAACCAAGAATGAATAAACCTTGAAATAGAAAAGTGCAAACTCTTATTACCTAAACAAAAACCAATAGTTTCTCACAACCACAAAACACAATAACCATAGCCAAATAGATTTAGTTCATGGCTAGGTTCCAAAGAAACACAAGATAAATAATCCCTAGCATGAACCCAATCGAACAAGAAAGAAAATGATGAAGAATGAGGCTTGTCGAAATCCTCCTTGCCCTTGATGCTTGTCGAAAATTCTCTCCTCTTGCCCTCCTTGGACTTGTCAAAATCCCCTCTTTCTCTCTCTATATTGTCGAAATCTCCATCTTATTTATAGGGCTAGGCCAAAGTCCTTCTTTGAGGAGGAAGTTAAGTTGGAATTAAATTATCTTTAAAGAATATAATTCTTTATTATAATTGTATTCCTACTAGAACTTCTCCTATCTTCTTGGAATTTAATTCTTCTTTAATCTCTGCATGGAAATCAAATTCCTTTGGGTTTGGGCTTTGCTCCACGTCATCTTGGGCTTGTCTAGTCATCAATTTCGACTACCATATCACCTTTGCTCTTGTCGACAATTGCCATGGCAACTGGCTCGGCGTCTCCTTCATGCATTGCCCTGGCAACTAGCTCTAGCCTTGCTTTGGCAAGTGATCCTGCATATACACACAAAACACACCAAAGCAACATCTTTTCCCACAAAAACTACCAAGTTATGTAATCAAGCTCAACGATAGAAGGAAACATGGATTAATGCATGAATAGCTAATTATGCAACTAATATGGGCCTAAGTCTAACAATAATATGAGTAAAAAGGGTAAGAAAAATAGTACTTTTGAACACTTATCACACCCCCAAACTCGAACTATTGCTTGTCCTCAAGCAATGCAAACTCATAAATACCTGCCAAGACTTCAATTTTCAGAAACTTAGCTTTGAACTTGATTTCAATTCTCTGAACCGGGGCACAAAGTATTATTGGCTTTTTATTTTTTGGAAAACTTAGGAGTTACTCAGAATCAAACTATAATGCTTGTGAGTGTGTGCGGAGTTGTGTGCAAGTTGATTTTTCGGATTCTATACAAACAATAGGTTTTCAAATTACTTCATTGGGTTCTTTTTAACATGTTTTAACTAGAGCCAGTTTTGGGCAACTCTAGTGTTTTGTTTTTAGTTTTCTTAAGTTAATTTATTCGACTAGAGCCGGTTTCGGGCACCTCTAGTTATAATTTTTTTAACACATACTAGAGCCAATTTCGGGCACCTCTAGCGATCAATTTTTAGGACATGCTAGAGCCAATTTCGGGCACCTCTAGCATTCATCCAATTTTTATTCTAATCCCCCAATTTGTTAATTATCAACCTAAGTTTACTAGAATTCCTTAAATCAATCAAACCATAACAGTGTTTCATCAAATTTAGCATCATAGTAAAATTCTAAGTTTTTCCATGGTTATCCTAGAATAAAAATTCTATCAATTAAGTGCATTGGCAAAGTCATCATCGAATATTCATCAAATCTAACAAATTCTTGTTCCAATTAAAGGCATGGCAAGCAATTTATGTATCCTAAATGTAATACTTAAGATGAATGTAACTAACATGGTAACTACTAATAACAATCCCCCCTAAACTCGAGTGAGGCATTGTCCCCAATGCATGCATAAAAATAACAAAAAAAATAAAATAAAATAAAATAAAAATAAAATGCATACGAGGACTTACTCCGAGAGTTCGTCATCGTAGATAATTAGTTTCCTTTTGGTTGGTGTCTTGATTCTCTTGCTTGAACGCGATGGTTGTTTTCTTGTTGCCGGGATGTCTTTAGCTTTGGTTGTCGTGGCATCTTCAGGGGCTGGTTGTCGTGGCGTCATCTTTTGCGGTTGTCGGGGCATTTATCTCGGCATAAATTTCCTTAGCATAGTGGTTGTGAGTCTTGTTGTGGAAAAGAAAACAAAGAAAACCTAAAAACTAAAGAATATGAAGAAAAATAAAATATCTCCTAAAAAATAAAAATAAAAATGAAAATAAAAAGAAAAAGAAAATATTGAAAGGAGAGCATGCTCATGCATCTCCTAAGTTGACCACTTCTTTGTTACGTTCCACATGGGCACCATTGTAGTGCTTCAATCTTTGTCCATTAACTTTGAATTCATGGTCGTCAGAGATGGACTTGATTATCACAGCACCATGGGAGAATGGTTTGACGACTTCTAATGGTCCCGACCATCTTGATTTCAGCTTTCCCGGGAAAAGTTTTAGCCGAGAATTGAATAAGAGAACTAGTTGCCCTGGCATGAATTGCCGTGGCAATAGTTTCTTGTCATGCCATCGCTTTGTTTTCTCCTTGTAGATTCGTGCATTGTTATAGGCGAGTGCACGAAATTCTTCTATCTTATTGAGGTCCATCAAACGCTTTTGTCCGGCACTTTCCCAATCCATATTCACGGTCTTGATTGCCCAGTATGCCTTGTGCTCGATTTCCACCGGTAGATGGCATGTCTTGCCATAGACAAGTCGGAAGGGGGACATACGTAAGGGTGTTTTGAATGCAGTGCGATATGCCCAAAGTGCGTCATCTAGTCTTAATGACCAATCCTTCATAGAGGGATTTACAACTTTCTCGAGTATACCCTTCAATTCCCGGTTGGAAATTTACGCTTGCCCGTTGGTTTGTGGGTGATATGCCGTGGCGATCTTGTGTGATATGCCAAGCGTTGCAACATCTTGGCAATTAGTCCATTGTCAAAATGCTTGCCTTCGTCTCGATAATTGCTCTTGGCATCCCAAACCGTCTAAATATGTTTTTTCGCAAGAATCGTTGCACGGTCTTGGAATCGTTGTTGGGAAGCGCAGTTTGCCTCAACCCATTTAGACACGTAGTCGACGGTAAGTAAGATGTAGAGGTTGCCGAATGAAGATGGGAAAGGTCCCATAAAATCGATCCCCACACATCGAACAATTCCACCTCGATGATGTTCGGAGTGGCATCTCATGTCGTCTAGAGATATTGCCCGCCCCTCCTCCGCAACGATCACATTGCTTGTAAAAGTCTTGGGCATCTTTGTACAATGTTGGCCAATACAAACCGGATTGCAAAACTTTGTCCATGGTACGAGTTCCTCCAAAATGTCCTCCATAGGGTGAAGAATGGCATTGCGAGTAGTACATTCTGTTGCTTCTTCTTGAGGACACATCGGTGTATAACCCGATCTGCACATTGTTTAAACAAAAGAGGCTCGTCCCAAAAGTAATGCTTCGCATCATGGCAGAACCACTTCTTCCCTTGGTGAGTAATGCCATAAGGTAAAATACCACAAACAAGGAAATTAACTAAATTCGCATACCAGGGTATTGCCGAGGCATGTGCTGCCGTGGCGACTGCTCCCAAAATTCTTTGGCGCGCGCGCGTCAAAGGCTGCTGCAGCGTCGAGAGTTACCGAGGCGTGTGCATCCATGGTTGCCGAGGCAACTAAAATTTGTTCATCCGGGAATGCATCGCATATCTCTAGATCCGCGTCCTCCTCCCTATTGCGTTCCAAACGTGATAAGTGATCGGCCACTTGATTTTCTGTTCATTTCCTGTCCTTAATTTCAATATCAAATTCTTGTAAAAGTAATATCCAACGAATCAAACGAGGTTTAGCATCCTTTTTAGCAAATAAGTATTTGATTGCCGAATGGCCCGTATGAACAATTACCTTTGTACCAATCAAATAGGATCGGAACTTGTCAAATGCGAAAACTACAGCTAGTAACTCTTTCTCCGTTGTTGTGTAATTCACTTGAGCACTATTAAGAGTTTTACTAGCGTAGTATATCACATGGAAGGTCTTACCTGTGCGTTGGCCTAGTACTGCTCCTACCGCAAAATCACTTGCATCACACATGAGCTCAAAAGGTAGCGTCCAATCTGGTGGAACGACAATGAGTACCGAGGCAAGCTTTTTCTTTAGGGTTTCGAATGCTAGGTTTCAAGAATCATCAAAATCGAAGACTTTATCCTGTTCAAGCAGATTACACAAGGGTTTAGTGATTTTAGAAAAATTATGAATGAACCTCCTGTAAAAACCTGCATGTCCGAGAAAACTTCGGATTCCTTTAACCGAATTTGGTGGGGGTAATCTCTCTATCACGTCCACCTTGGCTTTGTCTACTTCAATTCCCTTGGATGAAATCTTGTGGCTGAGCACTATTCCTTCATCTACCATAAAATGGCATTTCTCCCAATTGAGGACTAAATCCGTTTCTTCACATCTTGCCAACACCCTCTCTAAATTGCCGAGACAGCTGTCTAAGTCATTACCAAAAATAGAAAAATCATCCATGAAGATCTCAAGGAAGTCTTTGACCATGTCTGAAAAGAGCGCCATCATGCATCTTTGGAAGGTTGTCGGGGCGTTACACAATCCGAACGGCATCCTTCGGAAGGCATAAGTACCGTATGGGCATATGAAGGTTGTCTTTTCTTGATCTTCTGGTGCTATGGCAATTTGATTGTAACCTGAATAACCATCAAGAAAACAATAAAAGGGTTTACCTGCAAGACGGTCAAGCATTTGATCAATAAAGGGTAATGGGAAGTGATCTTTCCTAGTGGCTTTGTTTAGCTTTCGATAATCCATACAAACCCTTCAACCGGTCACAGTCCTGGTTGGAATGAGTTCATTGTTTTCATTACTTACCACCGTTATACCTCCCTTTTTCGGTACACATTGTACCGGACTTACCCACGTACTATCAGAGATAGGGTATATAATGCCGGCGTCAAGCCACTTGATGATTTCTTTCATTACAACCCATTTCATGGCATGATTCAGTCTCCTCTGGGCCTCAATTGAAGGTTTGTGATCATCTTCCAACAAAATCTTGTGCATGCACACTGCCGGGCTAATTCCCTTCAAGTCGGCAATTGTCCATCCTATTGTCTTTTTGTGTAGCTTCAATATCTTGATCAGCTTCTTTTCCTGCTCAAGCTGTAACTTAAAAGAAATAATTACAAGCAATGTATTATCGGTTCCTAAGTATGCATATTTTAGTTGCTCTGGCAATTGTTTCAACTCAAGAATTGGTGGATGTTCAATAGAGGGTTTTTCGAGCTTACCTTCCTTACCTGAGTAATCCATTGGTTCAAAGTATGTACCTGGTCGATTGACTAGCCAATTTGCCTCTTCTTGTTGTTCCTCATCGACCGGTTCTTCATACTCTTCAAGTTCCTCTTGATCGGCAATGTAGTTGCCGAGGCAACTAAATTCCTCATCGAAGTTAAACTCTGTCGTGGCATGAAGAAGTTGGCATTCTTCTAGATCATCGGCATGCCTTAGTGTTTGGAACACATTTAGTTTAACTTGCTGGTCATTCACCCTCATTGTGAGTTCTCCCTTTTCAACACCGATCAAGGTTCTCCCTGTTGCTAGGAATGGTCTCCCGAGAATGATGGGTGCATGCTTATCTGCTTCACAATCCAAGACAATAAAGTCAGCGGGAAAAAATAAATTTATCAACTTTTACCAGTATGTCCTCGATTTTTCCCTCTGGATGCACATAGGATCTGTCGGCTAGCTGTAGCATAATTGTTGTATGTATTGCCTTCCCGATTCCTAGTTTCTGGAAAACCGATTTAGGCATCAAGTTTATGCTAGCCCCAAGGTCGCATAATGCTTTCCCGACATAGTGATTTCCAATAGAACAGGGTATTGTGAAACTTCCGGAATCCTTCAACTTGGGTGGCATACGATTGTGCAACATTGCCATGCATCCCTCTGTTGCGGCAATTGTTTCAAACTCTCATGGCCTTGTTCTCTTGGACACAATGTCTTTAAGAAACTTGGCATAGTTTGGCATTTGTTCAATTGCTTCCACCAATGGCAAGTTGATGTGGACTTGCTTTAGGATATCAAGAAACTTCTTGAATTGGTATTCTTGCTTTTGTCGCTTCAACCTTTATGGGAATGGTGGTGGAAGTTGGATATCTTTGATCCTTTCATTAGTTTGAAACCTGATTGACGGCATTGTCGGGACAACTGGAGTTGCCGAGGTGTTATCAACTGGGGTTTCTGAGGCATGCTTATCGCAAGTTGCCAAGGCGTCTTTATCGTCGGTTGCCGAGGCATGCTTATTGCCGGTTTCCGCGGCAATTCCTGGTTCAGCATTTGAGGCTTTGCCGCTAGGGTCGTCTTGATCTTTTTGTGGAGTTTTGTTTGATGAGCGGGTTTGAACCTCTCTAAGTTGTTGGCCACTTCTAGTGGTGATTGCCTTACATTGCTCATGGCCAGTTCCTCTTGCGACTTCAGTATCGCTAGGTAAACCTCCTTGCGGTCTAGTATTCAGATTTTGAGCAAATTGCCCGACTTGATTTTCCAATGATTTGATTGTCGCCTCTTGGTTTTGCAATCTCATCTCGGTCCTATTAATAAAAGCATCAGTTCTTTTTATGAAATTACTATTCTCATCCATATAAGATTCAGTTTTCATCATAAAAGCATTTAGAGAATTTTCCAAAGAACTAGATGTCGTCGGTTGTTATTGTGGCAACTGTTGTCGTGGCATATTCTACTGGAATCCCGATGCTTGTGCATTCTGACTATTCTGGTTTAGAGCATTGTTGGGATTACTCCATGAGAAATTTGGGTGCTTCTTCCAAGCTGGATTGTATGTATTGGACATCACGTTGTTGCTCCGATTGTAATTCCCACATAGAAGTTGGATTCCGGATTCTGCATACATTCAGAAGAATTATGGTTATCACCACATAACTCACAAAAAGAATCCATTACCTTGACCTCATGTGTGTTGTTTGGTTTTTGCATGTTCTAGACCATCTTGGTTAAAGTGGCCAATTGTGCCGAAATTGAATCTGATGATCCTAGTTCATGTATTGTGGCTTGGCATCTAACCCCTCCTCTTCTAGTAGATGGGAATTGATAATCATTCTTGGCCAACCTGTTTAAAATTTGTATTGCTTCCTCCGGCGACTTATCTAGGAGTATGCCGTTTGCCGAGGCATCTAGCATCACCCTTGTTGGTGTATTCACGGCGTTGTAAAATATTGTTACTTGAGTCCACGCCGGGAATCCGTGTAGGGGGCATTTGTGTAGAAGTTCTCTATATCGCTCCCAAGCCTCGTACATGGATTTATCATCTGCCTGCCAAAAAGAAGTAATGTCGTTACGAAGCTTATCAGTCAAATTTGTTGGATTAAATCTAGCAAGGAAATCACGACAAAAATTAGTCCAAGATGCTATTGATCCGGCAGGAATGCTATTCAACCATGCTTTCGCCCTATCCCTCAGTGAATAGGGGAATAATCTTAATCGTAAGACATCGGGGGTGACTCCGTGTATTTTGAACGAGTTGCAAATCTCGAGGAAAGATTTCAGATGTTGTCGTGCATCTTTAGTTGCTGAGCCACCAAATTGACCTATTGTGTTGATCATATTAAACATTATCGGTTTCAACTCAAAGTGGTCGGCTTCAATTTCAGGTGCGACAACTCCTGGGTTAAGTCCATCAAGATCTTCTTTAAGATAGTATCGAATAGCTCTGTTTCGTGCAAGAATCACTCCTCCTCCTGCTCGAACATCTTGATTCATATTGCCGTCTTGATTAGCCATTGCTACTCTTACCCTTCGCCTAAGTCTTTGTAAGGTTCGTTCGATTTCTGGATCAAAGGGATATTCTGGTGAAGTAGGTCTCGCCCTGGTCATATACCAATGCAAAACCAAAGTTTGTTAGCCCTTTGAATCTTAAACAAGAAAAGTAAAAAGAAAGTGCAAGAAAATAAAAACAAAGTCGCTATTACCAATCCCCGGCAACGGCGCCAAAAACTTGTTGCGCGTAATAAGTGCTACGCAATTGTGCAAGTATACACGTTGCAAGTTATAGTATAAAAGATATCGTCTCCACAGGGATTGGTGCCACTTCAAGAATCTAGTCTCTTGCACTGTAAAAAGTAAAAACACAAATAAATGATTATAGGAGTTTAACTAATAACTAAACTAGAAAGCAATAAAGTAAAAGAAAAGATGAGATCAAATGAGAGAGATAGGCCAGGTTGTCGTGAGTTGAGGTGTGATAGCCGATTGGATTGTTTTGGTAAAAGAGTGCACGGGCAACTCAGTTGTCGTGACAACTTGCACAACGGGGTTGCCTTGGCAACTAATCGATGGTTGCCTGGACAACTACTTGGGCAACTACTTGGGCATCTGGGCAGCAATCTTCAAGGTTCGGCAGAGCGTTCCTCAATGGTTTCTTCTTATCCCTAAGTTGAAACTCTAGCTACTTGTGCATGCCTTCATAATACATCCCTGCGTGAATCAAGGGTGAACAACAACCAATCTTGCGCTCCTCTTAGCCGTTGAAATCCTTAACTTATTCCTAAGCCATATTAATCTTTACCATCAATAGATTGAATAAAGATCATATTCATTCGTTTCTTGAATCTAACTCTCCCGATATTAGATAAATAGATAAAATCACGAGATCCTCTCCCAATTCACTCGCAAACAAGAATAAGAACCAAGAATGAATAAACCTTGAAATAGAAAAGTGCAAACTCTTATTACCTAAACAAAAACCAATAGTTTCTCACAACCACAAAAAACAATAACCATAGCCAAATAGATTTAGTTCATGGCTAGGTTCCAAAGAAACACAAGATAAATAATCCCTAGCATGAACCCAATCGAACAAGAAAGAAAATGATGAAGAATGAGGCTAGTCGAAATCCTCCTTGCCCTTGATGCTTGTCGAAAATTCTCTCCTCTTGCCCTCCTTGGACTTGTCGAAATTCCCCTCTCTTTCTCTCTCTATATTGTCAAAATCTCCATCTTATTTATAGGGCTAGGCCAAAGTCCTTCTTTGAGGAGGAAGTTAAGCTGGAATTAAATTATATTTAAAGAATATAATTCTTTATTATAATTGTATTCCTACTAGAACTTCTCTTATCTTCTTGGAATTTAATTCTTCTTTAATCTCTGCATGGAAATCAAATTCCTTTGGGTTTGGGCTTTGCTCCACGTCATCTTGGGCTTGTCTAGTCATCAATTTTGACTACCATATCACCTTTGCTCTTGTCGACAATTGCCATGGCAACTGGCTCGACGTCTCCTTCATGCATTGCCCTGGCAACTAGCTCTAGCCTTGCTTTGGCAAGTGATCTTGCATATACACACAAAACACACCAAAGCAGCATCTTTTCCCACAAAAACAACCAAGTTATGTAATCAAGCTCAACGATAGAAGGAAACATGAATTAATGCATGAATGGCCAATTATGCAACTAATATGGGCCTAAGTCTAACAATAATATGAGTAAAAAGGGTAAGAAAAATAGTACTTTTGAACACTTATCAGCATGGTTTATGATTTAATGCTTTCGAGATTTAAGCATGGAATGTACATGATGTTGCATAAAGGTTATTATGTATTGATTCGGTTGGAATCATGGAAAAATGCTTAGGTTGTAAGCATGTTTTGGGAAAACAAGCATATGGTTTTCAAATGGTTTTAATGCATCATTGTTGTATGAGCATCCTCACTAAGAAAGTGTGCTTACGCTCTCTTTTTCCTAATGGTGCAGAGCATTATGGTTTGGGGGCAGCAAGAGGCAAGGCTAAGCGATCCAAGGACACTTACAAGTTTGAGTATGAACTCGGTTTATATTTCGGTCAATAAGGCAATGTGTTCGCCATGTTTTTAGGAGTTGTAATTTTGTTTTCTTATGGATTTTTAAGTATGTTTCCATGCTTATTTTTGAGGATGGGTTGATGTTGCTAAGTTTGATGATAACCATTGCTTTTAGTTGTGGATGATTGGTTGCCTAGGCATACATCTAGAGCCTCTTTATTGATTTCTATGTTGTGATGGTTTAAGCAAGTTTATTATGCTGTGTTGGTTGTGTTGGCATGTTGCTTATGCTAAGAATGGTCTTTTTGTGCATTTTGGTATGTTTGGCAAAATGGTTTAGGAAGTATGCCTCTAGAGTGATCCTTTGATAGTAAGAAATTATGTTGGTTGTTTGATCCTGGCATAGATGTGAGTTTATGTGTTTATGGTTGATTATATGCAAGTATGCAAGTTGCTAGAACCCAAATGCATCTAGAGTCGAGTGAAAAAACAGCTAAAATTGACATTACAGGCCCATACGTATCGATACGCGAGGGACCGTATCGGTACGGCTAGGCAATTTTGAGCAGGGAGTTTCGTATAGGTGAAGGTGTTTCTATACGGTTTGATGCTACTGGAATGTCACTTTTTGGAATGAGCTCGCGTACCGAAACACTACATGACCGTATCGGTATGGTGTTTAATGAATAAAAAGGAATTTTCGTATTCGAAGTAGCGTACCGGTACAGGGCTGGTCCTATCGAAACAATGGGGCAAAAGCGTATCGAAAAGGGACTCAGCGTTTCGATACGGATACTGTTATTTCTATTAATGTCATGGAAAAGAAATTATGGTTTCTTTCATTTTAGTCTTTGAATCTTATTCTATCAATTGAATGAGTATTGTTGATCGTATAAAGCTGATTTTTGACACGTAAGCCTGAAATATGCTTAATTAATGGTTGGTAACTTAAAATTGGAAAAAGTCCCTGTAAATTGTTAATTTTGCAATTTAGTCCCTAAATTGCGTTGTGTTCAATTGGATATCGTATCGGTGCCCGATTGTGTTGAGTTATCACCTATGGACAGTATGTAAATGTAGGAATGTAATAATGTATCTAGACAAGATAAAAAGAAAAAAATGGATGCGTTTTTAGGTTTCATCTTCTTGGTTTACTTCGGTAAACCTAATGTAGCTTGCTCGGTTCGGTCTTGCGACTAGGCCAAGTCGAGGGGGTTACAAGGCATATTTCAGCTGCTAGACCTTATGCCTTTATATAGCATTCAAAAACCTAATTCTAATTATATTTGGATTCATTAAATATACAATATATTTAACCAAATATAATTAAATATGTAGAATCTGATTCTACTTTAATTAGGTTTCTTTAGATATATATATATATATATTAATAGTATTTAATAATTACGATAATTATCTAGTATTAAAATATATAAACAAGATTATCTATAATTACAATAGTTATAATAATCTTAGTTTTTTTTTTTACTTATTACGTGTACAACAAGTTTGTACACATGCTATCAAGTTGATATTTGTTCGTTTCAATCATAGGGTGTGACCCTTGTAGGTTCATGTAATGTTAGTAGTAATATCTAGAGGAATTCTAATATTAAAAGCAATGAGTGGCATCTAGCAATGCATTATTGCTACCTAAGTTACCGGAAGTCGTGGTTCGACATAACCTTTGTGATTAACTTTTTTCATGTATTACATCCTTTTGTCCTCATATCTAGATTGGACACAAGTCATGGAATAGTCACACTTGTATAGTCCATATAATATTTCTTGATATTTTGCGTAGACTATTATAAATGAATAACTATGATATCTCATATCAATTTATTCGAGCATGGCCATGCATTTTCTAGTCTCACTCAATCAAGTGGCCTATGATATTACTCATATTATATAGGAGGGACAAATTCTATCTTAATCAACCATATTCCGCTACACAGATTGCGACATATCCAATATTAGTCCTTATCGTGTAGTCAGTTATGACACACGTTTGACCACATCAGAATATGTCACTCACGACGTTGAAATAATGATGATCTCAAGTTTGAGGATCATACATGTAGTTATCACTATGAGAAATGTTGTGACTGTCACATAATAATCCAAGAAACATGCTCATAGCGAGTCAGTCCAATATGTCATTCTCTAACACATACTTATATATTGATTTTGACATCTTCATGTCAATGACAACACTTTGTCATCAATCAACTACATATTAGTCTTAATATATTATTGTGCCCATGCCCACAATAATACTCGACTAAGGACATTCAAGAATAACTATATTATACTAAGGACTTTATTATAATTCAGTTTATTTATAAATGCACAGAATAAGACTGAAAAATAATAATGGCTTTATATTAATAAAAATGATAAAATAAGTATGTCTTTTACAACCATCTCATGATTGGTCTTTGAGCATACTCCAATAATCTCCCACTAGCACTAAGACCAATCACTCATGTATCTAATACCAAGAGACTTAGTGTGACGATCATGCTTCTGCTGTGTCAGAGGACTTGTCAGTGGATCGACGATATTGTCATCTGTTGGTACTCTACATATTTCTACGTCCCCTCGATCAATGATTTCTTGAATGAGATGGTAATGCCTAAGTATGTGTTTGGATAGCTTGTGAGATCTGGGTTCTTTTGCTTGTGAGATGGCTCCGTTGTTGTCACAATGTAGGTTTATAGTATTTTATATGCTAGGCACAACCTCTAGTTCAGATTTGAACTTTTTGATCCAAACAGCCTCTTTTGCAGCATCACTTGCTGCAATATACTTGGCTTCTGTTGTAGAATCTGCTATTGTATCTTGCTTTGAACTTTTCCAGCTTACAGTACCTCCATTAAGACAAAACACAAAACCCGATTATGATCGAGAATCATCATTATCAGTTTGGAAGCTTGCGTCAGTATAACCTTTTATACTTAGCTCTTTCTTACCTCCATACATAAGGAATGTATCCTTAGTTCTTCTTAAGTACTTAAAAATGTTTTTGACTGCAACCCAATGACCTTCACCGGAATCCACTTTGTATCGACTTGTCATACTTTATGCATATGATACATCTAGACGTGTACATAGCATGGCATACATGTAGATCCAATAGCCGAAGCATATGGAGCCTTACTCATGCGCTCTCTTTCTTGAGGCGTTGAAGGACACATTTCCTTTGAAAGTGAAATACCATGTCTCATAGGTAAAAATCATCTTTTAGATTCTTCCATACTGAATCTTTTCAGTACTTTATCTATGTATGTATTTTGACTTAGTCTTAGGAGTTGTCTTGATCTATCTCTATAGATATTGACTCCTAATATGTAGGTTGCTTCACCCAGGTCTTTTATAGAAAACATTTTCCTAACCAAGTCTTTACAGACTGCAAGGTAAGTATGTCATTTCGTATTATTAGTATGTCATCCACATACAATACCAAGAATGTGACAGTGCTCCCACTAGTTTTCTTGAAAACACATGGCTCATCTTCATTTTTAATAAAACCAAATTCTTTGATTGCATCATTAAAACGAAGATTCCAACTTTGAGAAGCTTTCTTCAACCCATAAATGGATCTTTGTAGCTTGCATACTTTTTAGGCATCTTTTGGATCGACAAAACCCTTAGGTTGTATCGTGTACACATCTTCATCTAATTTTCCATTAAGGAAAGCGGTTTTGACATCCATTTGCCAAATTTCATAATCATGAAACGCAGCTATTGCAAGCAATATCCGAATGGATTTAAACATAGCAACAGAGAGAAAAGTTTCATCATAGTCTATACCATGAATCTGACGAAATCCCTTAGCGACCAATCGTGCATACCAAAGTCACCACACATTCAATTTAAATATATACAAAGATGGATTCATGCTAGATGCATTCATTTTTTGAACATACAAACAGGTCCAAATAAGAGACCGAACATCCTCACCATATGGGGCAAAGACACAATGGCCGACTTTCAGTTTTAAGGAAGTTCGAATACACAAGAATTAAAACCTCCAAATAGAGGATATTATCGGGAAAAAATTTGAACAATTATTAATTAATGTTTTCTCTCATTTGCAGATCTTGTCTCGCCAGCGGTGGTGTCGTAGATCCAATTTTCTTTTCAGATCACGTATCTCATTTCAGTGGTGTAGCGGATCCCACATTTTGCAGATCTTGTCTATCCATCGGTGGTATAGCAGATCTAACATTTTGAAGATCTTGTTTCTTCGTTGATGGTGCAACAGATCGAAACTTTCTTCCAGATCTCGCTTTGTCGTTGATGGTGTAGCATATCATGTTTTTGAAGATCTCGTTTCTCTGTTGATGGTGCAACAGATCGAAGTTTTCCTACGGATCTCGACCTTCGCCAGTGATGTAGCAGATCTCGTATTTTTCAGATCTCGTTGTATCGTTGATGATGTAGCAGATCAAATTTTGAAGATCCTATAGATGGTGCAATAGATCTAATTTTTCCTTCGAATCTCGTCTCTTCGCTAGTGATGTAGAAGATCCTACATTTTCTAAATCTCACTTCTCCATTGATGGTGCAGCATATCAAATTTTTGTCAAGGTCTCATTTCCCCGTTGATGGTACAACTAGACCAAATTTCTTCATCGGGTCTTGTTTCTTCCTTATAGTTGTAGGTAAACAAAAAAATTCAAAGCAAAAAAAATCAAAAAAAACAAAAAAAATAAAAAAAATAATAAAAATGATGAAATGAAAAAAAAGAAAAAAAATCAGAAAAAATCAAATGAAAATTAATCAACTTTCATCATCCGATCCTGCCTCTCCGTTGATGGTGTATGTTAACTCCTCAAAAATACTTTTGGGGTGCGAAACCTTCTCTCCTCGTAACCGACTCCCGAACCCAAATCAAATCTTTGGTTTTTCTTTTGGTGTCCGGTCTACCTAAATCAAGTGACCGGTGGTGACTCCACAAATTTTTTTCAAAATACGAGCTTTTTCAAATTCCCCTTTAACCAAAATTTTTCAAAAAAAGTGGGAAACTCGATTGTTTTCAAAATTAGTCGCTACAGGTTGTTAGTCGATGTAATCTGAACTGTGTAGCGGATCGTCTCCTTTAGGAATGGGCGTGAAAAATGGATGTTGATTTTGGAGATTTCATTTAGTTCGTGTTTTGAGAACTCCCAAGTAACCCTTCCTACAATGGACCGTAAAAATTTTCTTTGGTGCAAAAAGAAAGTGTTTGATATGACCGATACAACACTTATCTTTTTTTTTAATATATTGTTTTCTTTTTGTTATTTTTTTATGTTTTAAAACCTTTGATAAGTTATGTTCTTGTGTTACTTTTGTTTATCAATAAATTTGTCTTGTTGATGTGTCAAAAAAATGTAAAATGTGAATTTGTTATATTCCCATTTATGGATAAAGATTAGATTGAAATATGGAAAATTGCTTAACAAAAAAGTACCATTTTCTATTTAGAAAAATATGTCGTGTTTATCCTGAAGATACAAAGGATTATCTTGGGGAGATTAATCAATTGATTGTGGAATATAAACAGAAACCGAATCCTCTAAGACCATGACCTAGGCGCTTCAAGTCTACCCTACGTGAGTTATTTTACTTAATGCGTTTTATAGATTACTTCTTCAATAAGAAGAGTTTTTGAGACCTTCAGTAAGGAGGTGTTTGAGAGCAACGATTTTTACAAGAGTCTGCTTAGAAGTATACTAACATCAAGATTTTAATGATTTTATTGATTAAGTTATAATTGATGATTGTATTGTGATTTTCTAATGGATTATTTCTTTGGGCAATGCCTCACGGATGTAGTGTGTTCATCTAATTGTGTAAAAAATGTGTTTGTTGTTTTATGTTTCTGTCTCAAATTGTTATACACAATGCTGCAACACCCATCCAGCATCACAAATAACACTACCAAAAATCATGAACTTTCAAGTGCGGTTATAGTTAGTCACAAAAGTATCTAGCGTGATCTTGTGACTAAAAAAAGCAAGATGAATTTCTCAAACATCAATACTTGATGAAACCAATTATATTTATTACAAGGTTGACCTCTAAGACTTCACTCTCCTGATCCTCAAACCACACCCAATTGCAAATTGCAACCCTAATTCTCTCACGTAAATCATAATAACCTCTCTCACTCTCATAGTCTCACAGCTCTCACTACTGGATAGATGAGCACTCACTGCCCCCATTGCCACTTCGTTGGCTCGTCCCTCGCCGTCACTCACAATCAGCTTTCTCTCCTTAAGCTTTAGCCGTAGTTTTACTTTGTTTTCTTGATTGTTGAACCAGTAATTGTACATGCTCATTTCTGAAAAAAATTATAATAAAGAACTGGTTTGAATTCACCTCTAAGAACAATAACAAATGCATGGAAATTTTCGATTACATCTTAAGCATTAAATTCCTTTTTATATTCATTGTAGTGAACAAGGTGTTGGTGAATGACTTTTCGTTTGTCAAACACATTTTAAACTAATTTTTTATGTGCTCCAATCCTTGCGCCACAACCTCTTTTTTTTGTTTTTTTTTTGATCGGTGGTCGACAATCAATCTTAATATTGGTCATTGACAATCAAGGTTCATTATTTTCTTGTTTTTTATTTATATTTTTAATAAGAATCTGTCTTTCTGGTACACGTTCCCTCTGCCTTTGTAGCATGCTTTTTCTTTATTTGTTGTGGTCCGTTTCATCTGTCGTTTTGACATGATTTTAGCACACCTTAACGGTCGTTTGATACTCTTACAAAGATCTTCACGGCGCGTTTCATATTATGATTCTGTCGGTGGTCATAGAAAAATAGATCCCCACTCAATTGATGGTTGTTTGCCGATGTAATCAGACCTGGGTAGCAGAGCAATTTGCCTGATAGTTTGGTTCGCTCACCACTTCTTTTTCACCCGTAAAGCGTTTCTTTTGGATAGAGACGAGGAGATTCATGAAGACTTCTAAATTTTTTCGATATGCTAATCTCTATGGAAAATAACTTTTCTTTGCACCTTTGAGTTTCTGTATGAGATTTTAGTGGACTGGTCCTTTTTATTCTCCCTTCTGGATGCGTAATATTTGTGATATCTTCTATGATTTTTTGATAAAATTCAATTGTCATTGTCAAAAATAGATGTGTTGGCGAATGAAGGCTAAAAGGAAAGTTCCATTTTCAGGACTCTCCAAGCAAATATCCTATAACATATCACATTTTAGAAGTAATTGCTAACAATATATTGATTTAAAATAAATACATGTGTAGACAAACTTTTGTCCCAAACTGTAGCTAGATTGGTACTTCTAAACTCAGCTAGATCGATGCATATCGATATTACTTGGATAGATTAGCTAGAGGAGCAATGCTTGCTTATGTGGGCAATAGTCTGCTAGATGTTCAATAATGAGGTGATTGTGTCTGTCGAACTATCTCATTTGTCGATTATCAAGGTGAAGGACAGCAACATGAAGTGCGACAAGTGATCGGATGGTCGCTCAAAAAGGTGCAATGTTAAAATTTTTAAATATGAAGTAATTTTATTTAATTAGTTTTGAATTAGAACCAAATTGATAGAATATATAAGTTTGGAGAACTAAAAATATTATTATACCATGTCATGTTTCAATTTTAACGGCAAAGTAAACTATATGTAAAGCCAAAATGGGTAGCGGGAATTGACTTGAATTCAAGGATGGAGCCTTATATAGGATGGGAAGGGTTGTTGCCCCTCTCAAAATTTTTGATATAATGGTATTTTAGGTCATTTTTGGTTGAAATATTAATTAAAATAAAATTTTTTTTTTTTTTAAATTTAAAGGCTTAATAAAATTTTAACTCTTTTAATGTTTGATCCTAGTTCCGTCATAAAAAACTCTCTAAATGCAGAGTCAGCAAAGATTGAAGAACCTTTCTGTTTGTGTATATTAAAAGTAAGAGGACCAAGTCTCGGAAATCATGAAGGAGATTAGCTGGTGAAGGCATCTCCCAAATCTGGCTCCACAGGCATCATCTGAATATTTCCCAAAAAACCTCATTAGGTGGTTCGAACAACAGCTTCAAAAGCTAGTCAGTTTCAACCATTGTTTTGGTCATCTTGTCTACAAGACTACAACTTCATTTCCTTCCTGGAAGACGGGAGATGTGAATATTTTAAAACCCAGCACAAAGGTCAGGGATTAATCTAACAAAGCTCAACTCATCACTTATCTTCATGTCCACAATAACAGCGCAATCGTTTTCCAGCAAGACATGAAGACAAGTTCACCTGTAACAGTTGATCTATGACCTTTTTCACCAACAAAATCAAGATCTAGATCAACTTGTTTAGTTGCATATGGAGTACCGAATTTGCTGCCATTGATATGGTACTACTGTTATCACACCAGATTTTTGGTATTTTATGTGTCGTAACCCCCATGTCAGCTACTACAGCTTTATCCCAGGTAAGTTCGGAAGCTGCATCAGCAAGGTTTCGGTACTCAGCCTCTACTGTTGACCGTGAGAATAGGTCGTTGTTTCTTTTAAATCCATGATAAGAAATGATTCCCATAATACACCCGGTCTGAAATGGAGCGACATCATCAACATCCTTATCCCGGTCAGCATTTGAATATGCCACAATAGCAGGAACCTCAGTCTGATGAGGACAAAACCATAGTCCAAAATTAAAAGTTCTTCTAAGGAAATAAAAGAAAAATGCGGCGCAAATCCTAGTGATTTTCTTGTATTCGCAACTTGGACCAAATAGGCCCATGTTTCTACCCTCTACATGGGCCGAGTGTAAAAAACTGGACCAGTAGTAGATGTAGTCCAAGCCTATTAAGTTGGGAGGGACCACTTGAACAACCAAGTGGGCAAAGAAATGGCACTTGACTTGAACAACGTCGCAATCTTCTTACGCAATCTCAAACAGTTTCAATTCAAAGCACATAGCGCTAGGACGCCATCTTCCACTGAACTAAAAAAAGCATCTAATGCTTCAAAATCTTTAATTTGCATATTCCAGAATTCTATGTCCGTGCAGATAAAATGAAATCAATGTCAAACGGTTCCTTTGACAATAAACAAACGAATAGAGATCTAAACAGATCCATATTGCCATAGTTATCGATTCCGTCAAGTAGTTTGTTTTCCGACATAAACTACTCAGGCCTTTAAAACGGAACATTGAAAGCTTTAAGAAAATCGCACGTGTCTTTCATTTTCTTAACCAACTATGGTTATAGAATATGCGATAAGTTCAATGACTGTACCCCACAGTGACGGCTTTGGATAAAATTTTAAACGAGAAACCCATGCCTGGTGCCTCTGTTTCTGCACCCAGGTTTCGTAGGTGAACTGAAACTGAACTAAAAAGTTTGTAAAAGAAAAAAACCAAAACACCATTTTATTAGGTAAGCAATGACTTAAGGCGGTTTTGCCTGCATATATTTTATTCATGCTTATCTTATTTTTATGTAAGGGTAACTGTAAGGCTGTTTTATGATTGGTTAAATTGTGGTTTTGGTCCCTCTGTTTTATAAAATTTTGGAACTATCACTTCACTCTAGTTAAATACAGTTTGTTCTGCCTATTTTATACTATTATTAGTTAATCCAACCATTAAGTGTTTGGTTGACATATAAACTTTTTATTGAATGAATTTCTTTTATCAACTCTTTTAAAAAATCAATCATTTGATTGCTATGTAATTTTTTAAGAAATTCATGTCATTGTTTAAATTAAAATGGTAAATGCTATTAACGATTAGGACGAACTGGTAATAACAGAATTAAAATGTATCTTCAAGTATTTGGTTGTTTAGCATAGTGGAGGAACCAAAAAAAGTACTAAAAGTTGATCTTTATGATATATTTGGGGCAAAGCTATCTTAGTCGCGCCGGGGGGGGGTAATCTAGTATTTATCCTGAAGTTTGGCGTAACTTCCTGCAGCTTTCTAGAAAGCCAATTCAACTGTTTTGTTTTTTCTCGTTTTCAAGTAAACAGAATTGTCGTAATACAGTGAATAAGTTTGGTCACCCATCTTCTTTTTTTCACTTTTTCCTTTTCAACACGACTTCCTCTTCCTCACACCAAAAATGAACGGGAAAAAAATCTGATGTGTCAAAAATTCCCACGTGTTCAATCAGTTCAAAGAACCAAACTGCCAAACCAAACCCTTAACATGTGACCAATCACATAAATTCAAATTAATAATTTCTAACATACCCATTTTTTAATGATTTTTAATAAATTAAATTAATATCATTCACACATTACAGTAAAAAAATATCAATAGACTTATTAATGGGAAAGAGCTCCGGGTTGTTTTCCGATCCCAATTAATACGATTGAATTAGTCATGAAACCGTGTGGGTCTTATTTTGTTCACATGAGATTGAGAATATTAGCTATTAAGTTGAGTTTCATTCAAACACTGTATACTTTACATAAAGTTAATTAATACGGTGAAGTTTTGATTCATGTCATCGGCCAAGGCCAATTTCCTGTAAGAAGGAGATGAAAGACAGGAAACAACCTCAGAATCCAATCAAATATCCATCCACTAGAACTGGTGCGAAAGCTCTTGTCTACATGCATGTATTAGGTTTCACCGCCACCATCAGTTATTATTACCGACAGTTTCTTTTCCGCACAAAAGCAAAAGTAAAGGTTTATATCCCATAATTTAACGTTTTAGATTTTAAAATTATTTGAAGCTCAAATTGTACGCTGTAGGATGCGAATGAATCGCCACACCTGGGCCCTGGCAATGACAAGTCTTGGGACTTGCCTTAGATCTGGATATAGACTCGAAACGCACCGCTTATGATTTTGAACTGAGTTTGGGGGTTTTGGTATTTGACTATGAAGGCTGTCTTCGTTTCCAAGTCTTTTCACTTTAAAAGAAAGCACCACTCATACAGGCTTGCAATGCAATGGAAGGACCCACGTCTGTGTACTACCCATTCCTTCACAGCTTCGTACTGTTTCATGGATTCAATTTTGGTATCCTTGACCGACTCTAAGGAATTGTCCCTTAGCCACAAAGAAAACTCAAACAAACGTGCCCACCCCCTTTTATATTGCTTCTTTCACTCTCACACCCAAATAACCAACTCTTTATCAACCTTTGCTTTGCTCCCACCACTTGTCACGCAACTTCCTTTCCCCTACAGGCTACAATTCCCCCTTAAAAAACTCCGCACTCTCACTCTTCAACTCACAAATCCATCCCTTCACTCTTTGACTCAAACCCAAACCTTCAAACTTCCCTTTTTCATTGTTCGGATATGGCTTTAGAAGCTGTAAACTCTCCCACCGCTGCCTCACCTCCTTTTCCCTTTGAAGATAGTAACCTACACTGCTTGGAATCATTTACCAAGCGTAAACGCTCCAAGCGACCGCGTTTCGACCGAGTTACCACCGAGGAAGAATATTTAGCTCTCTGCCTTATCATGTTAGCACGCGGTGAATCTTCCTCCACCAACCCAAACCGCCACCGCTCTCCTACTCGAACCACTGCACGAACACCAGCGCCAGAACCCACCACGACGGGGCAGAAACCGAGCTATAAGTGCAGCGTTTGCAACAAAGCCTTTAACTCTTACCAGGCTTTGGGTGGACATAAAGCCAGCCACCGTAAGCTTTCGGGCGGCGACGACGACCAGTCAATGTCAACAATGGGGACATCCGGTGCAGTCCTCAATTCAGCCGCGTCGACCAACCCAAGCGGGAGGTCCCACGAGTGTTCCATCTGCCACAAAACCTTCCCTACAGGCCAGGCCTTGGGAGGCCACAAGCGATGCCACTACGAAGGTGGGGCGGGAAATAGTGCCAGCGCTAGCGCTGTCACCACATCTGATGGAGTTGGCTCAACCATTACCACGACCCACATCAGCAACCGAGGCTTTGACCTCAACATGCCCGCGTTGCCGGAATTCCCACCAGCTAATTTCTTCGTTTCAGCTGCCGGCGATGATGAAGTAGAAAGCCCACACCCTGCTAAGAAGCCATGTTTCTTTATGCGACCCAAAATTGAAGTCAGCTAAACAATTAAAACCCTTTCTTTAGTTCTTTGTAGGAATGAAGTCTTAGGCACCATTCCATGTATTTCTTTTTAATTTTCTTTGTTTTTTTAGACAATTTTTTCTGTTCATAGAACTTGAACAATTCTTCAGTCTACTGTTTTGATTAATGAATTAGTCAACTCAATTCAATTAAAACAAATTAGTTGAACTCCTCTTCATGTATATTCATGATTAATCTCCTGCTCACTCACTGTTGTATAAACCTCATAGCTTTACTGGTGGCTGGCAAGTGGCAAAGTTCGTTGAAGCTTAAGTTCGGTGCATGAAAGTGACCGGTGTTTTAAACAGTTCAGAGTTGGTGGTATATTTACAGAGACAAAAACCAGATATACAGGCTAAAACTTACAGGAGACCATAAAGATCACGTGCATGTTACGTGTTTTATTGTTTTCGTTGGGCTAATGAATTAATAAAGACAATCTTAATTATGGTGTGCATGAAAGTTTAGAGGGGAAGGGGGATGTTTGGCCTGGATAAGAAGATAGGCATGAATGGAATGGGATGGGGGTAGTGAGTTTTGTTTTGGCACGCCATTTCCTTTTTGGAAATTCAAGGTGGGAAGAAACCCTCTTCTTCTTACTTGTAATTTTTATAATTGCCATGCAATTGCGGAGTTTTTTTGTTTTTCTTTCGATTCTTCATAAATTAATTCGGTTTTACTCCGTTCAGGGGCGGAAGGGAGCCATATGCATCCTCATTTTCAGAGAAAAATTTAAAAATATAGTGTAATTTGTAAAGAAAAATTTATTTTGCCTACCCATTTATAAAGAAAAAAAAGGGTGTATTAAAATTTTGGACCCCTATTTTTTAGATCCTGGATCCGCCACTGCTCGCGTTATACACTTATTATGATGAATAAATCTTCTAGTAATTTTTTTATATGTACACAAAGCCCCAAACTTAATATATATCTTTTTTATGTACTATTTGTTGTAATCGGGGGATCCAGAAATTTAATCTTGGTAGTTCATCGACCAGTGTAATAATCTAGAATCATTTTACATCGGTGTAATAATGTATTGATAATGAATAATTGTTGTACAAGCAAACACGGTTTATAGTCAGATACATATTAATATTGAAAAACAAATAAATATCGTGTAAATATGCTTGAAAAATAAGAATTATCATGCATCAGTGTAATTGTGTTTTAGAGAGTAGAAAAATTTGCTCCAATAAAATTAAATATTGACGGTGACAATTAGTTGTGCAGAAAAGCATAATTTTTATATTTCAAAATCGATTTGGAGTTCTAGGATTTTATTTAAATTAAATTGTAATTATTTTAAAATTTTCAAATCAAAATCTTAGTTAAATTGTTTGACATGAATGACAATGTATTCACCCAAGATTTTTTTTTTTCAATGAGATTAACAAATATACTTAAAACAGTAATAAAATAATAGTTTGGATAACCAAAATTAGTTTATGAGCTCAAAGCAAAAATTAAGATAATTTAAGGGTTACTTTTTCATTCAAACAAAAAAAATCTTAATATTATAGGGTAAACCACATTGGTAGTCACTAAACTTTTAGAGTGTCTTCACTCTGGTCATTAAAATCGAAAAGCTCTCATTACAATTTAAAAAGTTTTAATTAGATTTCACTACAGCCAGCCATCGCCATTAAAAACGTTGATATGACACGTTAAATTCTTTTTCCCAAAAAGAACCTCAATATTTCAAAATTTCCACCAAGGCTAAAATTTTGATGAACGAAGACGTTGCCGATCAATCCCAACAATAAGAAAAATTCGATTAGCCAAATTGTTAGTATAGTTTAGTTTCAAGCTGACCTGGCGGTTAACAATGACATATCAAAAAGTTAACTTTTTAATTTAAATTGAGATTTTTAATGTATTATTGACATGATTATCCAATGTATTATTTGATAAAAATAATTTAAAGTTTAAAATAAAAAATTAAAACTTAATGACTGAATTTTAATTTAAATAGAAAAATTAGGATAAAATACACTTGTGATCACCAACCTATTTCTCTTTTCATATTTTGGTCATCGAACTATTATTTTTTGACAAAATCGTCACTAACATTACGCTTTTTTCAGTCTTAGTCACCCGTTGTTAAAAACTAAAGGAAAAAATAATAGTTTTGTGACAAAATATAGAAAAGAAATAATAGGTTGGTGATCAAAGCAGGAAAAAATGTAACATTAGTGACTAAAATATAAAATATAAAATTTTAGTGAGATTTTACCAAAAAATAATAGTTCGGTGATCAAAACATAAAAAGAACAATAAGTTGATGACCACAAATGTAATTTATCCAAAACATTTATGGTAAGTCACCGGACCTACCATGCACTGTGGTAGGTCCGCCCCTGGTTGTAATGGATGCGATCCGATGCGTTCTGATTTGATGTGATTCCCCCTTGATTTCAATGTTTGAGATTCTTCTGTGTTATATACGATGCTACCATTTGTATATTATTTGTGTGGACGACGTGTGAACCGTGAAGGGCCGAGCAAGAGCTGTATCAAGCCACTGCTTTCCCTTATTTTGATGTCTTCCATGTGTCACCTATTTGGGTGTTCCATTTTTACGCGTTAAAGCCAGTTATTCTGATTTTCCAATCTCAACAAAACCTTGTTTATTTTGTAATTAATTAATTAATTAATTTCGAATGATTCACTTTTTAATGATTAAGTAGTACTTACATAAAAGTATCTGCACTTAATCAAATGCTTCATCTTTTACTCCAACCGCTGTTAATGAAATGTTTGATTTAGTATATGTTTAATAAACTGTTGTACCTCCGCCAAATGTTTCCGAAAAATCCTACTTCTGAAGAGATTGTCTCCGCACTTCACTTCAGTATTCCCCCTCAAAGGCTCACCTCCGAGATTTGTGAAACCCTTGGGGTCAACCAATCCCACGATAGATCATTTGGGAGGCCCTACCTTCGGAGACACCATCATCATCCCTGCACTACGCCCCAAACAATCACAAATCCCGGACACCCTGCACCTCCGGATCCAACAGCCCCTGGAGACTCCCACGCTCGACCAATACACCATGACAAGACAATCATCAAGTTCGACTAAGCTCGCAGCCTAACAGTCGAGCTACCACCTATTAACCTACCAACAACCATCACTACGCCTAGCATAGTCTCGTCAACAATCACTCCATCTAAAGCTCCAAGAGAATATAAATACCCAAGTAGAGGGGTTCTGGACAGGCGCGATAGGAGCGATTGCACAGGGCCCCGAGAGATAGGGGCCCAAAAAATAGAAAACTTAAGTTAAATAGTTGTAAAAAACATACATTTGTATATATAATTATGTGTGTATATATAACAATTATCTAAAACTTTAAACATGAAAAAGAATGACACATTTTAAGTGAAAATGTTTGACTTTTAGATGTTTATAAGCCAATTTTTTGTTGCTCAAGAGGATAATATAATAATATTTTTCTATTAAGGTAATTTTTTGGAAGAAAAAAATTTGTATCTCTTACCGATTATCTCATTTTAAAATTTGCACAGGCCCCGAAATCTTTGAACCGCCCCTAACCCCAAGATCGAAGACAAAAGGACGCTTCGATAACTCTCTACAAGAGCTACCATCAACCATTCTATATCACCCTTTCTCTTTTCCCCTAAATGACTCCGGCCACCGGCTTTACACTATTTGCGGCTCTCGGCCCCAAGTCAACCAAGGGTAAACCGCCTTACTCAACGACCAACCATGGTCCTTTGTGGCTCCCAGTTCATCACACGATAAGTGAATCACCAATCATCGCCCCTAAACCTTACTTCGACCACCATCTCCACCTCTTTGTTTGGTGTCGTCCAAAATCAACATCAATAATTGGTGCGGTGAGTGCGGACATCGTCGACCAAGAGAATCAGTCACGACAATTCTCATGTTCCTGACAACTCTCTATTCCCCCAACGACACTCTCGCCACCATCGGCTTTCGTTGATGATAGTACATATAACGACGAGGGATAAAATGACGAAGAAGATGGGGCAACAATTTCTCACCACACACATCCAAGAGAACTACCGTCAGAACGACGGGTTAATAATATCTCACCAAATCACCTTAAGGAGATAAGCCCCTGGTAATGTACAAGGTACTCGTCTAGAAAAGATGCACCCCACTGGAGGAACCAACCCCATCCCAATGACCATGCCGATCCAACAAGAACATCTTGTCTACGATTACCAAGAGCGTACAACAGATGTAGCCTTGAAGAAGAATCAGAACCCTCAGCTACTGTTGAGCCTTCCCCTGAGGAGATGAAGCAACTAAGACATTCAAGAAGGATATCTGCCATCTTTTCTTCGGGTTGGTCCATAAAAGCAGCATGCCCTGAGATGATGCCTCGAAGAAAATGGAAAAGCGAGAGAATAAATGCAAGAAAGGACAATCTGTGGAAGGAAGACTAACGAACAACTGAGAAGACAACACAAATGAGGAACACCCTCGACTGCATCCCACCTCTTTCCCCCTTTGTATCTCATCCCTCTTAGATAGATGTCATCCGCTATAAGGACTACTTTTCATCTAGACATCCCGGGGTAGATGTTTCCTCTTCTTGTAAACGTAAAAAAACACAAGTTATAGGGTAACCTCCTCTTCCTAGTTGCCTTTGTGTGTAGGATTATGGAAAGCATAGAGGACCCCCTGAACAAATGCAATCAAGATGGATTCTACCACAAATAACTCTCCAACAAGCAATCTCTTCTACAAAATATGAGGTACAAGGGGTAGCCCAATAATGCATAAAGCACCCCAGAGACTTGGTACGTCCTGAACAAACATTTGAACTACTTTGAACACTAGAATGGCTATTACCACTGGTAAATGTATAAATTAACGGATGAATGTGTATGCTCATCCCGCGCTTATAGCTCTCATTCAATCTAGATGATGCATCTGGCCACTCCAATGATACTCCAAGCCTTCGACTGTTTCTACAAATGTCTTCGAAGTTTACCTATTTCTACATTGTCACCAAACTGGGACTGATTCTATAATACTTTGAAATGATCAACTCGATGAGTGACCATTTCTACCAAAACAATAATACCTTCGTCCATTCAGTTTAGTTGGCACTGCATTTCTATTAGGACGTTGAGATGCCTCTACTTATTTGCTCAAACTGTCAACTGTTTCTCAAAGACCACGATTCTATAAGAGCGATGAGATGCCACTATACCCAAGAAAAATATTTAACTCTCCAAGGGTTTGAGATGCCTCCGCATGGGGATGCTTATGCCCATATTTATAAATAATTCTCCAAGGGTAAGGAGAAAATCAATATATTTCTTCAAAAGCGTCGAGCAAGGCTTCCCCGTTATATGTTATTCCTCCAATGGGCGTATAGCAAGGCTCTGCCCACTTGATATTTGATGGGCGTCGAGTAGGGATAACAGCGGGGTGGGGCAGGTTTTTACCTGACCCGAACCTGACCTGATATACTCTTGACAAAACTCAACCTCGACCCAACCTCGAATAAATTATTAATTAATCTAACTCGACCCTAACCCTATAATTTTTCTACAAACCCGACCTTGATATAATTACAGTAAGGGGAAAATGAAGATGAACAAAGATTTGGGGTTAGGGTTTTTACTTTTTCAGAATTAAAAATCAATTTGGATTTAAGATTTGCCTAGATTGATTTACATCTCAAACAAATAGAAAACTAAAAAATACTTAGATTTGAAAGATCACTTTAAAAAATACTATTAAAAAACAAACACTTTAAAAATATATGGTAAAGTTTTACAAACAATCCATGGAAACCATGAAAACAAAGACTATGTAATGAAAATAATTAGTTTTAAGCAGACTTTGTAATCTAAACAAATGAAATTATATGAAATTACCTAGAAGAACCTACACTGTAAATATGTTTTTACATGTTTAGTATCTTGAAAGATTGTTTTAAATATGTTATTGGAATCAAAAAAGAAAGAAAATAAAATCGAAATGAGGATGGAAGAAGGAACATGAAACGGCAGAAGGAAAAGGAAATGAAAATGTGGAGCGACTTAAGGAGGGGGAAGTGAAAATGTGAAGCGGTAAAGTAACCCTAAATCATAAATGTATATATTCAATTGTATTTTCATAAATATAATAATATATATATATAATTAAAAGTATCTCGGGTCGGGTCAGAGTTTTTTTAACCTAAACTTGACCCCGACTTTACTCTTCCTAAAACCTGCCCCGCCCTAAACCCAAATTTTAAAAGAAAAAATCTGCCCCTATAAGGTCAGGTCGGGCCCGTCGGGTACGGGTTAAATTGCCAAACGTAGTGTCGAGCAAGGCTCTTCCCATTATATATTTGTTTCTCCAAGGGAGTAGAGCAAGGCTCCGCCTCCTCCCATATGATATTTGTTTCTCCAAGGGCATCGAGCAAGGCTTCGTCCATTGATATTTGAGGGGCGTTGAGCAAGGCTCTGCCCACTCAATGTTTGGTATCGGTATAGGATCCCGAGTACCGAAGGTTGTTATGTCAGTTAATTGGCAGTTGAAATTGAGATTCTTTCATTTTGGTCCCTATTTCACATGTATGCTAATTGGATGTATGTTAATAATCTGTTTTAGCTAAAATTGAACATGTATACATATAACCTGACTAATTGAGGATTGGTAACCCCAAACTTAAGTAAGTCTTCGTAGTTTTCTATATTTGCAATTTGGTCCCAAAATTGCAAATTCACATAATTTGATGTTAATTCGATACCCAATTTAAGCGAGAATTTAACCGCTTTCAGTATGTACAACCTAGGTAGTAATGATGCATCTAGATAAGATAAAAAGAAAAAATATACCTAATTCGAGATATTCAATTCAGGTTTGCTACGGGAAACCTATTGTTGCTCGCTCGATTCGGCCTAGTGCCTAGGCCAGGTCAAGACGGTTATATTTATTGGTATCAGAGCCAGGTTTCGAAAGGTTGGGATGGTTTAATGAATGCTTTGGTTATTTCTATGATGTTCTACAATGTTAATTGTCGTTTAGCATGACTTTTAACTGTTATGATGTTGTTATGCTTAAATGTGGGTTGAAGGGGGACACATTACCTATTAACATTATTTTTAAATGATTTTTCGCATGTTGTCTTGGATCCTTCATTGAATGCTAGCCTAACTAAAATTGCTTTTATATGTTTTAGTTGCTAGTGAATATGGGCCTACGATGTAAGACTCGAGCTAACACGAGTAGTGCTCAGAATAATTAGAATCTTGAGGATGGCGCGATTCTTCACCATAGATTACCACCTCTACCTAATCCACCGGCTAAAGCGAGTAGGGGAAATGTACCACAAGCCCCGTAAAGACCCATTTTTAGGGACATGATGCCTCTAATTTAGGCAATGATTGAAGCTTTTGAAGAAGCTTTTGTCAGAGTGCAAGTTCAGATGCCTCTAATGTGGCTAATTTAGATTGTCGCTAGAGAGTCTACATAGCTTGGAGGGGTTGAATTTTGAGGGTTGAACCCTAAATCTATAGAAGAGTGGCTTTAAAAGTATCGAGCATATCTTTGGTCACATAGAGTGCACGGGTGCACGGAAGCTCAATTGCGTAATGTCTTTGTTGTATGGTAATCCATACCATTGGTGGATAACCACTATTGCTAGAGTACCATATGCTAATATTACTTGAGAGTTCTTCCGAAAGGCTTTCAATAGGAAGTACCTTGTTCCGCGATATTAGGATACGAAAAAGTGAGAGTTCATTGCTTTGGTTTAGGGTCGAATATCAGTAGTTGAGTATGAGGTGAAATTTGTTTGTTTAAGCCAATATGCTCTAAACTGGTTCTAGATGATCGTCAGCATTGCGATAGATTTCTCTATGGCCTTATGAAGGACATCAAGACATATTTGCTTGTAGCTGACTACACTGGTTTTGATGAGCTGGTCAATAAGGCCAAGAATATTGAATAGTCTTTAGGTCTAACTTTCGAGTCAGTGAATGTTAATTTGGGAAAAAGTAATGTAGAGTCAGACTTTTTTGTGGTCAGAGCAAGAGGTCTAAGGATAAACGCTACAAGTCAGATCACAAGCAAGGTGGTAGACGTGGTCAGGATGTTTGAATCGATGTGGCTGCTTTGGTCGATTATGAATGTTGTGGGACGTACCACTTAAGGAGGTACTGGGGAGCACCAGGTGCTAGAGCTTGTTAGACTTGTGGTTCAAAAGAGCATCAGAAGCATGATTGTCTACAAGTGGTCAAGGAGGCACCGACTCAGGTAGGTGTAGTGGCTACACCTGCTAGGGGCTGAGGACATGGCAGGGGTAATTTTTAAAGGCGTGATGAGGGTCAGAGGACTATTGCTCATATCGTGGCTATTCAGATGGAGAACTGGGGGCAAGCAAGGGTGTATGTACATTGCGAGGTCTGTAATGAAACCAATATGATCACATATAATTTTACCTTGCAATATTTGTTATTATTCTCTTTTGTTGACTCTGGTTCCACGTATTTATACATTCTAAGTGAGTATGCACAATTATTAGATACTCCTGTTGAAATTTTAAATATGGGTGTCTTAGTAACTAGTTCTCTTAGGGAGACCATTATTGTTAAAAGAATATATATAAGATGTTTGTTGGTTGTTCAAGGCCATATGTTTGCTGTTGATTTAATAGACTTGTCGTTCCATGGTTTTGACGTTACATTGGGTATGGATTGGTTAAGTGAACATAAGGTTATTATTGATTTTGAAACCAAAAGAATTTCTCTGAGACTTGCTGACGACTATATGTTGTTGTGGTAGATGAGAATAATAAATTTTTGTCTAATGACGTTTCGGCATTACAAGTTGAAAGGTTGATAAATGAGGGGTGCCAAGCCTTCTTGGCTTTTGTGATGAATCTAGGCACCAAAGAAGTTTGAGTACAGGATATTCGGACGGTATGTGATTTTCTAGAAGAATTACTCAAGTTGCCACCAGATAGAGATGTTGAGTTCTGCATCAAGACGTACTTCGGTATGACTCCGGTGTCTATTTCTACCTATCGCATAGCACCAAAAAAGTTGAAGAAGTTGAAAACCTAACTTCAAGAGTTGTTGGATCTTTGTTTTATCCGTCTAAGTGTTTCACCTTGGGGTGCACAGTGTTGTTTGTAAAGAATAAAGATAGAACCATGAAGATGTGTATTGATTATCGACAATTGAACAAATTAACAATTAAGAACAAGTACCTGTTACCCAAATTGATGATTTGTTTGACCAATTATAAGGTATGGTGGTGTTCTCAAAGATTGACCTTAGGTCTGGGTACTACCAGTTAAAGGTTAAAGAACTAGATGTGCCAAAAACTACATTTTGCACAAGGTATGAGCATTGTGAGTTTTTGGTGATGTTGTTTGGTTTAACTAATGCCCTAGCTTCTTCCGTGAATATAATGAATAAGGTGTTTTATGGGTTTTTGGATTGATTTATGGTTGTGTTTATAGATGACATCCTTGTTTACTCTCGTATCGAGAAAGAGCATGATCAACATCTTCAGATAGTGTTACAAGCGTTGAAAGAGAATTAGTTATTTGCTAAGTTGAGTAAGTGCAAATTTTGGCTTAAGAAGGTGATGTTTCTTGGTCATGTGGTATTGGTTAATGGTATTCATGTAGATTCGTAGAAGATTGAGGCCATCCTTAATTGGAAGCAACCTAAGACGGTATCTGAAGTTTGTAGTTTCATTGGTTTGGCTGGGTACTATCGTCGCTTTGTGGATGGTTTTTCTAGTATTGCTGCTCCGCTGACAAGATTGTTGTAAAAGAATGTTCAGTTTGTTTGGACAGAGGATCATCAGTGTAGTTTTGAGAAGTTAAATAAGGTTTTCAAACATGCTCCTATGTTGATTCAACCATAAGCGGGTAAGGAGTTCATGGTGCATGGCGATGCATCGTATGTTGGATTGGGTTGTGTGTTGATGCAAGAGGGAAAGGTTGTAGCTTATACATCAATGCAGTTAAAGGTACATGAGTGCAATTATCCCACGTATGATTTAGAGCTTGCAACCGTGGTTTTTGCTCTAAAGATTTAGAGACACTATCTCTATGGTGAGAAGTGTACCGTTTACATTGATCAGAAGAGTTTGAAATATTTGATGTCTCAAAATGAGTTAAACCTTAGGCAACAGAGATGGGTTAAGTTGCTTAAGGATTATGACCTAACAATTGAATATCATCCTGAAAAGGCTAATGTCTTAGCGGATGCGTCAAGCTTAGAGCGATATTTTCTAGGTTAAGTGTGACACGAGATGAAGGTTTGTTGGCGGAGTTGCAAGTTAAGCCTATGTTGTCTCAAATGATCAAAGCGAGAAAACCATTTGATGAAGCATTGGTTTCGCATTTTTAGGACATTGCGGATAGTAATCTGATAGATTTTCACTTAAATGATGATGGTGTTTTATACTTTAAGGGTCGAATAGTTATGCTAAAAGATACGGAGTTAAGGCGCACTATTTTAATCGAAGCTTATTATAGTCATTTTGCTATGCACCTGGGTAGTACCAAGATGTACCGTGATTTAAAGGAAGAGTATTATTGGGTTGTTTGATAAAGGATATAGCAGAGTTTGTTTCTCGTTGTTTGATGTGTCAGCGAGTTAAGGCTGAGCATTAATTTCCTGCTAGGTTATTGCAACCTGTGTAAATTTCAAAATGGAAATGGTAAAGGGTCACTATAGATTTCATGATGGGGTTACCTTTGACGCCAACCAAGAAGTATTCCATGTTGGTGATTATTGACCGTTTTATGAAGTGTGCAAATTTTCTAGTTGTTTATATGATGTATACGTTGGATAAGTTGGTAGAGATGTATATTGTTGAGATTGTGAAATTGTATGGGGTTCCAAAGTTTATAATATCGGATAGAGATTCACGCTTTACATCAATGTTTTGGGAGATTCTACAGATAGTTTTGGGAACCAGACTTAATTTTAGTTCCTCGTATCATCCTCAGACGGTTGGACAGTCTGAGCGTGTTAGTCAGATTTTAGAGGACATGTTACGTTGTTGTATTATTGAGTTTCAAGGGACATGGGAGAAGTAACTTCCATTGGTGGAGTTTGCTTATAATAACAGTTTGCAGTCGAGTATACAAATGGCCACCTTTGAAGCTCTTTATGGACGTAGATGACGGACGCTGCTGCTTTGTTGGGTGGAGACAAGCGAAAAACATGTCATTAGACCTGATTTGCTTAGATTTATAAATATGAAGGTGATGCTTATTAGTGATCATCGAAAGACAGCTTTAGATCGACAAAATTCGTATGCAGTTTTGAAGCGAAGGGAGATTAAGTATGCTATTGGGGATAAAGTGTTCCTACAGGTTTCCCCTTGGAAAAAGGTTATGAGGTTTAGACATAAAGGTAAATTGAGTCTTAGATTTCTTGGGTCGTACAAGGTGTTTGAATGTATTGGTCCAGTTGCTTATAGGTTGAAGTTACCAGCCGAGTTGGAAAGAATACATGATTTGTTCTATGTGTCAATGCTTCAGAGGTATAGATTGGATCCGTCGCATGTTGTGCCTATTGAGGAAATAGATTTATGTAGGGATTTGTCTTATGATGAGGAGCCTGTGAAGGTGCTGGAGTCTACTACGAATGTTCTTCGTTGAAAAACCATAGAGTTGGTCAAGATATTGTGGCGACATCGGGGAGTCAAGAAAGCCACATGGGAGACAAATAAGGACATGAAGAAACAGTTTCCTCATCTGTTTCCTTCAGGTTAATTTTAGGAAAAAATTTCTTAAGAGGGGGAGAGTTGTAACACCCAAAAAATAGAGCTAGAAGTTTAGAGGTTTGGTCGGGTTGAGTTTGACTCGGTCGAACTAGATTAACTAGTAAAATGAGTTTCGGGAATTAATATCTTAAAAATAGAAATGGTTGAGATAAAAATTGGTTTGACTTACTAAAAAATTTTAGTTATATTATCAAGTGTTTTGGTAATTAATTTAGGGATTCTTTAAATTAATTGAGGTGACATTTTGATTTAGTGACTAATTTGTAAAGATTGTAAAACTATTTTTAGTGACTAAAATGTAATTGGGCCAATACTAAAAATCCTTAGAGAGTTATTATTTCCAAATGTTTTAATTAAGGTTTTTCCACCTTAATTGAGTAAGATTTTGATGGTTAATTTGTTTATCAAAATCATTTTTCTATTCTATCAAATTTTCTTGGATTTTCCTTTCTCATTTTCCCTCACCTTCCATCTCTTTTTCCCAATCATGATTTCTAGTTTTCCTTACTAATTTTCAATGGAAATTTCACCTTTTGATTCCTAACAAAACCTTATAGAGATTTCATAAATATTTCATTGATTTCTCAAGTTGTTTTTAAGAGAAAACTTACGTCAATTTTGGTGGGAGGTTATTCAAAGGTAAATTTCTTCTTGTCTCTTAAAACTAAGGTTCTTTATTGATATTCCCTAGTTATTGGCTTGTATTTTGTGGATTATAACATGGTTTTGCAACTTAATTCAAGAAAATGGGATTTATTAATGATTTTGATGATTAGTCTAAATTTTTGTCTTACAAGATGATTGTTTAAGGTTTTTATTGGGTTAATTCACATTTTAGTTGAATATGAAAAATATGAAATGAGATTTTTATAATCAATCCCAAAACTATTTAATGGGTTAGTTCTTGAGGTAATTTAAAGGTGATTTTAGGGTTGTTATGTTGGATTCTTGATGGCTAGAGGTAAAAATATGTTATAAAGGTGTTTTTGGATGTTCAATGGTATTGTTAAGATGTTAGAATCTTAGGTTTATGGATATATGTTGTTTGGTTGTGGTTTGAGGTTGTGTTTGATGTTTCGGCTAGCTTTCAGATACCATTTCGTTGAGATTTCTTGGGTTGAGTGTAAGCTGGTGTTAGAATGCATTTTGCCTCTATTTTTGTGTGGCCAAAATATGGGAGGGTCAAGTCTAGCTCATATTGTGGAAATTAGCATGTTTTAGGGGCATGGAACACAACAGCGAGTGAAGTGTTATTCATCAGTGAGTGCAAAGGTGTTTTGGTACTATAAATGGTTTAAATTATGGCTTTGGGGTTTAGTTAAAGCCTAGCAAGCTTAGATAAGTTCAGAAGTAAGTTTTCTTTATATTTGCCTTTGTATATCAGTTTGATATGAGCTTTTGATTTACATGTTTTAGTTTAAAGCATGATTTGATTTACTTACTATTAATGCATCTTTTTGATTAATATGCAATGTTTATCAAAGTATATGGGTGCCTATGAGCATTGAGATTTGATTCCAAGAAGGAATGAAGTTTTTGCCTTTGGCAATATGGTTATTGCATATGAAATGGTTTTGTTAAATAAATTCGAAAAACAATAAGTAAATGTATTTAAAAATGGTATATTGGCTATGTGACATAAATGAAAAGGTATCGGATATAGTCGGCATGCAATAGAATTTAAAGTGCACTATAATATATAAAGTTGATCACCCCGCTGCCCCTAGAGTGTGCAATAGGCTACTCGAGCTGGTGGATTGTCACTTATGGTATGTAGTAGGCTACTCAAATTGATGTTGTACCTTGTGTAGGATTGAGGTAAGACTCTCTGGGTCAAGGTATGGTTTGGTAGAGGTTATGTAATGACCCAGACTTTTGAGTCAACAATAAGAGTTAACCCGGATCTTGGACTGACACATCGAGTTGGATGTTCAGAGCTTATCGAGCAGAGATGTTGGGCTTTATGGACCTCTATGTGTTGTTGGGCTTGGGTGTTGGGTTTTAGGTTTGTTGGGTGGAAGATATATGAGGGCAATTGGGTAATTTACCCTCAAAATGGGGGAAAAGACTGATGCCTCATTAAAGGGGCTGCCATTTATAAGAGGGGTGAAGTCACCTTTGTCCTCATCCCTCTCTCGATCTTATTCTTCAAATTTCTATCCCAAACCCAAAGTAAAAGAGGGAAGTTTGTTATTTTAGAGTGAGAATCTCAAAATTGTGATCAAGGGAAGTTTAAGCAGCATACAATTATCTATCTTTCAAGGTGAACATCCCCAAAGTTGGTGGAAATTGGAGTTGAAGCTTAGAGCAAGGAAGAGAAGTGGCAAAAGCTTGGTGAGAGCTTTATTCCGGGAATTTCATACATTTCTGACTCCTTCATTTCATGAGGATCCTAAAATAATTGCTTTGTGTGATTTATGGTTTTGGGATGCAAAGTTAAGGTTTAGAAGCTTTAAACCCCTTTAATGGAAAATCAAAAATTAAGTGTTGCTATAATATACTCTAAATAATACGTAGGAACATTTTGTGGCTTAACCATTTAGGTTAATGGCTGGGATTGTGAAATCTCGAGCTTTAAGTTTCAAAATCTAGGCTTGCGTATTAATACGGGGTGACCCATATCGGTACGCCTTTATATGAAAGAAAGGCAGATTGGGGTCCTTACTGTGTGAAGAAGGGATGCCCATATGGTTTAGTTGTTGTGAATGATGAGATGATCAAACAAAAATATCGTGAATGGGCTTAAAAGATATAGATTAATTATTGTAACAAATGAAATACGCCTTGGGGCATTTGTAATGGTTGGCTTGGTGCCTCTTAACTCTTGGTGAGATGTATGGATGCTTGGAGAACATATGATATCTTATGTGTCTTGGTTAGGAATTTAGATGTCCTAGAGCCAGTGCAAGGGAACTTGTTTTAGGGAATACGTACTTCGGGTTGTGTGATCGAGTACATCTAACATATCCATGGGCTATATGATCTAGATACGATTAGAAACCTATCCTTGGGTTATGTGATCAGGATAAGAAAACTAAACTCGATGGGCAATATGAACTCGAGTAACCTGATTGGCTGAGTGACCTCAGGTAAATATTGTTTGTGGCTATTGTGATCCAAGTATGTCTAGGACGTATCTGTGGCTATGGTGATTTGGATATGGTACAATAACCTGACAGCTACGTAATCATGAGTAACCTGACGGCTATGTGAGCACGGGTAATGTAGGGCTTCATTGGCCATTTCTTAGGGAATGTATATTGTTTAAGTTGCTGGGTAGATAATTGATGTTGGCTGTTTTACCCATGGGTTATGTGATTAGGGTATATAATGCATAACTCAGTGGGTTGTATGAGCTCGAGTAACTCGATGAGCTGTGTGACCTCGAGTATGGTAAGCCTGGGATGGCATGTGAATCTTCTTATAATTTACTGATGTCTTGAGACATGGTTTTGAACTCTTGCTACGGTAGGCTATAAGATGACCTTTAGTATTGAGAAGCCTTTCTGTGCACTCTTAATTATATTATCATACATGCTTGTTTTATGATATTCATAAATTGTGGTAGAGTAGAAATGTACCACTGAGCTTTGTTAGCTCAGCGTGTTGAATTATGGTTTTTCCATGCGTAGGTTTACAGGTTATCTTTTGGAGGAGCACATCGAGGAGGATTTCTTAGTACCGAGTTAGTTTCAAAGTATAATACTTGATGTTTTAGTTTATACTGATTATATTTATAGGACCTTACCACAATTTAGTCTGTAACTTTATTTGATTTACTATTAATTGGTCAAACTGTGTATTTTCAATTGGAGCTCCTATTTGTAAACTCTTTTAATGTTATTTAATTAATTAGATTTATAGAATCAATCTTTTTAAGAATGGCCAAACTTTTGGTTTTAAAATAAGAAATTTTTGATGGGTCCGTTTTGGGAGACCCAAATATAATGCTTTAGATTTGGATCAGAATTGAGGTGTTACATTTAGTGGTATCAGAGCTTAGGTTTAGTCGGTTCTAGGAAACCCCGAGTGGTATAAAGGTCATGGTAAGGTGTATACTCAATATAAGTCCCTAATTTTGAGTTGTACTTTACAATACTGGAATCTTGATGTGCCACCTTGTTTTCTTGTGTTTCAAACAAGAGTTGATGGAATGAGACACCGATAATGAAGAGGCGAGTCACTTCTGTGATCTTACCTCTGCCCTTTTGCAAGTGGTGCAAGCTATTTCGAGGTATTCTGAGATACCTCGCAAGACCCCTATAAGGAGAGTTTACCGTTTTAGGCCTAAAAATTTTGAGGGCTTGAGTTAGGATGACCCGATTAAGGCTGATTAGTGGTTGGGTGACACACAAAGAATTTTAAGGCATATGAGAGGAAGCTCGAAAGATGATCTTGATTGCATTGTCTCCCTTTTTAAGGGTAATGCACACAAGTGGTGGGAGATCGTTAAGTTGGGTCTACAGCATGCACTTTCGATATTGGATACCTTTTTGGATGAGTTTCAGAAGAAGTACATCAATGAGGTACATATAGATGAGATGAGGGACCAGTTCCTGCATTTGGTTTAGGGAGACCGGACGGTGTTTTCTTATGAGCAAGAGATTTTGCATTTGAGCCGTTATGCACTAGAGTTCGTTGCCACGGAAGAGTTGAGGTGCAAGAGGTTCAAACAAGGTTTGGGGGTTGAGCTCCAGTTGTACGTGATAGCGAATCCTCTAGGGGAATTTTCAGAACTAGCCAATAGTGCGAAGGCACTAAAGCGACTTTAGGATACGACATCCGGCATGATAGAAGATGCTAGAGGCCATGATGCGGAGACCCGGGATCTTATAGGTCCTTTTTCATATCCGCATGAGAGGTGTTGTGCTTCAAAGGGTTAGAAGAGAGTTACTTTATTCTAGCTATCGAGAGTCGACTCAGGATATAGATTGAGGGTTCGTAAAGGCTCTTTGATTTCTACTACAAAATGGAGTACTGATATTTCAATTGTAGTGTTACTTCTACCAGTATATGAGCATTGCGGCCGACATTACCTTGGAGTGTATTTTTTTCTTTGGAGGGTTTGCTATAGGTATCGGGCACTAGGACATATGGAAAAGGATTGTCCAGTTATGGATGATGATACACCAGCTCCAGTCTCAAAGGTTGGCTACTTCCTGCATGATCAAAGTCTTGCTAGAGGCAGAGTTAGGGCACCATCAGGTTATCGAGGTGGAGGTTCTGTGGGATCTACCGCTAGGGTTGACGTGCGAGACGTTGCTAGAAAGCTTGCTGCTCATACTAGAGATGACAACATTACGACCAATGATAGATCAGGTAATTAAGTTCTGTTTCCGTTTCAGTTATTTTTTATAGTTGTTTAACTCTTCAGATGTGTAATGGGTTGGTTCTTGTGAATGTGTATCTTGGTAAATCTTGGGTTTGTTGTTGCTTTAGATGGTAATTAGAATTGCATCTTCTGCTAGATAAGTTTTTACCTTAGATGGTTGTTAAAAGCACAAAGTATGTCGTAAGTTGCAAGCGAGAAGTTGTGAAGTTTCATATTGTTTAAATCTAGTTGTTAGTGTTAGATGTGTAGGATCTATACCTTTCTAGTTGGACGTTGTATTCCGTGGTGTAGCTCAAGGAAGGTTCTGTATGTTACGAGATATTCTTGGCTTGCATTGTAGACGCGAGGGTTCAGAATTCTATGCCTTAGAGTTGTGGACGCTTAGAGGGTATGGAGGTAACCTTGGTGAATGGGCAGTTTTACCGTTGGATTGTGGGTTGGAACTGCAATGAGGATAAGGTTGAGTTCACTGTTAGTGCCCATCACTTCATGGTATAGGACCTAACAAACTTTTTGTTAGGGACTTACTTGTGCAAGAGACCATGCAGGTGTCGTTGCCAAGTGTCCCGTCTTAGAATATTCTTGTGTTGAGGTGGTTCGTGTAGTGGCTTTAGATGTGTTGAGCCGAGGTGTAACGGTGAAAGACAGTTTCCTGTTTCATGAGATTGACAACCTTGTTTTGGTTATAGAATGAGAGATTTTTGTATATTGTACAGAGTAAGGTATCGTAGTAAAGGTAAATGAAGGTTGTAATAAGTTTGGTTGAGGCGATGGTTAAAGCCTTTGGACAGGCCGTGAAGATGTTGCGCTGGTTAGTGCACTATCTTGAGGTGAGAGTCTTCAAGTAAGGCAAGCAGCATGGAAGATATCAGAGTAGCTCGGCGGAAGTGTGGGTTTAACAAATATGTTGTGAGTAACCGAATGTTTGTAGTGTTGTGTTGCAAATGAATATTGTCGAAGAGATTATTTGAAGATTTTTTAGAACTATTATATGTTTCTGTACAATCATTGGTTGAGATTGCATGATTGGTTTGGAAGAAGATAGTTAGATCTTTGAGGATAGATTGGTTAGTTTAGTTGCTTGTGGGAGTTCGTATGTGACAACGGTCATTTCTCGAACTCAAGTAGTCCGAATAATAGAAATCTCATGATCGTAAGTAGTTTACGTTTGTGTGAGAGGCAAGTTCGGATAAAGTGAAGTTTTAAATCTTGTCTTGGTAGGACAAGTCAGGAGAAAAGAGCCGTTAGTTCAAGGTAGATTGATGATAAAGTTCGGTTGTCAAGGTTTTACATGTCCTTTAATGTTTGACTGGGGTATGGTTGTCAAACATGTTGTGTTCCTGGAGATGTATCTTGGAGATGGTGCAACGCTTGAAACCTAGATGAGGCCTAAGTTCAGTGTATGTTTGACGGATACTAGTTGAAAGGATTGTTATCTGAGGTAGAATTTGTCAAAGATGAGCTCATTAGATTGGTGGTTGGATAGCATAGCTTGAGGTTGGTTTTTTGCCCTGCTTTACGAATCGATGTGAGTGCTAATGGTTGTGGTGTTTGGGTCGCTAGAATTTCTGAGAAAAGTGTTGAGAACAAGTATTTCAGTGTTATGGTTTTGACTAAAGTAGGTTGAGGGAGAACTCTCCCTAATCAAGGTAATCTTGTTTGAATGGCGAGATGATTGGATCTATTTTGGTTTTATCTCATTCATCCGTTTAAATTTTGAGGATAAAATTTCTTGTAGGAGAGAAGAGTTGTAACGACCCATATTTTTTAGTCAACAATGGGTGTTGACCTGGGTTTTTGACCGACACGTCGAGTCGAATGTTCAAAGCTTATCGGGCTAAGATATTGGGCTTTGTGGACCTCCATGTGTTGTTGGGCTTGGGTGTTGGGTTTTGGGTTTGTTAGGTGCAAGATATGTAAGGGAAATTAGGTAATTTACCCTTAAAGGGGGGAAAGGTTGATGCCTCATTAAGGGGGTCTACCATTTGGAAAAGGGGTGAAGTCACCATTTTCCTCATCCCTCTCTCTATTTTTTTCTTCAAATTCCTATCCCAAACCCAAAGTAAAAAGAGGGAAGCTTGTTGTTTTAGAGTGGGAATTTAAGAATTGTGATCAAGGGAAGTTTAAGCAACATAAAAAGATCTATCTTTCAAGGTGAACATCCCCAAAGTTGGTGGAAATTAGAGTTGAAGCTTGGACCAAAGAAGAGAAGTGGAAAAACCTTTGTGAGAGCTTTATTCTGGGAATTTCTTAATTAAGGTCAGTACATTTCTGACTCCTTCATTTCATGAGGATCCTAGAATGATTGTTTTGTGTGATTTATTGTTTTGGGATGCAAAGTTAAGGTTTAGAAGCTTTAAACCCCTTTAATGGCAAATCAAAAATTAAGTGTTGCTAAGGTGTAAAATTGGTAGCAAACCACCTAATATACTCTAAATAATATGTAGAAACGTTTTGAGGCTTAACCATTTAAGTTAATGGCTGGGATTACGAAATCCTGAGCTCCAAGTTTCAAAATTTGGGCTCGTGTATCGATACGGGGTGGCCCGTATCTGTACGCATTTGTATGAAAGAATGGAAGATTGTGAGAGGCTAACCGGTACAACATGTCGCGTATCGCTACCCCATCCGTGATGAGAATTCCAGTAACATTTTCATGTACTGGTACGCTAGAGGACGTATTAGTACTACTATTCTATTACCTGAATAAGGCTTTCGTGTACCGGTACGTATTTGGAAGGGTACGGGTACGACTTAGGGATCGATACAGGGTGGTCACATACCGGTACTGGGTAACGATATAGGCATTGACGTATTGGTACAAGGTAAAAACTAAATTTATTCGAACCTAATTTGAGTATCGGTATTCGGGTAGAAGTACCGGTACATAGAGGGGTGTATCAATACCCAGTTAAGAGTATTGGTACTCGCAGGACAATCTACCCAAGAATTTTGAGGTTACACTCAGGGGTTCTATAATTCGAGGCAAAAGGCCCAATGGGTCCCTAAAGGCATAAAACAAATTTTAAAACTGAGAAATCAGGGTTTATAACCCACATGTGGAAGAAATGGCTAATGTCTTAGTTATTTTGAGTGGATTGCATGTATTAATAATCCATAAGGATCCATGGTGGATCGGTTGATCCTGTGTGGAGATTGGGTCCTTGCTGTGTGCTGAAGGGATGCCCATATGGTTTAGTTACTATGAATGATGAGATGATCTAACGAAAATATCATGAATGAGCTTAAATGATATAGATTAATTATTGTAACAAATAAAATATGCCTTGGGGCATTTTTAATGTTTAGCTTGGTGCCTTTTATCTCTTGGTGAGATGTGGATCTCGAAGAGCATAAGATATCTTATGTGTCTTGATTAGGAATCTAGATGTCCTAGAGTCAGTGCAAAGGCACTTGTTTAAGGGATGTGTACTTTGGGTTGTGTGATCGAATACATCCAACGTATCTACAGGCTATATGATCTGGATGCGATTAGAAACCTATCATTGGGCTATGTGATCAAGATAAGGAAACTAAACTCGATGGGCTATGTGAACTCGAGTAACCTGATTGGCTGAGTAACCTTAGATAAAGACTGCTTGTGGCAATTGTGATCCAAGTATGTCTAGGACGTATCTGTGGCTATGGTGATCTGGATATGGTCTAATAACCTAACGGCTACATGATCACGGGTAACCCGACGGCTATGTGAGAACGGGTAATGTAGGGCTTTATTGGCCATTTCTTAGGGAATGTATGTTGTTTAAGTTGCTGTGTGGATAATTGATGTTGGTTGTTTTACCCTTGGGCTATGTGATCAGGGTATGAAATATATGACTCGGCGGGCTGCGTGAGCTCGAGTAACTCGATGGGTTGTGTGACCTCGAGTATGGTAAGCCTGGGATGGCATGTGAATCTTCATATAATTTAATGGTGTCTTAAGACATGGTTGTGAACTCTAGCTAGTGTAGGCTAGAAGATGACCCTTAGTATTGAGAAGCCTTTCTGTGCATTCTTAATTATATTATTGTACATGCTTGTTTTATGATATTCATGAATTATAGTAGAGTAGAAATGTACCACTGAGTTTTGTTAGCTCAGCGTGCGGAATTGTGGTTTTTTCGTGCATAGGTTGTCAAGTTATCATTTGGAGGAGCACATCGAGGAGGATTTCCCAGCACCGATTCAGCTTCAAAGTATAGTACTTGATGTTTTAGTTTGGACTTATTGTATTCATAGGACCTTACCATAGTCGAGTCTGTAACTTTATTTGATTTACTATTAATTGGTCAAACGGTGTATTTTTAATTGGAGCTCCTATTTGTAAACTCTTTTAATATTATTTAATTGAGTGGATTTATGGAATCAATTGTTTTGAGAATTGCCAAACTTGTGGTTTTAAAATAAGAAAGTTTTGATGGGTCTATTTTGGGAGACCCGAATGTAATGCTTTGGATCCAAATTGGGATTGGGGTGTTATAGGTTGTCTACCAGAAAATCCGTGTATCCGATGTAATTTTATAAAGGTCATTGTAATTGTCAATATATGTGAAACAAATGGAAACCTTATTTTGCATATAGACTACTATGTATGTCATGATTTTTAAAAGGGGTTCAAAGGTGTTGGGTTTTATGCTCATGTTTAAATGCATTGTTGAATGTGGAAGAGTGACACCACTAAGCTTATGTATGCTTACACTCCTATTCTTCTTTGCAGAACATTGAGGAAACATTGAAGCGAAGAGATCCTAAGACTTCGTTTGACTTAAGTATGGTTTTAGCTTTAAGCATTTGGTAATAAAAGCAACGTGTTGTCCAAGTTTGGGTATTTGCAATTTGGTTGTTCTTGCTCCCAAAGATTGTAACATGTTGTTTGATGGTTTGATGTTATGTTTTGTGACGTGGATTGATGGATTTATGCCTAGTTTCATTTCCGAGTTTGCTGTTTGATATGTTTAGGAAACATGTATATAGTTTACGCTTTTTGGTCCGTAAATGCATATTTGAAGGTTTGAAATGCTGTGGATATAAGCATTGCATGATAAATGTGTTTAGTATGCATGCTAGGATGTTTGGGACTAATACATGTTGGTTTAAAGGTCTAAAACCTAGTAAAATAGGCATTACAGGCCTCTTAGTAACGATACGATTTCCTCTGTATCGATACACGAGGCCTGAATCAGGTCTGAGAAGTGAGAAATTGGCCTGGGTATCGATACATGGTGAGCCGTATTGATATGGGTTTGAGCTACTGAAAATTGTGTTTTGGCCATTTAAGCTCGGGTATCGATACTCGAAGAAGCGTATCGGTACGACCTTATGTTTTGTGACTTGGGTATCGGTACGTGTATGTCAGTATCGATATAGCCCTTGGGTATGAAGCCTGGTATCAGTACAGGATCCCGACTACCGATAGCAAAGGTTGTTATGTCAGTTAATTGGCAGTTGAAATTGAGATTCTTTCATATTAGTCCATGTTTCATATGTATGCTAATTGGATGTGTTTTAATGATCTGTTTTAGTTGAAATTGAACATGTATGCATGTAACCTGACTAATTGAGGCTTGGTAATCCCAAACTTAAGTAAGTCCTCATAATTTTCTAGATTTGCAATTTGCTCCCTAAATTGCAAATTCGTACAATTGGATGTCAATTCGATTCCTGATTCGAACGAGAATTTAACCGTTGTTAGTATGTACACCCTAGGTAGTAATGATGCATCTAGATAAGATAAAAAGAAAAAATTGACCTAATTCGAGATATTCGAATCAAGTTTGCTACGACAAGCTTAATGTTACTTGCTCGGTTCGGCCTAGCGCCTAGGCCTAGTCAAGAGGGTTACAAAAACCAGCCGATCAGCAAGGTCATAGCTCGTTCCACTTTATGGCACTTTTTTGACTATAGGGGAGACTAGTATTGTACCTCCGCCAAACATCTCCAAAAACCCTACCTCCGGAGAGATCACTTCTGCATTTCACTCCAGCATTCCCCCTCAAAGGCTCACCTTCGAGATTTGTGAAACCCCCGGGGTCAGCCAGTCCCGTGATAGATCCTCCTGAAGGTCGTATCTTCGAAGACAACGCCATCATCCCCAAACCATGCCCTAAACAATCACGTAGCCCGGACATCCATGCACCTCCAGATCCATCAGTCCCCGGAGACTCTCACGCTTGACCAATGCGCCATGACAAGACAACCATAAAGTTCGACTAAGCTCGCAGCCTGACAGCCGAGCTACCACCTGCCAACCTGCCAACTACCATCACTAGGCCTGGCACAGCCCCGCAACCATCATTACATTTATAGCTCCAAGGGGATATAGATCTATGGCAAATGTGACGCTTTGATAACTCTCTACAAGGGTACCATTGCCCATTCTACATCACCCTCTCTCCTCTCCCAAATGGCTCTGGCCACCGGCTCTATACTATTCGCGGCTCTTGGCCCCAAGTCAACCAGGGGTGAACCGCCTGACTCAACGACCAAACATGGTCCTTCGTGGATCTCGGCTAGTCACACAACGAATGAACCACCAATCGCGGCCCCAAACCTTCCTTCGACCACCATCTCCAACTCCTTAGTTGGTGTCGCCCAAAATCGCATCAACATAAACATTAAACCGTGCACAACGCTAGTTCATTGTATTAACTTGGTTTATAAAAATCAAATTTAGGTACTTGACTGTATTTTTAAAAAATATATATATTTCATAAGATTTAATTAATTAAATTACTTCAAATAATATAGATCAAAGTTTTAAAAACGAAGAAAAGTAATTCTAATTATTGATTCGATTGGACCTATAATTTAGAGATTTTTTTAATCATGCGTTTTGTTGAAGGGGGTTTTGACATATTTGAGAATTCTACAAATAGTTGATTGTTAAAATCTTGTGGCTAAAACCACACAGACATCTCGGAAAAATCATAAACTGAAGAGCGACAAACCACAAAATTTTTCAAGGGAGTTGAAATTCCTCTTCAACGTATTTCATATGTACATTATGGAATGCGAAAGAAATGCAAGTGTAAACCAGATTAGAACCCAACAAAGGGTTTAGTTTTATGTAGTTTTGCCTTTCATAATTTTCAACCTCTAATCAGACACGTATATATATGTATGTATAATATAGGAATGAGAATGTCCATCAAAGTGTACATATAATGGAAATGGTTTTTGTTTCTTTAACAGTGTGAGCTTTCGTTGTCTATATTTGAAGGGGACAATAGCCAGAATTGATGACATTTTCAAGCTTGAAGCTTCAAGTAAATCTTGATAAATTTCAAGGAACCTTATAGCGAAAACTACAAGAATCACCTTAGAGTTTGATTTGTCATGGAGATTTCTTCCAAACTTCTGGGGTACATCTTGGGCTGAGTTTTCTTGTGAGATAATTAAGCTCTCAATATTGCATAGTTAAGCAGGTACACGCAATCTTTGTCATTTGCATTCAACCCCGTTAAGGGGGAGTAAGGAGTTTAATTTCTTTGAATTTGGTGAGTCGGGTCCTCGCCTTCTGTTGTTCTTTTTCCCAAAACAAATGTTCCGCCGAGAGAGCTTGAAATATAAAACTTTGAACACATTTCCATAAAAAAAAAAACTTTGAACACATTTGACATTACGATAGAGAACAAAAATCATGCGACTAATTTTGGTGTCGTATGTCTTAATACTAAAAAATTAAATTCTACACACTAAATTTTAATTCTAAAACTTTAATCTCTAAAAATTAAATCATTCACCTAAAACTCTAAATCATAAACTCAAATTTTTAGTGTTATGGCATGCATAGGTGCACCAAAAAGGGGCAGATAATTACTATTCTACAATAAATGCTTACTTTTAGCCTTAACTGGAGTGTATCTTCGTTCCATATGAATAGAAATCTTCTATCATTTTTAGTGCCTCTATCTATGTCCCACCACTAGAAAATAGGGTTTGGAGTTTTAGTTTAAGATTTAGGATTTATTATTATAATTTAAGAATTAGGGTTAAAATATAGGGTTTAATTTTTAGTTTTAGAGCATAGATAGAGACACCAAAATGGGCTTATGATATTTGTTCATTCCATTTTGAAAAATTATATTAAAATTTTAAATATAATATTTCTACCAAATTTTTAAGTAAAAAATTAAATTAAAAGGTTTTGTCTAGCCTATACCACAAGACATGGGTTAAGGATCATTAAATAACCCAGATTAAATTAAAGATCTCGAAAATAACATTTCATTTGATGAGGTATAAAGAACTTTTTATCATCAATTTCCTAGTTTAATATTCTCATTCTCACACCAAACCTTAAACCATAAATCCTAAAATCATAAACAATAAAAAACTAAACCATAGACCCTAAAACCTAAAAACCATAAATCTTAAATACTCTAATGTCTAAATTCTAAACTATAAAACTAAACATTAAACTATAAACATTAAACCTTAGATCCTAAACCATAAACACTAAATCTTAAACCTTAAACCCTAAACAATAACCTAGATTAAATCAAAGATAGCATTGAAAATAGCATATCATTTAATGAGGTATAAAGAACTTTTTATCATCAATTACCTTATTTAATAACCTCGTTCTCTCACTAAACCTTAAATTATAAGCCCTTAAAACCATAAATCTTATGCACTATAAACACTAAACCATGAACCTTAAATATTAAGCCTTAAACCCTAAAAAACAAACCATAAACCCTAAATATTCCATCCTATTAAACAAAATAACATATTATGTTATTTGGGTTTATGCTTGGTTATTATTTTAGTGTTTAGGGTTAGTGTCAGTGTTAGTTTATAGTTTATGGTTTATGAATTAGGTCTTAGAGATTATAGTTTATGATTTATTGTTTATGGTTATGGATATAGAGTTTAGGTTTTAGGGTTTAAGGTTTATGTTTTAGGATTTTATGGTTTTAGGTTTTGTTAGAGAATGAAAATATTAAATCAAGGAATTGATGATAAAGTTCTTTATACCTCATTAAATGAGATGTTATTTTCAATGTGATCTTTAATTTAACCTAGGTTAATTTTAGAGGGTAGCAGGGGTACAGCCAAAAATGCTCGGCCAAAAATTTATTTTTGAGGAGCTTTGTGATAATAGAGCAATATCATTTGAGGGTATTACTGGTTTGGCAACGATTTCAACCAAATATTGATTCTAGGGTATCGAGAGGAAGCTCAAGGAGCTTAAGTGTACACCATAACATAAACTTTGATGTAACGCCTAGGTTTTTGGGCCTAGCGGTTTTGAGGTTTGTTAGACGGTTCGGTGAACCGGGTTAGAGATTCGAGCTGAATTTGGGACCATATATTTTTCGGTAAGATAAAAATTTGGAAAATAGTTAAAAATCATCTTTTAATATATATTGATTTTTGGTGGAATCAATTTTGGAAAATGAAATTTGGAAATGTGACATTTTGGTTAGTGACCAAAATGCGATTTTTGAAAGCTGTTCAAATTCTTAAAATCCTTAAGGAGCTAAATTACCAAGTTTTTGCTGGTGGTTTCTCCCTTCAATTAAATCATTTTAAACATGTGTTTTAAAGGGTGATTAAGAGGGATTAAAATATCTAAGTTAGTTATTTGCTTTTAAAGAAAATTTACGTAACTTTTTCCTAAACATTTTCTCTCAACTTCTTTTCTGCCAAACACTCAGAATTTCATCAAAATATAGAGGTGAGAGATCATTTTCACTCAGATTTTTTATTCTAACTTGATTTTTTAACTTTGTTTTACAAAATCTCATTGAAACCTTATGTTTTCTTAGCTTTAAACAAGCCAATTAAGGGAGAAATCACATAACAGGGGTAAGGTCTCTATTAAATGGTTCTTTATTGATATTCTCAAGTATTTGATCCTTGATTTATGGTTTATAATCTGATTTTGTGTTTTTATACAGATTTAATTGGGTAAAATTGATGAAATGATGAAAGATTCGAATTGAATCTGATTTCCAGTGTTATGGATTGTTTTTTAACATATTTTGGATGTTAAATGATGTTGATAAGTCGATTTTATCAATGGAATCCCAAAACTCTTGAATCTCTAATTGTTTGATTTTTGCTAGATTTGTGTTTTGAGGTGTTATGGAGGTTGTGTGACATTTTGTTGGAGGTGTAAGGTTTTTTAGTTCTATTTTTAGGTGTTAATTGATGGTTAATGTGATGTTAGATTGATAGGTTGTTGTTGGGTTGTGTTTGGAGGGGATTAGATGATGTTTTTGGTTGTTGTGGTTGGGTAATTGTGAGGTGAATGTAAGAGTCCATGATGATCTGGTGTTGCAGTGTTGTAAATGCATGAAGATGCATTAATCCTTTTCTGTTATGTGGTTAAAAGGGGAGATGGATCAAAAGTGATCGGTGAAGCTTTGGAGGCTTTTACTTTATGTTTTTTTGTGTCGGTAAATCGAAGTTTTGCGTATCGGTGAGTGAGAACGTGGATTCCAGCATTGGAATTTTTAAAGGTGATTTATGGGAGTTTAAACTTAGCTTGATACGCTGGTTTAAACTCGAAAGTAAGTAAAAATGGATTTTCTCTATCGGTCGGGCTAGTGTTAAATGGTTTTATGCACTTGTTTTGATTTATATGTTACCTATTGTTTAAGCAAGATTTAAAGTATTTGATATACTATTTATAAGCATGAAATGCTGAAGGATGCACATGGTAAGTGATCCTTGTAAGTATATGGTTTATACTTGTGATTTAAAGCATGGTTGTTGCTTTGGAAAAATGGTTTGGTTAATGCTTGTTAAAAACAGTGAGGTAAATGTTAAATGGTAAATTATATTGGCAAGTGATGTGGCTTTAAAATTGTTATCGGATATAGTTGGTCGACCATAGGATTGAGTGCACTATAATATGTCACCTTGGATGTTGAGGGGTTTAGTTTCTTGTACCGAAAACTCCATCTGAGTACCCTAACGGTAGAGGGGTTAAACAATATTGTAAATTCCAGTTAGTGGATTAAGCATCTAATCGATGATTGGGGTTGGTGTCCCCGTGGGTTGAAAGGTGTACCCGATTGGTAATGTACCGCGATTGTTATTGTATTGCTATTCTAGTTGAGATGGCTTGAAGTGTTGGTTGAACACTTGATGAATCCGTGTATCCGATGAACTCTTTTGTTAATGGACTTGTTTAATGATCACTTGTAAGCCAACATAATTGTTGATGTATCATTAGAAAGTTTATGTTGTATAATGTGATTTATACATGTTTACTCTTTAAGCTTTGCATATGGTTGTTATGCATGGGAAGGCTTAAATTGAGGTTTAGCAATGGAACTTGTTGTTGGTTAATGATACATGTTGTACGTTTACTCTTTAAGCTTTGCATATGGTTGTTATGCATGGAAAGGCTTAAATTGAGGTCTAGCAATGAAATTTGTTGTTGTAAATGATTTATATTGCATATGGTTTAATATGTTGGTTTTTAAATATGAAAAGTGCATGGTTTTCAAGGCATGATGTTTCAATGGTAATGTTTAAATGATTCTTAAAGAATGATTGATATGAGATTTCAATGTGTTGTTGAGAAATATATTTAAATGCATTCATGGTGTTTTGTTTTTGAGCACTCCTCACTAATCCTAGTGTGCTTACGCTCTCTTTATCCATCAATGCAGAAAATTAGAAGCTTGGAAGACAGCGAAAAGCAAGGGATTAGTACAAGACTTGGTAACCAAAGTATGTTGGAACTAGAGTATAAGTAATAAGGGCAATATGGGTTTCCATTGTTATTTGGGAGATATTTTTTGAACTCCCTATTTGAGCAAGTTTGTTTGGTTAATCTTGAGTTGTTAATGGCCTTTATGGTTTAGTTTTGGTGATAGTATGAAGTTTGGTGTTTTGCTTGAATGGTTGTCTAAGAAACATGCCTTAGATTTACATTTGATGCAAGATGCCATGAATCGATGTTAATCTACGATGCTTTGATGTGGTTTGAACCCTGAGTATGTTGGATGTACGTTAGAAGCTTGTTAGGGTGGCTCGGTTTGCTGATAGTATGTTTAACCAGCTGAAATGGACATTACAGGTCCAGGCGTACCGGTACGGGTGTCCCTATTTCATTACGAGTAGGCCATTTCAAGCCTTAGCGTACCGGTACGCGAGCAGTTATTTCAATATGGAGTAAGGCATTTTAAGCCAGCGTTTCGATATGCGGATACCTATTTCGATACGACACAATATTTCATTGAAGCGTGTTTCGATACGCGGGGGTGTATTGAAACGGATTTTGGCTACTGGAATCTGTGGTATTCAAGGTAATAAAGCCGTACCAAAACGTGAGTACCCGTACCGATACAAGTGGTAGTTAAGTTGGTTATATGAAATATTCTGAAATTCTATTTTTTTACATTTTGGTCCCTAAATGTTGTGGATGCAATTAGATGAGTATGGATGATCGTTTTGAGCTGATTTTGACATGTAAGCATGAAATATATTTAATTAAAGGTTGGTAACTTAAAATTGGGCAAAATCTTTGTATATTGCTAAAATTGTAGTTTAGTCCCTAATTTGTGTTTGTGTCCAATTGGATATCGATTCGATGCCCGATTGAGTTGAGTCCTCACCTATGAACAGTATGTACATGTAGGAAAGTAATAATGCATCTAGACAAGATAAAAGAAAAAAACTGGACGTGTTTTAGGTTTCATCTTCCCGATTTACTTCGTTAAACCTAATGTAGCTCACTCGGTTTCATCTGGTGACTAGGCCAGGTTGAGGGGGTTAAATTTGGGGTGTTATGTCATTACTTAAGGGTGAGGCATTTCAATGGTGGCACTCCATTAATAAAGTTACTCATAAAGATTAGTTCACTTGAGATTTCTTTTGTATTAACTTTTTGCGAAAGTATGTGGGACTTACATATCTAGCAGCTCGAAGAAAGCAATTTATGAACCTTAAGTGGAATAAAAATCACCCTTTCTAATCTCTGACCCCCCAAAAAAGTAATAATATTAAAAAAATTAAATTCCAAAAATATTGTTTCTTAATTATTCACAAAATAATTACCCAAATTTTGGATCCATGTGTGGGCCTCACCAAGCTTTGGGCTTTGGGTGTTGGGCAGAAGAATTGAGCCATTCGGTTCAGAAGTGAACCTTAATGGGCTTGTCTCTTGTCTTTTGGGCCTAAATTGTGACCAAAGCATGATGAGGGATGATATGAAGGATTAATGTGGTAAATAACCCATTTTTCAAACCAAGACTGAAACGATATTAAGTCATTTTGCAGAGAAATAGGGAAGAGTGATCTCATTTTGTCTCCTTTTGAAGCGTTGTATAGGTGTAAGTGTAGAACATCTTAGTGTTGGACTGAGCTTAATGAAATGATGACTGTGGGATCCGATTTAATCAAGCAAACCGAAATGAAGGTCTAATTCATCAAAGAGAGACTGCAAGTGGCTTTCGATAGCCAAAAAACTAATGCAGATTTGAAGCGTAAGCACATCGAGTATGAGGTGAGTGACAAAGTGTTTCTCAAGGTGTCGCCATGGAAGTAAGTGATCCAGTTTGGACGAAAGGTCAAGTTGAGCCCAAGGTTTATTGGACCGAATGAGATTTTGGAGAGGGTTGGACATGTGGCTTACCGTTTGGCCTTTCCTCAAGAGATGGCACACATTCATAACGCCTTTCATGTTTCTATGTTAAGGTGTTACCATTCCAATCCAACGCATATCATCCCACTTGAGGAGATCAAGGTCAACACCGATTTGACATATGAGGAGAAACCAATAATGATTCTGGATAGAGGAGTCAAAGAGCTACGCAACAAGGGTATACCTCTAGTGAAGATGTTGTAGAGAAACCACGATGTTTAGGAAGCTACTTGGGAAACCAAGGAGGACATGAGGTTGCTTTATCCATATCTCTTTCACCAGGTAAATTTTAAAGATGAAATTTTATTAGGAGGGGAAAGTTATAATGACTTAGATTTTGGATATATGTGTAGGCTTCATCGAGCTTTAGACTCGAGTTTTGGGCCAAAGAGTTTAGCCTATTCGGGTTAGAAGTGAACCTTAATGGGCTTGTCTCTTGTCTTTTGGGCCTGAATTATGACCAAAGTATGATGGGGGAAAGATATGGGGGATTATTATGGTAAATAACTCATTTTTCAAAACAATGTTGAAATGGTATTACACTTTTTTAGAGAAAAATGAAAGAGTGATCTCATTTTGTCTCATTGTTTTCCCTCATCTCTCTCTTTTTCCTCTTCCTCATAAAATCCCAAGACAAAGGTTCAATCTTTTTTTCATTTTGAGTAGCAATTTCAAAATTTAAGTTCAGGACATTATAATCTACATCCAAGGATCTACATATCAAGGTAAGAATGGTTAAAAATGGTGGGAGAGCAAGCTTTGGGGTTTTAGTGGGGATTTAGAGAAAGATGGTTAAGGGAATATTTAATCTCATTTTCTAGTCTTGGATGCATGTTTCAGTTACTCTTTCAACCCCTGCAAAGTTGTAATTCATTTTTAGTTTTTGGAGGAGACCTCCAATGCTTGTGGGAAGGAGAAGGCTTGAGGAGTTGAGCCAGGAGTTTCATTTTCAGCTTTTGGAGGAAGGTTAGTACACCTCAAACTCTTTTGTTTCATGCACATCCTAAAGATGATACTTTGTATGCTTGATTTGGGGTTTCGGTTGCCTTTGGTATAAAAGACTTGATTAATGGCTAAATTTGGGATTTGGGTTATTAAAATGTAAAAATGGTATAAAAACCACCTTAATTTAACTCACATAACTTGTAGGTTCATTTTAAGCCTTACTTTAAGTGTTTGGGGTGTTGGGAATGATTTTCGAGCTCTAGAATACGAATTCTGGGCTCCAATATTAGTAAACATGGTGTCTGTACCAGTACTCGTGTTTTAAGCGTTGAACACAAATGAGTTGTGAGGGGAATACTGGTATAAGATTCAACATGTACTGGTACGCCATTCAAACCGTATCGGTACAAGTTGACCCATATCGGTACCCACTGTTGGATTGGGATTCCATTGAGCAAGTTTTATACTGGTACGGAAGGGAGAGTATCGGTGCTAAAGGTTTACCGATGCTCGTGGTTTGAGTATCAGTATTGAGTGCCTGCCACCCCTCCCTAAAGAGCAAGCATATCAGTACATGAAGGGTGAGTATCGGTACCCAGTGTATTGTATCAACATTGACTGGGTAATTTGCCCAAGAAATATGATTTTGAGTTTGATAGGCTGAAAAATTGTGGGTTATGGTCTAATAGACTCCTAAAAAGGTAAAATGACTTGTAAAAGTGAGAAAATCATTATATAAGAGCACAATGTGTAACAACTTGCTAATATTGATGAGTGGCTTATTAATGATAGTAACCATAGAGTCCTTGCTAAATGAGATGATGTTGTGTGCCATGGGGGCACTTATTTGGTTGAGTCACACTTGGTTGTTGGGATTTGGATACCCATGAAATGTGTTGCAACACTATGGTATGTGGCACTAAGCGTATGATCGTGATGCTATATGGCCTCGAGCCTCGTTCGAAGATACTCAAAGGGTAATTCTAAGTATAGAGTGTACGTTCCTAATGCTTTGTGGCCCCGGACCTCACTCAAGGTTTGTATATAACTGATTTGCATGGTTATACTTATAATGTTGTTTATGCATTGCTTGTTGATAAAAACATGTTCATATGTGACTAGTGGTAGCACCTCGTAAATGATTCTAATGTCATGTCATCATTTCTAGTTACATACTCATTTTTATGATCTTCATAAAGCATCGTAGAGTAAAAGTGTATCACTGAGCTTTGTAAGCTCAGCATTCGGAGTCGTTTCCATTCACAGGTCAGTAAGATGGCACGTTGCATCGGAAGAGCACCATTGGAGTAGGTTTCAGCGCATCATCTCATCAGAGTATTGTACTTAAATTTATCGAGCTATGTATTTTTAGGACCTTATTGCTTTGTAATTGTAACTCTTATTTTAAATTTTAAAGATTGAGTCGAATGTTGAATGTTTTTCTTAATGTATTTGAAGCTCCCATGTAAATGTTTAAAATGATTTATCATGATTCCATTTGAGACTTGGTTTATTCTTTGGAAATGAATTTAAATGGGTCAAACTAGGTTGAGAAATTTTATGGTATAGTTTAGGCTTGTTGTCCAAATATGACATCCGAGTTTAGGATGTTACACACAGAGCAAAAAAAAAAAATCATAGTAATCACAGAAAACTATAATGGCAGTGATCTCCTGCGGCAACAATAAAGGTTTAGGAATGTCTAGAGTTTATGGAGGACGAAGAATTTAATATTAGTATTTTAAATTAGAAATTGAAAATTAAAAACAAAAAATTGAGAGGGTTATTCAACCAAAATTATAATTTTATTTTAAAATATGTTTAATTGCATGTGAAGTCCTTAAAATTTTTAATAATTATTTAAATGCTATTAAAAACTTAACAGTGTATAGTATTAGTGATGTATAATTGTGTGTGACGTTCGTTTTAGAATTTTCCTAAGATCAACCCTTAAAATGTTATTGAAAAATAAACTACTAAATTAGAATTACTGAGTAAAAATAATGATAATGTCAACTAGAAGACCCATTAGTAACTATAAAACATTAAAAACCGCGTGGAACAGTCAGTCGGTCATGGCATACTGTTGGAAGTTGGAACTCATGCATATGAAATAATTATTTATTTGTTTATTTGGTATATACGGCGGCTAAGTTTTTTTTTGATAAATTTTAAATTTAATTTTAATTTTATTTAAAGGAAAAGGAAAAAAAAGTGTTTTTAGTCGATTTAGAACTCATAACTTAAAAGAATACGAAAAATAAAAATGTGTAACTTAGGCAAACGACGAAATATATTTGGGTGGCTAAGTCTTATAACAAAGGATTAATAGCTAATTATTTATTCATTCTTTGATGTCGGCCAAAAGTCATCAATTAAACCATTTTATAGTACTAAAGTTACTATGAATGAGAAATTATATTATAGGCTCGGTTTGTCACGTCATTCATTGTCCCAACTAATAAAAAACATCAATTTCATTAAATTTTTTCATGTCATCTTTTTACCAAGTGAATCTCCACTCAGATTTTTTGTAAATTAAATTAAAAATTACTTTTTATCAATTATAGATTCACTTATTAAAAAGATGACATAAAAATTTAATGAAATAAATATTTTTTATTAGTTGAGATCATAAATGACTTGGCGAGCCGGACCTATGATATAATTTCTCCCTATGAATAATGTTTTTTGCCATTTATGAATACCGTTTAAACCAGTCTATAAGCTAGATCCAAGCCAACACATAAATTTTGAGCTTCAGTATGGTTCGAGTAAATAAAGATATTTTATTATCAATTTATTAATTTTGAAAATTTTAGGACTTTAATATTATTTTTTTACTTGACATATAAGGGTAAATTACACTGGTGTAGCTGAATTTTGAGGGCGCTCTCAATATGGAGGGATGTTTAACGAGTAACCACCGAGCTAAGTAAGAACTTTGTTAAATTTTGACAAACATAGTATTTAAGTTAAACTTTGACATAATTTTATCTATCTTATAAAAATATATTAATCATACCATGAATTTTAAAATATAAGAACATATTTAACATCAACTAAAATACACTAATTTTATAAACATTATTTATAATTATATTTTCACAAAATATTTTAGTTTAATATTTAAAATAAATAAGTTTTTAATATTATTGAATTTCTTAAATTTCAAATTTAAAACTTTAAATTAAAAATAATTCGTGCCAGATTATAAACGCTTGATGATTAAATATATAATTTAGAAAACATAACAATTAGATGCTTCTAATTTTAGACAACCTATTCACTTGTTTTTTTAAGAATTTTTGCTAATTCTTGGTAGTTTAGGAGGATGACGTGGTCAACTTTTGGTTAAGTGATTGTTACGTATGTTTTGCACTTATTTTAGTTGTGTTTTGACTGTTTTCTTCCATCTTTTTAGTGCACTTCAATGGTTTAATAGAAATCACCGATTAACGTGATTAATATATTATAGTTTTATATATTTTACTTGTAATTTTATTTCATTTTTATTAATTAAAACTAACTGTTATTGCTTAAAAAATTAGATATGCTTCCATTTTCATGTTAGTTAGAGTATATAGTATAACATAAATACTTTTTCATGTTAATTACAGTTATATGTTTGCTTACCATTTGATAAGGCAGGAAAAAGTCAAACTTCTAGAGGTGCTGACCAAAAACTAACTTTACCCCCCAAAAATATCAGTAAAATTGCATGAAAATTCCACCTAATGAATTGTTAAAGCATAAGCTAACCTCTTCAGTATTTGCATATTTGACCGTACGGTCTGAGTTGAATGAGTTGAGTTGGAGTTGGAGACAACGCCGGCTTTTTCTAGTTTGGTGGCCTAAGATTTATTATTAAAGCATAAGCTCTATTTATCAACAATTAGTTATTTTATTAAGATGGAGTTTAAATTTCTTAAATAAGATCAAGTTTTCGAGTTTTGATATTGTAAATGAAACAAATTAAATTAAAAAGTATTACCTCCATAATGAACCTCTTCAATATTCAACCAAGATTAGTAAGTCATTAAATTGAATATCAATAGTTATACAAAAAAAATATCGACTCTATTCGACTGCAATACAAGAGTGTGGGGTCAATTGGCCCAGAAAATAAAAGAAAAAAATATTTTGTTCTATCAAAGAGTTTAAAAATTATTTATTAAATTTTTTATAAAAATAAATTAATCTCTTTCCACCTAATAAACATCCAAAAAATCCCTATACTTTTTTTTTTATTTTCTTTCATCACTTTTATCCTAAATTTCTCTTATTTTCTTGTACTTTTGTTAATATTTTACAAGATATGTGGCACTCACTAATTCGGTAAAAATTCTTCTTTTCTTTTGGAGTTTTATTGATTATTTTTTATATAATTAGGATTGTGGTTTTGTTTGTGATAAATTAGAATTTTTATTGATCGAATGATTTTGGATATTGATTTTGCATGAAATTCATGACATCCTGATTGACTAACAACTTTTTAGAGGATTATTAATATAAATCTTTGAAGAAATTAAGATTGGTTGTGTACTTTTCTTTATAATTTTAAATTTATTAAATATTGATTATAAGTGTAGTAATTTTGTTTAGAAATTTTTATTGCTAATGTATTTTTGCTTAGATTCTGCTTGATGTGTTTTTTTTTCTAGCAAGTAGTATGATTTCATTAATGAAGAATCATACATATTAGAATTATCATGTGTCTCATTAAAAATCTTTTTAAACTTAAAATGGAAGAAAAGAATCCAATATGATAATATAAAAGGGACAAACGCATATTCCCTATGCAACACCCATTCAATCACCACACATGAATCAGATTTAATAATCAAACTCCCACAATTATGCCACCTCGAGTGCAACACCAATAATAAAGAGTATGACAATGCTTGAAGCTCCGCTTCATTTGAGTCCATAACGCCTAACGATCCTAAAAAACACCTAGAATATTTTCTTCGTCATCAAGCTATACACCCCCAAAACCAGTTAGACCCAGCTTACCTTGTGTCGCTCCATCAACATTGAACTTCAAAGACGAATTAGGCGGTGGAAATCAGTATATGCCCATCCTCGCCTTTGTCATGTTAGAGGGCGTTCTACAGCGTGTACAATTCCACCATTGATCTTCATCAACATTAATTAGTTCTTTCATAATATTTACCCAATAAAAAGATCTTAATTGCACCAAGAAAAATACCTTCTTAATCGCTAACCTCTTATCGTTAAATACAAACTCATTCTGAGCTAATCAGACCATATATGTAATATCCCAATTTTTGGACTAGTGACCAAAATGTAATTTTTTAAAGTTTAGGGGTTAAAGTGTAAACTTTGGAAAATTTAGGGACCAAATTGTAATTTTAAAAAATTAAGTAATTTAACCCCGTAAATGGATAGTTTACCCCCAAGAGTGGTATTTTTGTGTTACCCAAATTTTTCATACGATGCTTATATTATTCGAATTTGGATTGAACAGAAAAATTAAGCGTGCTCAAGCCAGAGTAGCATTAGGATGAGTGACCTTATGGAAAGATTTCATGTTAATAGTTTAGACTGATAAAAAGGGGAACCGGTTCGAGTTGAATTTTTTATGGATATTTGATAAAATATTATTAAGAGAAATTTATCTAATAAAGATTTCGGGTAAATTAACAGTATATTGGACCGAGTCAAAATTTCAAGATTTTGATTTTTACAAAATTATGGAATATTTTGTATGTCAAAAATATTTACATATTGGGTAATTGGATTGAATTGAAATTTTAAAGACAGTTCCAAGGATTATGGAAAATTCATAAAATATTATTTTACGAGTATTTTATTACATTTGGTTGGATTCTAACTAGATTTAGTTAGATGGTGATGGAATGGCAATTTTCAAGTCTTATTAGTAAATAAAGTCTAGTTAGAGGGCAAATTGGACATTTGCCATGGATGGAAATTTTGAAATATTTTGAAATGTTGAGGGCATTTTTAGAAGATGAAAAACACATGGATTTAATCTTGGCCCTTGGTTTATGATAATATTAAATTTAGCCATTGGATTTGAAGGCTAAATTAGTAATTTCTCTAATTAAATGAATTTAAAATTCATTTAATTATCACATGTGGATTAAAAGGAAAAGGATGAACAAAAATTACTCATCTTTCTTAGAGAATTTCGAAAACCAAGAGAAAAAAGGGAGAAATTTTTTTTGGCAAATTTCAAGGTTCTAAAGTTAGAATCAAGTTATGTTGCTTTGAAATAAATTGATCTATGCTTCATGCTCTTTCTTTTGATAGTAATTTTGCATAGTGATATGAAGAATAGTTCATGTTCTTGAAGAGAGAGAAATTGGAATTTCATGAACCATGTTAGAATTAAGGCTTGATTTAAGTAATTCAAGTGTTGTAAACATGAAAACAATCTTGAACTTTATTTAATTCTATGTTCAAGGTTATAAACCCTAACCCTAGAATTTGGGGATTTGGTTAGGGAATTGAATAAAGGATGGAAATGAATGATTTGTGATACTAGAAGCCCTAAATTGATGTTAGAATGAAAATTTTCTCTTAGGAAGAATAAAGGACCAATTCGGTTAGAATTGGAACTAATGGGGAAATTATTGTGAAAATTATTCTAGTATTAGAAATGATGAGATTGTGATCAAATTAGCTTGAATTGATAATTTAGGACCAAAATGGAAATGTTGGAAAGTAAAGGACCATTTCGGTTAAGGAAGAGAAATTAGAGGAAATTATGGAAAATTTTCCATAAGACTGGATATGATGAAATTATGATTTTAAAAGCTTTAAAATGTCATTTGGACCATTTTAGAAGTTTGTAAAAACATTAGGATCAATTCATAAATCTTTAAAAGATTGGGGACCACCAATTTGGAAGAATTTAAGGACTACAGTGAAAGAAATTATTTTCATGGAAGCATTATGCTGGAATGAATGTTAGAATGAGTTATAAATCATTTTTTGAGTAAATTTTGGAAGAAATACAAAGTATTGAGGATGAAATGACTTATGTCATGAAACTAGTATTTGGAAAATATTAGGGTGTTTATACGAAAATTATTCCTATACTATTTATGTGTTAGAAAGATACTAACATATAACTTGGAATGCACTTATGGTATTTTAATACACTTGTAGACTGTGAACAAAATCAAGATCGAATTAGCAATCGAGGAAAGGAACGAGACCAAAGTTGACCTTAGTGAGGCTAGTTGGACATTGACAAGTATGAGTGCCAATGTGAGTGCATTTTCATGCATGAATAATATTATGATTATCATTTGGAAGACTTGTGATAAGTCTACCTTATTAATAATTGCTTGATAGTTATATCATAGACTTATATTTGACATGTTGAGAATTGTCAAAGGTAGAACTATGATGCATTTGATTACTAGATATATCAGGTATGTATGTTTATGGTATTTCGGGTATGAACTGCCTTAGCTTGAAATCATGATAATTATATTGCCATGGATGAATTGAATATGGAATTGGAAAGTATGCCCAAGTAAGTTACTGAGGTATAGAGTATAGTTGGCATGCCATAGAGTCCAGTGGTTTAGCACTTCGGTGCGGTTTATTAACACTTAGGTGTGGTTCTTTAGAACTTATGTGCGGTCTCTTAGCACTTAGGTGCGGTGTATTAGCACTTTGGTACAGTTTTGACTCATGTACTCAAGTCCTCAAGCTATGTTGGGCAATAATTTATTTGATAATAAATGGTTAATAAATTAGAGAGTATGTGAACTCTCGGAAAATGGTAATAAATGGTAAATAATTTAGAGAGTAGGTAAACTCTCAGATAATGGCAAGGATATTAATAGGATTTTTGAATCTGAATTATATTATGTTAATATTTGATTAACATAAGGGAAATAAAGGAATAGTTATCAAACTGCATGTTCATTATATTATTGTTATAATTCAAGCATGTTGATTTATGTTAAAAAATTATAATGTCTCACTAAGTATATACTTAGCGTGTGATGACTTTTCACGCGTAGGTAAGAAACCCGGGTCAGAGTAAGGAGTAAGGCATCACTATCAAAGAAGGGTATATATACAGTATCGGTAACTATATCCTTGATGTATTTTGATATTTCCTAGTTGGCATGTATGAATGAATATTAGCTCTTTTTAGCTAGTCTGGATGTGGATTGTAATATTAACATCTAGATAAGTGGTTATTATACGATATTGGACTTTGTTAGACTTGATGCTAGTTTAAAGAAATTACTAGTAATGAAAATTGGGTAATGTTATGAAAATGAAATTTTAGAGTAATTAAAATGATTTTTATTTTAGGCAGTTTTGTTAATTATAAAGTATAGTTATAAATTGTCAAGTTGCTGCCTGAAATCGGGGTCTATCTGATGGATTAAAAATTGGAAATAAATTTTACGCGATTAAAAAAGAAAAACTCAAAATCACCATTTTTGACTTGTATGAATAGCATAAAATGCGGTTTAAACATCATGTGACACTCTATACTAGTATTGGGTAATAAATACTAATAAGGGTGTTACATTTATTGGTATCAGAGCTACAGGTTTAGCCAGTTCTGGATAGGAAATGAGTCGCTATAGAGAGTTGGAATGAAATACATGCCACTAGGATGTCAAGAATTACTGATATTTGTATAGAGTTATAATGATGTATGTTATTTAAAACATGTACTCCTTACTTATAATAGATGATCGTGACATAAACAGATGTCAGATTATCAGGAATTCCGTCAGAGAATCGAGCAAGATATGCCTGCTCAGAGTGGGAGTAATGAGGTGAATCAGAACCCACCTCAGGTTCAGCAAAATGTAGAGCAGCCAGCTCAACAGAATGTAGAGCATCAAGCTCGGGAGCAAAGAAATATGACGGAACAAGATCAAGGCTTATTTTTGCAGTCTTTGGATGCAATCATAAATCGGCGGGCACCAGTATCAGTCCCAAAGGAATTAAGGAAAATTGGGGCACCAGAATTCCAAGGTGATACTGATGCAGATCCTATGGTTGTCGATTATTGGTTAAATGATATCAAGATTATGTTAAGTGGGATTTCTTGTGATAATCAAGGAAAATTGGAATGAGTAGTATCCCTTTTGATGGAACAAGCGGCGTATGGTGGAATGTGATAACTGCACAAGTACCTCCAAAATGGATTACTTGGGAATTCTTTCTACAAGAATTCAATGAAAAATATATTGGAGACGTGTTTTTCGAGCACATGAGACAGTAATTTTTACAGTTGAAATAGTATGCAGATCAGTTTATGAATATGAATGCAAATTTAATAGACTAAGCCGATTTGCAACAGAGTTTCTTCCAACCGTGAAGTCCAGAATAGACAGATTTATAGATGGGTTGGATTCTAAATATAAAAAGATTTTGGTCTCTCGTAACTTCAGTTCTTTTTAAGAAGTGGTGAATCGAGCCAAGGCCATGGAGAAAGTCGACCTTGAGGAAAAAGGTGAGAAGAAAATTCAGACCGAAAAAAGGTCTGGAGGTTCATTTGTTGCATCATCATTTAAATGCAGTAAAGGAATACCACAACAGTATCCTACAACATCAGCCTCTTAAGTTAAGAAAGGTATGCAGGAGGAAAATCAAAATAGTCCTATGTGGGTACTATGGGTACTCGAGGTTTTGGAATTTGCCCTATTACAGAATGCTAGCATTGTAGCAGAAGGCATCATGGTCAGTGCTAGGTGACTGAGGCATGTTTCCATTGTGGGCAAGCTGGTTATTTCAAGAAGAATTGTCCAGAACTTTACCCAAATCAGCCTATTGTAGCACACCAGGCGGGCAAAAGAAATAAAGGTGGCAAACCGGGAACATCTGCATCTATACCTAATCGAGAGAGCAAGGCTACAGCTCGGGTATACAACCTCAAAACTGTTGAGGATTAGGATGATGCAAGGATTGTAGTAGGTATGATCGAACTCTTTGGTAGACCTATCTTTGCATTGATTGATCTAGGCTCTACTCATTCTTACATTAGTTCTAAAATAATACTTGAAAGAAATGTTTCGATATAACTAATTTCGAGTGAAGTAGGTACAGACAATCCAATAGGACAAAGTGCCAAAGCAAGTAGAATATGCAAGAAATGTCCTCTAAAGATTCAAATAGTAGAATTTCTTGATGATCTTATGGAATCACCTTTCCAAGAATTGGAGATTATTCTTGGAATAGATTGGTTATCGGCATACGATGCTATTATTGAATGTCGATATAAAAGGGTTAATCTTAAAGAAGTCAGACGGCTCAAAAATGGTATTGGTAGGCGAAAGACCGAATAATCTGAGCAATGTGATTAGTGCTCTAGAAATAGAAATAAATTTGGAAAATATACAAATGGTATGAGAATTTCCAGATGTTTTTCCGGATGAATTATCGAGATTACCTCCCGATCGAGAGGTGGAATTCGGTATTGAGGTGCTTCCTAGAACAACACCAATATCGATAGCATCTCATAGAATAGCTCCTACAAAGCTTAGAGAGTTGAAAGCCCATTAAAAGAATTATCAGACCGAGGTTTTATATGGCCTAGTATAGCACCTTGGGGAGCCCCAGTCCCATTTGTAAAGAAAATGATGGATTAATGAGATTATGTGTTGATTATCGTCAGCTTACTAAAGTGACGATAAAGAATAAGTATCTTTTGTCGAGGATTGGTTCCATTTTTAATCAATTTAAGGGAGCAACAATGTTCTCTAAGATTGATCTTCGATCGAGGTATCATCAATTAAAGATTAAGAAGGGAATATACCAAAAATAGCTTTCAAAACTAGATATGGGCATTATGAGTTTGTAGTAATGCCTTTCAGATTTATAAAAGCACCGGCGGCATTTATGGATTTAACGAATCAAATTTTCCATGTTGTATTTGGATCGATTCGTGGTAGTATTTATCGATGATATATTGGTTTATTCTAAAACCAAGGAGAAGCGTGATACTCATCTTCGAGTAGTTCTCTAGATTCTACAAGAAAAGAAGTTGTATACAAAACTGTTAAAATGTGAATTTTGGTTATTGGGAGTAATTTTCCTTGGGCATATAGTTTCAGCCGAAGGAATTTGAGTTGATCTTAAGAAGGTTCAACCAATCCTTAAATGGAAAGTCCCTAAGAATGTCTCTAAAGTAAGAAGTTTCTTAGGATTAGTTGATTATTATCGGCGGTTAGTGAAAGATTTTTCAATGATTACCCATCCGATAACTAAGCTAATAAGAAAGGATATGCCGATCGTTTTGAACAGAAAGGTAAACTCAGTCCAAGGTTCATTGGCCCTTATGAAATTCTAAAAAGAGTTGGATTAGTGGCATATCAGCTAGCATTGCCACCCGAGATGAATAAGATCCATGATGTATTTCATTTATTCATGTTAAGGTGGTATAAATCACACCTTTCGCATGTCATTACACTGGAAGAAATTGAAATTCAACCGGAATTGACATACGAAGAAGAACCTGTGAGGATCTTAGCTATGGAAGAAAAGTAGTTAAGGAATAAAAAAGATATGCCGATCGTTTTGAACAGAAAGGTAAACTCAGTCCAAGGTTCATTGGCCCTTATGAAATTCTAAATAGAGTTGGATTAGTGGCATATCAGCTAGCATTGCCACCCGAGATGAATAAGATCCATGATGTATTTCATTTATTCATGTTAAGGAGGTATAGATCACACCTTTCGCATGTCATTACACTGGAAGAAATTGAAATTCAACCGAAATTGACATACGAAGAAGAACTTGTGAGGATCTTAGCTATGGAAGAAAAGCAGTTAAGGAATAAAAATATTCCTCTAGTCAAAGTTTTATAGAGAAATCACAAAATAAAGGAAGTTACTTGGGAACCCGAGGAATCAATGAAAAAGCAACATTTGTATCTTTTTGAACCTAGTACATAAGGAAAATTCGAGGACGAATTTTCTTAACGGGGAGGAATTATAATATCCCAATTTTTGGACTAGTGACCAAAATGTAATTTTTAAAAGTTTAGGTGTTAAAGTGTAAACTTTAGAAAAGTTTAGGGACCGATTTGTAATTTTAAAAATTTAAGTAATTTAACCCCGTAAATGAATAGTTTACCCCCAAGAGTGGTATTTCCGTGTTACCCGGATTTTTCATATGAGGCTTATGTTATTCGAATTTGGATCGAACTGAAAAGTTAAGCGTGCTCAAGCCAGAGTAGCATTAGGATGGGTGACCTTATGGGAAGGTTTCATATTAATATTTTAGACTGATAAAAAAGGGAATCAGTTCGGGTTGAAATTTTTATGGATATCTGATAAAGGTTATTAAGAGAAATTTATCCGATAAAGATTTCGGGTAAATTAGCAGTATATTGTACCGAGTCAAAATTTCAAGATTTTGATTTTTACAAAATTATGGAATATTTTGTATGTCAAAAATATTTACATAGGGAGATTAGAATTATGAGAATTTCATATTTTACTCAATAGTTTGGAAATTGGAAAAAATCGTAGAAAATGAATATCGGGTAATCAGATCGAATTGAAATTTTAAAGACAGTTCCAAGGATTATGGAAAATTCATAAAATATTATTTTATGAATATTTTATTACATTTGGTTGGATTCTAACTAGATTTAGTTAGATGGTGATGGAATGGCAATTTTCAAGTCTTGTTAGTAAATAAAGTCTAGTTGGAGGGCAAATTGGATATTTGCCATGGATGATATTTTTGAAATATTTTGAAATGTTGAGGGCATTTTTAGAAGATGAAAAACACATGGATTTAATCTTGGCCCTTGGTTTATGATAAGATTAAATTTAGCCATTGGATTTGAAGCTAAATTAGTAATTTCACTAATTAAATGAATTTAAAAATTTATTTAATTATCACATGTGGATTAAAAGGAAAAAGATGAACAAAAATTGCTCATCTTTCTTGGAGAATTTTGAAAAGCAAGAGAAAAAAAGGGAGAAATTTTTTTGGCAAATTTCAAAGTTCTAAAGTTAGAATCAAGGTATGTTGCTTTGAAATAAATTGATCTATGCTTCATGCTCTTTCTTTTGATAGTAATTTTGCATGGTGATACGAAGAATAATTCATGTTCTTGAAGAGAGAGAAATTGGAATTTCATGAACCGTGTTAAAATTAAGGCTTGATTTAAGTAATTCAAGTGTTGTAAACATGAAAACAATCTTGAACTTTGTTTAATTCTATGTTCAAGGTTATAAACCCTAACCCTAGAATTTAAGGATTTGGTTAGGGAATTGAATAAAGGATGGAAATGAATGATTTGTGATACTAGAAGCCCTAAATTGATGTTAGAATGAAAATTTTCCCTTAGGAAGAATAAAGGACCAATTCGATTAGAATTGGAAATAAAGGGGAAATTATTGTGAAAATTATTCTAGTATTAGAAATGATGAGATTATGATCAAATTAGCTTGAATTGATAATTTAGGACCAAAATGGAAATATTGGAAAGTAAAGGACCATTTCGGTTAAGGAAGAGAAATTAGAGGAAATTATGGAAAATTTTCCATAAGATTGGATATGATGAAATTATGATTTTACAAGCTTTAAAATGTCATTTGGACCATTTTAGAAGTTTGTAAAAACATAAGGATCAATTTGTAAATCTTGAAAAGATTGGGGACCAATTCGGCAATTTGGAAGAATTTAAGAACTAAAGTGAAAGAAATTATTTTCAAGGAAGCATTATGCTGGAATGAATGTTAAAATGAGTTATAAATCATTCTTTGAGTAAATGTTGGAAGAAATACAAAGTATTGAGGATGAAATGACTTATGTCATGAAACTAATATTTGGAAAATATTAGGGTGTTTATAGGAAAATTATTCCTATATTGTTTATGTGTTAGTAAGATACTAACATATAACTTGGAATGTACTTATGGTATTTTAATACACTTGTAGACTGTGAACAAAATCGAGATCGAATTAGCAATCGAGGAAAGGAACAGGACCAAAGTTGATCTTAGTGAGGCTAGTTGGACATTGACAAGTATAAAGTGTCAAGGTCAGTGCATTTTCATGCATGGATGATATTATGATTATCATTTGGAAGACTTGTGATAAGTCTACCTTATTAATAATTGCTTGATAGTTATATCATAAACTTATATTTGACATGTTGAGAATTGTCAAAGGTAGAACTATGATGCATTTGATCACTAGATATATCAGGTATGTATGTTTTTGGTATTTCGGGTATGAACTGCCTTAGCTTGAAATCATGATAATTATATTGCCATGGATGAATTGAATATGGAATGGGAAAGCATGCCCAAGTAAGTTACTAAGGTATAGAGTATAGTTGGCATGCCATAGAGTCCAGCGGTTTAGCACTTCGGTTCGGTTTATTAACACTTAGGTGTGGTTCTTTAGCACTTATGTGAAGTCTCTTAGCACTTAGGTGCGGTGTATTAGCACTTTAGTGCAGTTTTGACTCGTGTACTCAAGTGCTCAAACTATGTTGGGCAATAATTTATTTGATAATAAATAGTTAATAAATTAGAGAGTAAGTGAACTCTCAGACAACGGTAATAAATGGTAAATAATTTAGAGAGTAGGTAAACTCTCAGATAATGGCAAGGATATTAATAGGATTTATGAATCCGGATTATATTATGGTAAATAATTGTGATCAAATTGCATGTTCATTATATTATTGTTATAATTCAAGCATGTTGATTTATGTTAAAAAAATTATAATGCCTCACTAAGTATATACTTAGCGTATGATGACTTTTCACGCGTAGGTAGGAAACCCGGCTCGGAGTAAGGAGTAAGGCATCACTATCAAAGAAGGATATATATACAATATCGGTAACTACATCCTTGGCGTATTTTGATATTTCCTAGTTGGCATGTATGAATGAATATTAGCTCTTTTTAACTAGTCTAGATGTGGATTGTAATATTAACATCTAGATAAATGGTTAGTATACGATATTGGACTTTGTTAGACTTGATGCTAGTTTAAAGAAATTACTAGTAATGAAAATCGGGTAATGTTATGAAAATGAAATTTTAGAGTAATCAAAATGATTTTTATTTTAGGCCGTTTTGTTAATCGTAAAGTATAGTTATAAATTGCCAAGTTGCTGCCTGAAATCGGGGTCTATCTGATGGATTAAAAATTAGAAATAAATTTTACGTGATTAAAAAAGAAAAACTCAAAATCATCATTTTTTACTTGTATGAATAGCATAAAATGCGGTTTAAACATCATGTGACACTCTATACTAGTATTGGGTAATAAATACTAGTAAGGGTGTTACAATATCAATGCCAACACGTATGATACCTACCAATGTCGAACCAATCCCACAAACAAGCCATGAAAACCCGAGATAAAGAACTTCTTTAATGTTCGCGAAAATGACGAACACAAAAACCACCATTGCAACAAATAATCTCATAAAGTATATGTTATACTACCGGGACGATAATGACAAGACAAGTAAATAAGCGCAAACGCAGAAAAGAAAAATAACACCAAGAATTTACGTGGAAAACCCAAAAGGGAAAAACCACGGGCTGAGGATGAGAACTTTCACTATGATGAATAAAAAAATTACAACTGGTTTATGATGTTCTGTCAAAACCCCTAATCCCTAGTATCTATTTATAGGGATAGATTCCTTGTTTACAGAGGAAACTTGTATAGAAACAAATTCTACTCAAACTGAGCTTCTTACCTTTAATTAATATAAAGTAAACAAGATCTACTAAAAGAAGGATTCTAACTTTAAACCAGATCCCAAAAGAATTTGGATCACAACTCTAATAAATATTCACCTTGAGACAAATTCCTGTCAAACAATATCTCCACCTTTTCCACGAAACCCTTTCTAGGGATAGTCTTCAACAATGAACACCGACCGAATCCAAGCCTTGCCCAAGCTTGGATGTACAAGGTAATTTAGTCTTCACGTCGGTAGGATCAACATTAGTGTCAACTTTGCTCACAACTATATCACCATGAGCAATAACACGACCCCGGTCATCAATGGCACACTACCTTTCTCATTATTTATCTTTGAAGCAAATCAAACTCTCTTAAGCTTCTCAAATCCGTTATACCCACGAAATTCAACTTTATTCTTCTTTTCAAATTCATTATGCCCACGAAATCGAACTCTTTTTTGCCTACCAGAACCGGTATGCCCACGATTGTCATGTTCAACACAAAATCCTCTTTTACTTGATTTATTCAAGACACCTTCACTAGTAACATCGACATTTTACATGCAGGAGAAAACAACGGATGCATCACCTAAAATAGTTGAACCTTGCAGAACATAAAAAATGGCTGCTCTTTTATACCCTTTCATCACAACGAGAGTGCCCTTGCAAATTTTCATAGCTCCACCTTCATTGGAGTATCTTTACCCTTTTGAATATAGAGTACCTAACGAAATCAGATTTCTTCTTAAAACTGGAACATGCCTCACATTACCAAGTGTTCGAACAATCCCATCGAACATCTTAATCTTGATTGTGCCAATACCTGCAACTTTACAAGAGACATTATTTCCCAACAAGACAGCACATGTAGACACAGGTTTATACGTCGCAAACCAATCCCGATTTGGACTCATCTAAAAACTACTACCAGAGTCAAGAATCCACTCCTCACTTGCTATAGAGTCTTCGCCGGAAGCAACTAAAAGTTCACCATCATTATACTCCTCTGCAATATCAGCTTCATCTTCATTGAAATTATGATTCTCTGATTCCCTCTTTATCTTATTATGTAATCTGTAACACTGAGATTTAATATGACCTTTCTTTTTTAAGAAATAACATGTTTTACCGCGATTTGATGACTTGGACCTGCCTCTATTTTGACTGCCGAAATTACGATCACCTTTTCTTCCGCGGTTTGAACTAGTCGATCCATGCACCATGAGACCATCTGCTAGGAACTCGGATCCGATAAGATGTTGCATCTTGTCATGTGAATTCAAATTATCATATACCTCTCCAAGAGTAAGGGTATCACGACTATGTAGGAGGGTGCTTCTAACAGACGAATATAAAGTGGGTAATGAGCAAAGTAAAATCAAACATAAGTCTTTCTCATTGTACTTTACCTCCATCGTTTCCAAATCTGAGACGATCTCCTTGTAATTGGTTAGATGGTCATCAAGACACGAACCTTCTGCTAACTTGTAGGAGTATAGGCGTTGCTTCATAAGCAACTTGCTGGTCAAAGTTTTCTTTATGCAAATTTATTCCAATTTTGACCATAAGTCAACAGATGTCTTCTCTTTGTGAACATCCTGCAAAATATTGTTTGATAAGTGCAAACGGATCTGGGAAGCAGCTTTCCTATCCTTGTGGCGCTTCTTTGTATCCGACCATTCTTTCAGCATTATCAAACTCATCTAATGCATCATCTAAATCCATCTAAACAAGAACATCTTGAACCTTCAACTGCTATAGCGAAAACCTGACGTTGCGATCCAGCGAAAAAATTTCATAGTTCATCATCGTCATTATTCTGAGTAACCTGAAAAGCTCTGATGCCAATTTGTTATACTACAGGGACGATAATAACGAGACAAGTAAATAAGCGCAAATGCAGAAAAGAAAAATAACACCAAAAATTTATGTGAAAAACCCAAAAGAGAAAAACTACGAGCAGAGGATGAAAACTTTCACTATGATGGAGAAAGAGATTACAACTAATTTATTATGTTCTATCAAAACCCCTAATCCTTAATATTTATTTATAGGGATAGATTCCTTGTTTATAGAGAAAACTTGCATAAAAACAAATTCTCCTCAAACTGAGTTTCCTACCTTTAATTAATATAAAGTAAACAAGATCTACTAAAAGTAGGATTCTAACTTTAAACCAAATCCCAAAAGAATTTGGATCACAACTCTAACTGTATGAACAGTAGGACACAACAACCCGCCATGCTAATTCGAAACAAAAAACTTTCTTCCAAAGCGTCTCCTCCTCCGTGATCAAGTTAAATTCGAGTTTAAACAGGAAAGCTTCATTTTGCGTAGAGAGTTTTCTAATTCCCAACCCCCCATGCTAATTCAGTTGGCAACAATGCTCCCAACTGACCAACGCAGGTTTAGGATGATCAACTGTAGAACCCCAGATAAACCTTCTCGCAATCTGTTCAATCTTATCACAAATACCTTTGGGGACAACCATTGCCTGCATGAATAATTAAGAATTGAAAGAAAGACCGACCTTGTGAGCGTAACCCTCCCAGCCACTGAGAGATTCTTCGCCTCCTAGGAATTCAACTTCTTGCGCACTTTGTCAAGAACAAACTGAAAAGTGTTCGGTGTGGCTTGCTTATGAAACAAAGGCATACCCAAGTACATTCCCAAGTCAAGAGAACGCTGGAAACCAAGAGATGCACTAATGGAATCAGCTCGATCATCTTCCATATTAGATGAGAAAAATATATGGATCTTGCTAGAATTAACTTTATGTCTAGACAATCGACTGAATTGATCGAGAATAGCTCCAATTAGGTTGGCCTGATCATGTGTAGCCTTTCGAAACAAAATCAAATCGTCCGCAAAAAAATGTGATAGCGAAGGTCCACTACGTGACAACACAATTGGTTTTCATAAGTCTACGCCCACCGCATAGCTTATACTGACTCAATCTCTCGAGAAAGAGGACATCCTTGACTGATACCTCTTGTCGGTTTAAACTCATCCGATAAGGTCCTATTCCAAAGAATTTGCATAGAGGATGTCGTGGCAGCATTCAGGATCACATTACAAAGATAATTTGGGCAACCGACATCTTTAAGGGAATCTAATAAGAAGTCTTATCTCACTCGAATATACACTTTCTCTAAATCTAATTTCACCGTCATTCAATTTTTTTTTTTTTTTTAACACGCATCGGGTGATTCACTCTTGGACAATTAAAATGTTGTCAGCGATATTCCTCCTTGCAACAAAACTAGCTTGAGTCGAAGAGATAATTTTGAGAAAAACCAACTTGAACCGATTCGCGATAATCTTCATGACAAGCTTGTATAATACAGTACACAAGCTTGATTAACATGAACTCAAAATATATTATTTTAGGCATAATGCCAAAAAACGCCTAACGTTTGATTGAATAGTCACTTTGCTCTCTATTTTTTTTTGAAGCAATTTAACCTTCAAATTTTCATTTTGAGTCAAAACGACCTCTTTGTGGATGAAAATTGTTAGTCAACTGATGATAAACAACTTGAAATGACTTGATAGAATGACACGTCAGAAGAAAAAATATTTTATATATTATAGAATTTTTTAAAATTGTTTTTTGACTCATATGTCATTCTGTAAAGTCAGCATATTTGTCTATATAACACTACTATCGCGGCATGCACTACCATGTAGGTTTGTCAAGTCATTTATCGTCAGTTGACTAACAGTTTTCACCTACAGAGGGGGCATTTTGACCCAAAATGAAACGTTAATGGTTAAATTGCTTTAAAAAATAGAGGATAATATGATTATTTAGTCCAATGTTAGAGGGCATTTTTTGTCATTATGTCATTATTTTATAATTAGTTAAAACCTTAAATCATTTCATTAAAGAATCTAAAACGATTTGAAATCAATTTATTCTGAACATGACGAAAAATAACATCCATGGTTTATGACATGCCTTGTCAAAACTTGGTAACTTCAATTTGCAAATTGACTAATCTCCTTTTAAGGGGATAGAATTTATATTATGTATAAATTATTCCTAGGGGGGAAAATATAGTACAAGAAAATTGTAATTTGTCATATATTTTTTAATATTTTAATATAATTAAAAGATATATATAATAACAATCTATTATGTTTTTAAAGTATTTTTCATTACTCGTACATGAAATTATAATTAACGTTATAATTACATGCTTTTTTCTGAAGATACATACATTTGTTATTTATGGGTTAAGAATTAGGGATGGCAAACGGGCGGGGCGGGTGCGGATACCCTTTCTTCCATTCTCATTCTCACCTAAAGTTTTCATATCCACCACCCACGGCGGGTATAATTTTCAAATCCTCACGTGGGTACATTCTCAAATACATCTTCACACCCACTACCCAACTGGACATCCACCACCCAACCCGTATTCGCCTACAAGCAACCACTAATATCGAATTATGTAAAAGTAAACCATTTACTTTTGTAAAGAATATTACAACTTCGCATACTTTATTGATTGATCAAGTGTATATATATAATACATTTACACCGGTATAAATTTAACTACAGTTAACTAACTAACGATCGCTAACTTAACTAAAGCACATTTTTACCGGTATAAATTCTACTTAACTATAGCTAACTAATTAACTATAGCTAACTTAACTAAAGCATATTTACACTTATATAAATTCTACTTAACCACACATATTACAAAATTACAACCTAATTAATTCAAGCTCGATCTTAAACAATGAATACAAGCTCGCTTATAAACCATCATTTTTTTCAAACTAAATTAATTGAGTTCAAAGTCTACAAACTTAAGAATTAACGTAGATTTTAAAACAAACCATTATCTTAGTATATAAAACACCATAATAAAAGGCATAATCAAAGTCTACAAACATAAATGGTCGAAAATTCATATGGTATGTAGTTAGTGGGCGGACGGGTACGATGCGGGTAAGGTCTCAAACCCATCACCTACCCACTATCCACTACGGGTATGACTTTTTACATCCACACCCGTTCACTACCTACCAAATTCATACCTATACCCCAACTGGGGCGGGTGCGGTACGAAATCCGCAAAACTATACATGTCTGTCATCCCTATTAGGAATTGACCCGAATAATATATTGATCTTGGATTTATGTTGAATTTAAATTGAATATGTACAAACAGTTAACTTTAATTGTAATAATATTTTAAAAAATATTTTATAATATATAAACAATAGAAATAAAATATTTAATGGATTTAGAACTTAATTTTTAAAAAATTATATTCGGCCTATAAATAAATAATCCCGTCTAACTAACCTTATATCGTCATCAATAATAAAGTCGGGACCAAAACCGATAAGTTTAGGTTGAATAGAAAAGCTAGGCAAGTAGCTTAGCCAACTACAGCTCTACCTCTTGTTTCTGAACTCCGAACTTAACTATAAAATAACAAGTATTTTTTTTTTTGGTGAAATTTGGTAAATAATTCAACTTAAAACTAATATTTTGAATATAGGGTATGTTAGGGGAATTTTAGGAATTTATAGCATTTTTTATAGTGCTAGGGGAGAACACCTCCTGCATGAGGCGTTTTCCTTTTTTTAATATTTTCTGAACCCAAAAAATTTTAAAAAAATAAAAAACGCCTCATGCCAGAAGCGTTTTTGGTCTAAAAAATATTAAAAAAAGAGAACGCCTCCTGTACTGTAGAAAATACCATAGATTCCTAAAATTCCCCCAACATACCCTATAATCCAAATATTAGTTTCAAGTTGGATATTTACATATTTACCGAACGAAACCGTATTTTTTTCTTTATTTAATAGCAAATGATAACAAATTCGCGGAAAAAATGAAAGATAGTTGAGAATGAATGGGGAAGCTGGTTTGGCAAATGAAACGGGACCAGATTCAATGTAAATGCAATCTCCAATTCTCCAATACTCAGCTTTACACGTTCTTTCCCATTGACTGTATTTGCATTAATACTTGGATTCAATATGGACAATAAAATAAAGGGTAACGTGCATCGTTGAGTCCAACATTCATCTGCAATTGATAAAAATATGATGTATCAAGGAATTGAATCCAAATGAAATATAATTTGCTCTTCAGCTAAAAAGAATCATTATTCTTTCCGCGGGATTTATTTACATGCCGTTGCCTAATGATGGGCTTATTAGTAGGTCTGGATGAACTCGCACAATTATATTGTTTAACATTTTAATGATAAAAGTTTGAAACAGTGTTATGAATTTGGGATAAATCATGATTTGGGGCAGTGGAAGCTGCCTGTTTGTAGATTCGTAGTGAGTTTCAGATGGGAATCAAAACAAGTGGATGATATGTGGCTTCCACATTAACCATTAAACAATGCTATAGCCTATTCAATTCAGAGCTCAACTTTTGAAATGGGTAATTGTTGTTTTTGTTTTATAATTTGTTCTTGAGGGCAAAAGCCTTGGAAGTGGAAGGTGAACAACAACTCAAACCTTAAATATGCTCCAATCAAACATATAAACTTTCTTAAGGTTATTAAACTACAAATCAAAGAGGCAGGCCTTAAGAGGAGCAAGAGCTGAGTTTCTTTTGTGGAGAAATGCAGGAGCCATCTGGACAACAAACTTCAAAGCATATATAGATATATCAAGTGCTTTGGCTTACTTGTAATATTACTGCGCTCACATATTTATATTTCTTTTAATAAACATACCATTGTCTTAAGGTACTGGTTTTAGAGATGGCAGACTATTAACAAAAGATTTTACTTATATCCTTTTTTTATTATTCAGGAGACACAATCCATCTTAAAACTCTATCTTCTCTAATTTCTACCTTTGGCAATTCATTAACAATCTCTTATATATAATATACATTACATCTAGACTCAACTAAAAAGTACCACTCTAAACTAATTGAATTAGAAGGATACACGATAGATGACGGTTATTTTTTCTCTCCTGGGGCAAGTTAGCGGGTTTAATGGCGCTTGAAAATTTTTCCATTTCTTGCTATTTTCTACTGATTTTTTTGTTCATTTTTGTCTTGGAGACCAACCCAATCGTTTCCTATTTCTAGTTGTTGAATGGTTTTGATGGATTGGAAGAAGCTTGTTATTGGTGGCGAGCAACAATAAATGGAATACTTCCATGCATATGAGTCAGAGGTTATCAAACCGGCTCCGGAAGTTTTTGATGAAGGCATTTCTGAGTGGCGACATGCTCTGGTTGGCCAATTTATTGGGGGAGCTCCAAATTTCAGTGCCTTGCAGAATATTGTTGAATTGATTTGGGGGAAAAACTCTCTGTTTAAGGTCAGTTTAGCGGGTTCAAACTTGTATGTGTTCTCGTTTGCTGATGCTACTGCGTGTGACAGGGTTTTGGATAATGGTCCTTGGCATATCCAGCATTAACCTCTTGTGTTGCGAAAATGGGAACCAAATCTAAAGAAGCTGGATTTTGATCTTGCTCGCATGCCTATTTGGGTACAGCTTTATAATGTTCCTCTAGAATTATACTCTAAGAAGGGACTCAGTTATATTGCTAGTTCAATTGGGGTTCCTTTATACATGGATACGATAACTACTTCTAAAGAAAGGCTAGAGTTTGCTAAATTTTGTGTAGAAATTGAAGTGGGGGCAAAAATACCTAAAACTATCTCTATGCAAATGAGGGATAAATCGGTTGTTACTGTGATGGTGTATATTCCTTGGATGCCTCCAAGCTGTTCCAATTGCCATAAGTTTGGTCATGTCACAAAGTATTGCCCTGAAGTCCCTGTTAAATAAGTTAAAGAATGGAGAGTGGAGGGGACAATAGGGACCTGTGAGAAAGGGGAGCCTTCCATTACCAATGGGGAAGAGTCCAAGCCTCCTGGAACTGACTCCTTTACTGGTGATTTTCATCCCATTAAGGATATTGAAGATTCTAAGGGAATGGTTGGAGTTAAGGCTGATATTGCTAATACTCCAATGGAACGTGGAACATGGAACAGAAGGTACCACTGGTGGAAGTCATCTTGCTGTTGACAAAGCTCGGGAAATTAAGAAATCAAATTTGGTGGAGTTTCCTCCTCTTCAAGTTTCAAATCAAAAGAAGAAGGATAAGGGGGGGTAAAGGGGCAAATAAAACTCAATTTGCTAGTTTTAAGAATAAGTTTAATAGTCTTGTTGGATTGGACTGTGATGTAAACCTAGAGATGACTCGATAACCGAGAGCTGCTGCTCAGGGAGTGGCAAACTTACTGTATGAATTGAAATCCAAAAAGAAAGATGTTGTAGCAAGAGTGAAAGAGCAAAGTGCGGAAGTTACTGTGGGGGGCTTGTTGTTTTCTCATGACAATCATATTTTGGAATGTTAGAGGGTTGAATAGCCCTCTTAAGCTGAAAAAGGTCCTGCAAAGGGTAAATAAGCTTGATGTTGAGGTTGTATGTTTGCTGGAAACTAGAATTAGAGAACCGAATACTTATGAAAATATGTCAAGTTTATCTGATTAGTGGAACTATTGTTTTAATTACAATGCTATTGGTAATGGAAGAATTTGCATTATTTGGAGGAAGGATTTGGTGTTTTCAGTGGTTTGCATTGCTCATCAAAGTCTCTTAGTGAAAGGTGTTTTGAGAGACAAGAAATTACTTATTACTGCAGTGTATGGGAGTAATTCTTGTGTTCGCAAAAGAAGACTTTGGCAACAGCTAAGGCAAGTGAATCCTAGTAACTCTTTATCATGGTTGGTGGGGGTGATTTTAATGTCACGGCTTGTATTTCTGAAAGTTCTAATGCTAATTATATGAAGCCTTTTATTTTTGTAGATATGGTTGAATTTTAGGAGTGCATGGGAGAATGCGAACTTACTGGTCATCCATATGTGGGACTAGTCTTCACTTGGTCAAACAGGTAGGAGGAAACCTACTTGGCAAGGAAATTAGACAGAGTTCTTGTTAATTCTTCATGGGATTCCTTAATGAATGATTCATATATGGAATTTCAAGCCCCTGGAGTCTCGGATCAATGCCCAGCCATTGTATGGAGTTATAAGGAGAATCCTGTAAACCGGCCGAAACCATTCAAGTTTTTTAATTTCTGTACTCTTTATCCAGATTTTGAAAAAATTGTTGGAAACTCATGGAGTGAGCCAGTAAATGATGACCATATGCACGTGTTACTCTGCAAACTTAAAAGATTAAAGCCAAGGCTGCAAAGACTAAATAGGGAGCATTATGCCAACATTTCAGGTCGGGTTTTGGAGAAGATGGCTCAGCTAGAAGCTCAACAACTTTTAAATCTGGTTAATGGCCTGGAGCATAACATAAACCTGGGGAAAGCCTTGCATAAGGAATTGATTGTTCTTGAGAGGGCTGACTTGTTGTTCTACCAACAAAAAGCTAAGATTAATTGGCTAGAGGAGGGGGATCAGGGAACGAATTTTTTTCATTTCGTGGTTGCTACAAAGAGGAAAATAAATACTATTAGAATGTTGCAGGATGACCAGGGGAATAAACTGGAGTGTTTTGACTCTATAGCTGAGGAATTACTGAATTTTTTACTAAGCAGATTGGGACAAAAGATGAGAATGCGATGGGGTGCAGTGTGGATCTTTTGAGGGAGTTGCTTCTTTTTCTCTTCTTTAATCTGAGGCTGAGGTGCTAACTAGAGAAGTTACTGAGGCTGAGATAAGAGCTGTGGTTTTTGGGCAGGGGAGGGATAAGGCCCCTGGCCCTGATGGATTTCTTCTGGGAGCTGACTTCTCTGCTGCAGTAAAGTTTTTTTTGAATCCTCCTTCCTCATCCTTGCTTTTAATGCTACTATAGTGGTTTTGGTGCCTAAAGTGCCAAATGCTTCTAAGGCCAAGGAGTTTAGGCCAATTTCTTGCTGCTCAGTGGTGTATAAAGCCATTACAAAGATTCTGGTGAATAGACTTGCTGGATATTTTCCTAGAATGGTAGCTAAAAACCAATCGTCTTTTGTGCAAGGTAGAAGTATTATTGACAATACCTTGTTGACTCAGGAGATGGTTAAAGGTTATGGGAGGAAAAATATATCCCCTATATGTGCTTTAAAAATAGACTTGCAAAAGGCATTTGATTTGCTTAGTTGGGATTTTGTTTTGCATACATTGGAAGCTTTTGGGCTGCCTGCTTGGTTCAGGGGATGGATTGAAGCTTGTTTCACTGAAGCTAGATATTCTATTTGCTTGAATGGGAGCCTAGTGGGGTTTTTTAAGGGACGGATGAGAGTTAGACAATGGGATCCACTGTCACCTTATTTGTTCGTAATGGCCATGAGTGTGTTATCCTGCTTACTTGACTCAGTTGCTGCTAATGGATTGTTCCAATATCATCCTAAATGTAGGAGAATGAATTTGACACATTTATGTTTTGCTGACGATTTATTGATTTTCTGCAAAGGTACTCTGGATTTAGTGCTGGGAGTGAAGTGTGTTTTGGAGAGATTCTATGATTTCTCAGGGTTAAAACTGAATGCTTCCAAATATGAAATTTTCATCTCAGGATTTTCTGCTCTGGATTTGGAGGAATTTCATGTTGCAATTGGGTTTAAGATTTGCCTACTCCCTGTGAGATATTTGGGGATACCTCTGGTAACAAGGAGACTCAGTAGAACTGATTGTCCCAGTCTTATTGACAAGATAAAGCTCAGGCTTGATCAGTGGTCGAGGAAAAAGCTTAGTTATGTTGGGCGAGTGCAGCTTATAAGATCGATGCTTTTTAGTATGGCAAATTTTTGGTGTAGACAAGTGGTACTACCTAAAGGAGTAGTGAATGAAATTGAACAACTCTGTTGTAGATTTCTGTGGAAGGGGAGTAATGTATCTACAGCTGGAGCTAGGGTGAGTTGGAAACAAATTTGCTACCCCAAAACGAGAGAGGTCTAGGCTTAAAGGATATCCAGTTATGGAATCAGGCCTGTTTGATTCACCTGATGCATAGATTGATCCAGGGGTATCAAGGAAGTGAATCTTTGTGGATTGCTTGGATTAGAGAGTATATAATAAAATATGGGGATTTTTGGCAAATGGATTGCAAACCTCATTATAGCTGGTGTTTACGGAAGCTTCTCAAGATGAGGGATGTAGCTTATCCTATCCTTACTGTTGGGAACCCCAGACTTACAGTAAGGGAAGTTTGGTCTGACATAAGGGAGGCAAAAGATAAAGTTGCATGGCATAAAATGGTATGGTTCTCCTTACATGTTCCAAAGCATGCTTTTATTGTTTGGACGACTGCCCTGAATAGGCTGCCTACAAAGGATAGATTGATTAAAATGGGAATGTCTGTTGATGACTTATGTGAAAATTGCAGAGTTGGATTGGAGTCTAGGTCCCATTTATTCTTTGAATGCTCGTTTTCAAGAGAAGTTTGGGGAGAGATTCTCCGACTTTGTGGACTGACTCGACCAGTGATGAGTTGGGATGAAGAGCTAAATTGGGCTATTGGAATGTTGAAGGGAAAATCTCTCATTGTGTATATCTTAAAATTGGCTTAGCAAGCTCATATATACTTTGTGTGGGAGGAAAGGAATCGAAGGCACTTTTGTGGAATTAGTAGTTGTATAGATTTGTTGAACTGTATAAAGAATATTATTTGTACTCGCTTGAAAGGTAGGAATATTCATAAGGAAAATGTAAATAGGCGGTTGTGTGAGGATTGAGGTCTCGTTTGTTGACTCTCAAGTGCTTGGATTCTTAAGTTCTTTGTAGCAACTTTTGTTGGTTCTTGGATATGGAATAAAAGAATTGCTTATCTAAAAAAAGTACCACTCTACCATAGAATTCTCACCAAACAAGACAATATGTGTAGTCTTCAAAAAATACTATTAAAGGGCCAGTCAATAGTTTTGATCGCTACCAACAACCGGTTGGTCTAGTACGTTTATACGTGTATGTATAAAATCTGCCAATACACGTCTGTATATATGTGTAGGCAAATGACTGAATGAGTCTTTAGAATATAAATATGATTCAAGAGATTCTACAAATTTTGACTTATAGATGATTATTTTTTCAAAAAATATACCAAATTCATATATTAATTATAATTAATTCACACTCTGAGTAATTATAATGAAAAAGTTCTAAATTGATAATTACGTAATGTTCATGTATATTTTGATAATTTTTTAAGACTGTTAGATAAAGACAAGTGACAAAAAGATTTTACATTGGCACAGAAGTTTAATTTATGAAGCTTATTTATTTATTTAAATATCAATCAATAATTTATAACAAATTTTTTAAGCTCAAATCTTATTGTTGTTGTATCAAATAATTATTCTATAAAAATATTTCAAAAAATATTGTGCAAATAATGGTATGAGATTTCAAAAAATATTGTTACATCATGTAAAAAATGATAGTTTGATTAATTTTAATGATAATTGCGTTGATATATAATATCAAATATAAATGAGGTACAAAAATTCTTATATTACTACAATAAGTATTGTTGACTTCATACCCCAATAAATCAAATAGAGTCAGTTCTAATATTTCTTATGAAAAATTTTATATTAACTCCTTAAAACCTTCCATTTAACTCCTTAAAACCCCACGCCCTACAAATCAAGTGAGATCAATTCTAATATTTCTTATAAAAAATTATATTAGCTTAAAAAATCTATTTAACTCCTTGAAAACTTCATACCCACAAATCAAGTGGGATTGATTAACCCCATAGTTTGAACGTGGTTCTGCCACTGGGTGGACAGTGGACTTGGATGGTTGTCTAAAGAAGTACAGTGTTAATCTTTGTTTTCCTCTAGTAAAAGTTTTAGTCTCTAAAAGTAATATTCTATAGGCAAAATGATAAAAAGATACCCAACGTTTGCATGTTTTATCATTTGTCTTTTTTTTTTGGAGTAAACAACCCTTAACGTTTTAATTTGGTCTAAATATGTCCCTGTTGGATGAAAATTGTCAGTCAACTGATGGTCACAGTTGATGTTGACTGGACTTGCCACACGTTAAGATATGCTGACGTGTTAGCATTATATTCGCCATGTGTCACCATCCGATTCGGCCATGTTTCAGCATGATAGTCAGCCACGTGTCACCATAAAGAAGGGTATAACAAAATAAATTTTTAAAAAAAATCTAACGCCAGCAGATCTTAACGCGTGGCAAGTCCGATCAGAATCAACCGTTGACCGTTAGTTGACTGTTAGTTTTCATCTTACATGGACATATTTTGACCAAATTAAAACATTGAGGGGTTGTTTGCTCCCAAAATAAGAATAGGGGCCAAATGACAAAACATGCAAACGTTGGTGGCATCTTTTGTCATTTTGCCTATTTTATATTGAAAAAAGTTTTGGGTGAAAGAAATTATTCTCTCCAGAATGTCTAATGAGATCCTATTCAGTTGATGTATAACTAAAACGGCTCAACGTTGGGAGGATGAACTGCCACCGTTGATCGGCGAGTGCCACCTATTGGGAAATTAAGTAGGGAATGTTTGAATGACAATCTGTACATCAACGCTAAGATGAGATCAAATATGTCGAAGATATGAGTTGGAGGACAAATACTTCTCACACTGCTTCAAGTTAAGAGGAGTGGTTTTTTTTCAGAGTTTTGGTGTCTGAAATTAGAGGATTAAGACTTGTTTTCATCGCTTCAAATTAGTTGAGTAATTTGTTTTTTTTTTCAGTGTTTCAATATCTCAAGTTGGAGGATGAAGACTTCTCTCACCACTTCAAGTTGGAGAAGTGATTTACTGTTTTCAAAGCCTTAATGTCTCAAGTTGGAAAAGTGGCTAACTTATTGAGAGTCATATCTATTCAAGTTGCAAGAACCAACATGTTAAAGTCTTATCTCCTCAATTTTTCTACTTTGAATAAAGTCAGTCGAAACCATTAAAATATGTCTTCTAATATTTTCTCTGTTCCTGTTTCATAACTATAAAAGAAACAGCTGTAGACATTAATTTTAGTTTGGGTTAAATCTTTGGGTCCAAACTCAAGAACCAATGAGTCTTATTAAGGCCCAAACTCAATCCAGGCCCACTCTTTCACCCGAGCCCCTGCCTCACGTCTCTCCCTCTCTCTCCCTCTCCCTCTCCCTCTCCCCAAGCCGCACAACTCTTTCCTCAGTTGCACACACCAGTCTACTTCACCCAAATTTTATCCTCATCCCCAAGACCTTTACCCACTCAAACTCTCCATTATCCCAAAATACTCGGTCATCGCGACCAGATCTGCCCCTATATAAACCTATTCGCTAGATGGTCCAAGTTGAATAGCTATCAATACATTAATGAATGAAGCGATGGCTGGCAGGTTCGACCTAAGTTATGATGATTTACATTTGACATGGGAACCATGTATCTAATGCCTACATGTCGAATTTGACAACAATGACGCGGATGACATATTGATGTCTTGTGTGGAAACTACAAACCCTCTTACGACGATAAGTAAAATTAGGGACATATTAGATTGAGATTGGGATTTGTGGGATACACGTTTACTCCGTGAAGCAAACCAGGCTACATTGGCTAAAACAACGTTTAAAATTGATATTGGTTTCTATCTTCACATTACCCATGTTAGGAATTGTACGTAAAATATAATCAGCGAAATGAACACATAATAAAACACACAAGAGATCAGAATTAACATATTTTTGTCTTGTCTACCTCCACAAATGAAAGAAATAATAATCCATTATAAACATTGATCACAAAGAACACAAATACATGGAATTTTCTATATCTCATACCTCGGTATATATATTCCAAAAATTTGATGTATCCCAAAACTTCTTTTAATATCCCTACAAACCATCATTATAACATAGTTGTAATAGTTGCATAGATCAAAAAAATATTACATCTCTCCAAAATAATCGGGCTTGTAAGAACATCATTTTATAATACTTCTTACTTATACATGCATATTTAATTATTTAAGTAAACTTAATTACTAAGTAAACTCTAACAACTAGAATTATAATAAAATCAAATTTCAAACTAGAATTCATCAGGCCTGTGCTCCTAGAAATTGTAGTTTAGTTTATATCGCGTAGTAAATCATAGCTTTGCCATTGTTACCCCCCCCCCCCCCCCAAAACTGATAAATATAGACTAATAAAATCCCAAAACGAAACAACTGAATAAAACTAGGAGTCCACCAAATACGGTACATGCTAATGAGAACACTACGGGAAAAAATGGAGTGTTAAAAGAATCTAAATTCATTACCCAATCCTCAGCCGAGATGCTTTTTTATTGTTGTTTGTGATGGAAATCATTACCCAATACTCAAAGCAGCTCACACGGCTTCTTCTTTTTTGGGTGGGAGACAGGTTTGAAACTAATTTGATGTTTGATCTATTTATGCAGCAAAAAATAGTATTCAGACAGCCAACGGGGAAAAACAATTGAAATATAGAGGTAAGAAGAAAGTAGGAACATGCCATCAACATCAATTATATTCCCATTATAAATTGTAGAAACCTTTGGCGATGAGATCAGGTTCCGTCTCTTAAACTTTACATGTCGATTCCCACTATCATCATCCTCAATTTAAATAAATACAGTTGATGTGGGCTACGATACCAAGTTATTTCTTTCAGTTAGTTTTTTTTCTACATAGGAAGAACAATTCATTGTAATCATAGAACAATAATCTACTCTGAAAATTATTTTTTTCTACATATCATGATTTGCCACTTGTCGACCTTTTAAAGTTTTAGTTGTCATTCTGTAAATCATAGGAAGGTGTGTTTTAGTTAGAAACAACATTTCAAGTTAAAGGAATCGGTTTTGGTGAAAAAAAATTAGATTTAAGTTCGAGCAACTTTGTTTATAATATATATATATATATATATATATATGAGTTAGGATCTACTTATATGGTGTAAAAACACATTTAGTTTTACACAAATCTATGGCCATTAGATGAGAGGAATGGATAGATGAGATCAAAAAGTTAAAAATAAGGAGATTTTTAAGGAGAAAAAATAGGAGTGTTTAATCTCATTCATCCATTCCACTCATCCAATAGCCATGGATTAGTGTAAAACTAAGGCCCCGTTTAGCATTGTTTTTCAAAAGTGCTTTTGAGACCAAAAGCACTTTTGGAGGCAAAAGCAATGCTAAACAGCTAACGTTTGAAGAAAAAAATGAGTCTAAAAAGTGTTTTTCAACCCAAATGCAAAAGTTAAAATTCCTAGCTTTTGCAGTTGAAAAAGTGCTTTGGGAGCCAAATTATAATTTTAACCTTCATTTGTTATTGTGTTTATTTATAATTTATAAATTTATATTTTTTACGAAGACATACTTATATAATTAATAAATTATTTTTAATTTAAAAGTTATATATATTCATGTCAAGTTTTTTAAATAAAATATTTTAAATTTATTATATTTCCATGGAACACATACAATTGTTAGAAAAAATATGTATTTATAATAAAAATATTTTTTATATTTTTATGGTAATTTAAGTTGATATATTTCTTATATTATAATATTAAAGAATTTGGATATCATTTCTATATATATATATATATATATATAACTTACAATACCATGTCTAAAATAGTCAATTATCTACTTAAAAGCACTTTCTGACAGCAATAATAAACACTTAAATTTCAAACCCAAAAATCCAGAAGCACTTTTCAAAAGTACTTTTTATAACGATCCGGATTTTGAAATCCGTGTGTCGTTTCACCGAGCACGCGGGCTTGGGCGATAGGCTGAGGTCTTGGAGCCTATGTGGGCTCCCCTTGGTGTTGGGCTTAGAGTTTTGGGCTAACAAGTGAGTTAGGTTGGTGTTGAAAAGGGTAAAGGAGTAATTATCCAACCTTTAAAAAGAAAAAGATAGTCGATTTATGGTGGTTGCATATTTGGAAGATGGTGATATCATCCTTGTCGCCTCTTTATCTTCATCACACATTTTCCCTCTATCTTTCCTTGGGAGACCAGAGGTAAAGGTGGAATCTATATCCTTTTAAGTTGAATCACGAAATTTGGGTTTAGGATAAATTTTCCAGCATCAAAGGATCTATCATCCAAGATAAGAATGTGGGAAAATGGTAGGGTTTGAAAAATGTGAGTTTTAGTAGGGGTTAAAGAAGGAGAATAGGAATGGTGGTTTTGGTCTTATTTCTAATATTAGAAATCTTCATTTATCACCCTTTAAGTTTCCAGGAAGTTGGAATTCGTTTTACAACTTTCTTGTGTACTGAAAGAAGTTGGAAATTTTTCCAAGCAGCTTAGGAAGAATAAGGCTTGAAGAGCTTGGCTAGGAGCTTCTTCTTCAGCAAGGAATTAAGGTTAGTACACTACTAACTCCCTTGTATTCTTGGAAATCATTAACTTGATTGCTTCATGGTTTGGTTGATATTTTGGTTACTTGAATGCTTGAGACCTCTAAAATGGTAAATCCTAAGATTGGTGTTAATATAGCTTAAAATGGTAGGAAACCACTTAAACCAATTCCCATAATTTGTATGTTCGTTTTGGAGTCTTAACTTTGGGTTTTGGGGGCTTGGGAGGTGATTTACAAACTCCACAAAGCAAGTTCTGGGTTCCAATACCGATACGGGTTGAACGTGTATCGGTACCTCGTGTTTAAATTGATGAAATAAAGTCTTTCTTAAAGGGTGTATCAGTACGTCCAGGGGTATCAGTACTCGTCTGTTTCATCAAATTTTAGTAACAAAAAGATGTACCGGTACGTATGGGAGTGTATCAGTACAGCAATGGGTATCAGTACTTAGCCTTGTGTACTGATACGGGGTTGTCGTATTAACCTCTACGTGTGTGGAGTTGGGTATCGGTATGCTTGGTTGGGTATCAGTGTATCAATACTCGTTGGAGGGTATCGGTACCCTTTGGGAAATTTGCCCAAAAATTACGTTTTGAGCTCGAGGGACCTATAATTCGAGGACCAATGCCCAATGGGATTCTAAAGTGGTAAAATAAATAGTAAAATTGAGAAACTGAGATTTAAACATCACATACGAAATTAATGAGTAAATAACTTTTTAAAACCTTGGGTGACTTGTTGTGTTGTATTAATAAGGATCCTTGGTGGATCGAATGATGGTTGTAATGTCATGTAAGGGCATTAGTAGGGTTGAGTCACCTTATTTGATGAGATTTCAGATACCTAGTGTGAGAAGAGTATGTTACAACACCATGGTTAAAGATTCCCGAATGTATGAACCTGAGGTTTGGTGGGACCGGGACTCATTCGATGATGCTCAATGAGAGATTTTGAGCTTAAGTGTATGATCCCGATGCTTAGTGGGACTGGGCCTCACTCTAGCTTTGTTGGTATGATACTTATATTTGTTGTGTGAGAATTTATGCATCATTGATGATTTTTATGTGTTTAGGCAGCTAGAGGTAGCATCAAAGGTTATTATATTGTCATGTATCATCTTTAGCTATATGCTCTTATTTATGATTTGCATGAAGCACAGTTGAGTGAAAGTGTATCCACTGAGCTTCGTTAGCTCAGCGTTCGGAATTATTGTTTCCGTTCGCCCGTTAGTAGGTTGGTGTGCATTGTCGGAGCACCATCGGAGTAGGACTTCAACATCGACTTGCTCCGAGTACAGTACTTAGACTATTTGGGCTATGTATTCGTAGGACCCTATAGTTGTTTTGTTACTCATATTTTGAGATTTTAACTTAAGTGTCGAATGCTTTTATCTATGTATTTTAAATGGAGATCCTCGTGTAACATTTTACTATTATTCTATTTTTGAAATGTTTGAATTAAATGGGTTTTTATGAAATGGAAGTAGTTTGGGCTAAATAGGTTGAAATTTTTACGGTAATGGTTTGGGCTTGAGGCCCAAATGTGACATTCGAGTCTTGTGTGTTACACTTTTTCACCGCACTTTTCAAAAGTAGTGCTAAACTGGCCCTAAATAAGTTTTACACCATGTAAGCAGTAACAGAGGTATTAAGGGGTGGGGGTTTATTTTTCACTTTTGTCCTCCTATATAAATTGTTTTAAAATTGATTTATTTCTGAATTCTCCCACTTTTAAACATTTATGTTTTGCCCCTAACACCAAATTCTGGCTCCGTCCCTGTATGTAAGTGATATTAGGGATGTTCAAAAATATCTGACCCGAACTGCCCGACCCAGTAAAAAATTACCTGGTATTTGCAATGAAAATACTTGAATTTTCAGGTCGGGTACCCGACCCATCCCTGTATGTGTTGCATATTTTTAAAATTCTATTTTTATTTTAGGATCTTACTATTTTTACCCTAAAACTATTATTTTTTTTAATTGAAAGGATTTGCTATGGACAACCAAAGCTGTAATGATAAACCATTCCAATTTTCTAATCATGTTAATGTCCTTCAAGCACTGTTTGCGGTTTTAGTCATTAGTAGAATTCAAGCTTTGCTCTATACGCGGAATCAGTAAGCTAAATATCCATGGAGAAACAAAAGCCACCAAATGATAATGACTTGCAATCTTTGCTACAAGGCCAAAATGTGCAACACCACATTGAGCGAAAACTGTTTCTTATGTGTGTTTTTTAGGAAAAAACTTTGATACACAAGCCGTGTAAACTTTAGTTTACACGTGCCTTTTAGTTTTAGGGGTTAGGGTTTTAGTTTAGAGCTTAAGGTTTAGGGGTTTAGATTGTAGAGTTTAGAATTTAAGGTTAGTGTTTAGAATTTAGGTTTTAGGGTTTAGAGTGTGGGGTTTAGTTTTTTAGGGTTAGGGTTAGGAATTTAAAATTTGAATTTTTATAGTGTAAATACACAGGACTGTACACAGCATGTGTATCAAAGTTTTACCCCTTTTTAATTTGGATTTAAAAAAACATTCAAAAAGTTAAATCGGGTACCGACTTACTGTTTGGGCGCGGTCATGGGCTGAATTTTTAGTACCCAAAAATTTCGTGTACCCGAAAAACTGAATACCCGGATAAGAAAAACACACACACACACACATATATATATATATATATGAGTTTTATTAAAGACTAAAAGCAGAATAGATATTTTTTGAGTTTAACCATTTTTTGAGTTTAACCACCATTATTGACTCATTGGACGATTAATTTTGATCAAGTTTTTTAGAGGATTAATATGAAACGACCCTCGCAACCCAGTTTTGCCCATTCACAGTGTAAGGATTTGAACTCATGATTTAGTTTTGATTTTTAAATTTTTTATGAATTAGTCCTTATTTTTTTAATATTTATGACTTGTGCCCACACTGAAAATTTGATATTTTTTTGACTTGTGCCCACCCTCAAAAATATTTTGACTTGTGCGCACCCTAAAAATATTTCTGGATCCACCACTGCTAACACCTTATCACACTTAGTGGCAGATCCAAAAATAATTTTTAGGGTGGGAGCAAGTCAAAGTATTTTCTAGGGTGAGCACAAGTCATAAAATCTCAAAATTTCAGGATGAGCACAAATATTAAAAAATTTAAAAAAAATTAAGGACATTCATAAAAACTTAAAAAATCAAAGCCAAGTGTGTAGATTTTAAAAAGTTCAGGGTGAGCACAGACTCACACCCACCCTTCCACGTACATCTGTCACTGATCACACTAAATCAATTGGTTGTTGGTAGAACAAATATTGACATATAATAATGTTCAAAAGTACAAACATAAAAGTATGAACATCCGGATTCTATATTTTTTATTATATTAGAAATTAAACCAGGATACAGAGACTTAGAGAGTACTTGAATATATGAAAATTTAGTTTGTATAAATTATTAATGTATTAAAATGTATAATATATTTTTAAAAAATACGAAATATATATATATACATATCTTACTTAATCTGTGAGTGAAAAATATTTTTTTATGATATTTTGAATATTATTTGTTAAGGTTTCAAAGACTTTTATTATAAATATATTTTAAAAAAGTTAAATTTTCAAATAAATAATTTTTATATGATTTAAAGTTATTTTATTATTTTAAATATAAGATACCTATTTTACATTAATAAAAATTAAAATTATTTATACATCAATAAAATTTAACTATACATTAAATAAAAATAAAATTATAAACCATAAATCATTTAAACGCCGAGTTAATATAATTTATTAAAAAAACTTTACTTTGAAAATAATACTCAATCTATCCAATTTATTTCATCACTTGTTGACAAACAGAAAATTCTAAAAAGTTAAAAATTTTCACTTATGATATCAACTAAACGGATGGAAGTAATAAAATTGTATTTAAAAGTTAATGTGTATATACCGAAAACCTAATGAATAATTTCAATAAAAAAGATGATGTTTATTTAAAAAATTCGTGTTCAAACAATTTTGTTCATAAAATATATGTTATCAAATAATTAATATATATATATACTATATTATAATCATGATAGTTTTAAAAAGTATACGGTAAAAATTATAAAAAAGATAAGTAATTTGAAATATGATAAAGAGTAATTGTTAATATTTTTTAACTTTTCAGAATAATATTTATATGAGAGAATTTAAAAAGTAAAAGTGGTAAATTTAATTGGAAGAAAGGAGTATAAAATTATGAGAAAAAGAATTGAAGTACAATAACGAATTCCAATAGAATTATCGAGATCAAAAATAAAAGCATGGAATCCGACGGTGCAACAAGAAAACTGAAAAGGAAGCGGAAACACGTAGCCGGCCGTGCCCAGAGTTTTGGAAGATATTCCTTTTCCCCACCGTCATAAAAGAAACAACTTCCTTAACCCAACCATGGTTAAACCTTTTAACTCTACTACACTTTATCACCTTAATTTAATACCTCCCTTTCGCTTACGTATCCTGTCTCTTTGCTATATTACCCTTCTGCTCACTCTTTACTCTCAGTTCTCTTGCTTCAAATTCAACAGAACAAACTCTGGGTTTATTGACTTCCTCCCTTTTAAGATTTAAAGATCAAACGGCGGTAGTTAGTTGAAAAATGAGCTGCAATGGTTGCCGCGTGCTCCGAAAGGGATGCAGCGAGACATGCGTGTTACGGTCGAGCTTACGCTGGATCGAATCCCCCGAATCACAAGGCAACGCCACCTTGTTTCTCGCCAAGTTTTTCGGCCGTAGTGACCTCCTTTCTCTTATCTCCTCGGTCCCTGAGTCCCAACGACCTGGTACCACTTCGATACCCAAACTTTGTTTTGGTTTTTAAAATACATTATATTTTTGCGTTTATCTAAAAAGTTCTGTTTTGGGGTTTTTTATTTTTTTGTCCTTATAGCTTTGTTTCAATCTTTATTGTTTGAGGCATGCGGGCGTACCGTGAATCCGGTGAACGGAGCGGTGGGGCTATTATATAGTGGGAACTGGCACGTGTGTCAAGCGGCGGTGGAAACGGTTCTTCAGGGCGGAACTTTACGTCCGATTTCGGGGTCTTCTTGGACGCCGAGTCGCAACGAGTCATGGGATCTTTTCCGTGTTAACTCGTACAACTATGAGTCGAAGCCGGTGATGATGTCCAATCAATCGGGCTCATTGGCTTCGGATCTTAGCTTGTCTTTGACGGATAAGATGGGCGGAGAAAGGCGTGGAAGGCGGCAAGAAGATGAAAATAAGAGAGAGAAAACGATATCGTTTTCGGAGGAATCGGAGATAACCATTTTGAAAGCAACGGCAACGAAGAAACCCACGACAGAAAGATTTTGAATCTCTTTGTTTGAGAATTTTTTTTTTTTTTGAGAAATTATGTCATTCCCGCTGCGTCATTCATAGAATCAACAAATAAAAACCACATATTTCATTATGTTTTTCATGTTATATTTTTTTCAATTGAATCTTCACTCATATTTATTATAAATTAATTTTAAAAACATTTTTTACCAAGTGAAGATTCACTTGATAAAAATATAACATGAAAAAAACGATGAGATGAGTGATTTTTATTAGTTAATCTCATGATTGACGTGACAGGAATAACCCATAATATAATTTCTCTTTTTTTCATAAACCGTAACCGCCCATGTATCCAATACTTACCAATAATAAGACATTTTTTTTTCTTAAATAGAGAAATTATGGGTTTTATTACTTAATAACAATGTAGAAGGAAAAACTATTAGATGGTTCTGGCTCACCACATTATCTATAGTCTCATCCAATAATAATTTTTCATCTCATTTTTTTAAGGTGAATCTTTACCTCTTTTCTAATATAATTAAATGAATAAATTTCATTGGATGTGACCATAAATGATGTGGTGAGCTGAGATCATGTAATAATTTCTCATGTATAGCTGCCCCACTTCAATAAAGCGCCTTTCGCCGCCTCAAAAGAAAGTGGTTAAGTCTTCGTTCTTACCGGTGACATCTCCGCTTTTCCCTTAGCCCGTAGGGAATTTATCTTCTATGAGTTAGAATTCCTTTGAAAGTCTGACTATAATTTGAGAATTATAGCTAGTTGTCTTCTTCTCTTGCATCAGAAAGACATTCTAACTTTCAATTTAATTTAAAGAAAAGAAAGGTGAGCCCCAACCCAACTTCGCCAACCAAGGGAACATCTCAGCCTCTACTTTTGGAATGAGATCGGGACGTCCGACAAGATAAACTTCGATAGCCATGTGGCCAAGAAAGCTACAAGTTCATCTGGGTCTTTATGCTTATCGCTTGCCTCGATCTTCTGGGCTTGTCAAGATCAGGGCTCGAACTCCTTAAACCTGTGGCGTACTCAAGAAGCAAAATGTGCTCACTTCAGTCAGATTGCATTTGAAATTGGTGCTCAATAGAAGGGTTACAAACCGGAGAGACAGATGACGAGTCTATCTATGAAAACTCACTCTTTATAAAAGGATTGATTTTATCAGCAGATAGATTTATACGTTAAAGCTTTCAGTCAGGATAGTGGTTTACAGATTAGTAAAACAGCAGTTACTACGTTACACGGCTAAAAGGAAAGCGCTCGACTTGAACCCTTCTCATGGGATCGGCTTACCTCACTTTCAAGCATCCACTGGATCAGAGATCTTTCTTCCTTCCCTTGTTCCATGTGCTCTAATCCTCTGAGCTACAGGACCCACCTTGTTTTCACTGGATCTATAATTTCCTTGCTTTTGGTGTTGGACAATTACCGACGACATTTGATAATGAAGCAAACTATACAATCGGCATTGCTCTCAGTGGCCGGAATATTGATTTTTAACAACAAAATTATCTCGTAACGTTATTGGTGTTTTTAGACGACAAATCATAAAGAAGGAAATTATGAACCAATTTTTTTTTTATTTTTATGTCTTAATATTAAAAAATAAATAAATTTTAAGCCATAATCTTAATTTTTAAATTATAAATTTTAAATTTTAAACTTTAAAAAATATAACCTACACTCTAAATTCTGATCATAAATTTTAAATTTTAAATTTTAAATTTTAAATTTATATCAGAAAGGACATAAGATTTTTATTCGAAAATTATACCTTCCGCATTTCTCTCTCTCGGTGACTATAGTTTTGAGTCTCTGGTTTTCCTCGCTAGTTTTGTCTTTGGGATGTGAAATTACATGAGGATGAAAAAAAGAATACGCAAAGTCCTTGAGAGAGGCGTACCGCTTGACACGTTTCAATTATTCATGGATATAGGATAGAAGCATAGAAGATGGATGGATGAGATTGCTTTCAAAAGATGCATGGATGAGATTGATTAATGTTAATTAAGTAATGAAGGATAAGTTTCATGATTAACTTCAATTGTAGTAATATTTCATATATAGCAAAATGACTTAATCACCAATTTATCTAATATAAGAAGAACCCATTAAGCTAGTTAAGCTTTGGTTGCTTCCGTCGGTCTTTATTAGTGTACCTCTTCTAAGTTCTAATTAGGGTTGATGATAAAAAACAATTACTCGTATTTTCTTTATTGGCATCTGGCAAGAAAAATAACATGAGCGACCGCTCAGGGCTCTCACTTTCTACTTTCGTAATTTCACAAAATTTTCAAGTGACAAATTAGTAAGTTAGTGGTTGTCTATTATTTTTTTAGTTGTATGTATGGTGTTTTTTTAACAAAATAATTAAAATATTGTGTTTGATAAATTTTAATTATGTTTCTATGGTCTATTAATGAAATATTAAATTAATTGTTCAAAGTAATGAAACATATTTTCATTCTATAAGGCCCGTTTTTTAGTTTTCGTTCAAGGTCTCGAAACTATCTGAAACGACTCGATTTTATTAGTATAAATTAGTGGACGTCCTTGCAAATATTATTGAAATATTACGGTATAAATTTCAGTTTTTTAGGATGATATCTTATAAAGATGATTTTTTTTACGGAAATGGTTTTGGCAACCTTAGTTTGTTAACATTATTAATGTATAATATTTATTCTTTTGTCAAGAAAAATGTAGGAAGCAGAAGCAGAAGCAGAAGCAGAAGCAGAAGCAGAAGCAGCAGAAGCAGCAGATGAAGATGAAATCAGCTTATTGATTATTGAGACTGAAAATATATGTATGGGATTGGGTGGTATCATATTCAAATGTTATATATTTTATGCAAAGTTAAGCAAGCATGCGATATGAAGTCAGAAAACACAACTTTAATAAGTGGGTTAAACAACTTGAGTCTTCTTAATCAATATTACTCTCAGTATAAAATTTATCAACACGTTAGCTTTTGTATATTTAATTGTAAAATAATACCATTTGTATCTTAATTTGGTTAGAGTTTTTCCTTCCACCATTTCCTTTAGAAAACAATTAAGATCCTGACCAAGTTTTGTTATAACTTATAAGCAAATATTTTCCCTCAAAAGTCCAATTTCAACTATAGTTTTCTATCGATTACTCAATATTTAATTATCGAATTCAATACAGAAAACAATGATGGCCAGGTGGCCAGAGCTTTCTCACCTGCTTCCTCTCTTCCCCTAGATCACGAGTTCTACACCCAGCAGGAGCATTCCCCTCCCCCTCTCCTTTAGGTTCGGAGATCAATTCTCATTAGAAGCAGTTCCCTTTTCTTTGTTCAATTTTTTTTTATCGAATTCAATAATCCCTTCTTTTCTCAAATCCTAATTTTATAAATTTCTTTAAACTCGTGCTCATCTAAATTGAGTTTGTATAAATGGAGTCCCACATTTTCTTTGTTCAAATTTTTTTTATCGAATTCAATAATCCCTTCTTTTCTCAAATCCTAATTTTATAAATTTCTTTAAACTCGTGCTCATCTAAATTGAGTTTGTATAAATGGAGTCCCACATTATCCGAACATTGTCCGTCGTCTTTTTAACCGTTATTCGTCGCTCATCGTTCGAATTAAAATTTTGCGTTTGACATTTGATTAGAACGTCGTCATTTGTTTCCTGACGGCGGCGGCGACAATGATTGGATTTAGGTTTTTTTTGTTTAGGGTTTTTTAATTTGGAGGTTATTTTCTGAATTTTTGAAAATTTTAGAGTAAAAAAGATATTTAGTTTTAGGGTTTAAAAAAGAAATTTTAGGGTTTTTTTAAATAACGGTAGATAACGGCCAGACACCTAAATTGACAAAATAAAACGTTGACACATATTTTTATCAAAATAGTCTACGCATCTAAAATTAAAAAGATATATAATTTAGACACTATTTATATATTAAACCTTTCAAGTATAACCTAAAAAGAAATAATTAATTAATTGAAAAGAAGTGAGAGGGAAAGGTGTGTGAGGGGTAAAAGACACAAATGTTGTGTCTGAAAAAAATTTGGACCAAAATATGGCAGTGACCACTTTATTTCCAACAATATTATTGTTTTTACAGTAAAAGTGAAGTCGGATTGTGTTTAATCCGTCTTTGAACAGTATTTTTTATTTTATTATTAAAATATTAAAGTCGAAGGGCTTGGAATCCGATTTTGAACTGTGAAAAACTGAAGTCGGAGTGCCCTTAATCCTACTTTGAAAAGTGTACAATATCTCACGTGACGTGCATGGACCATGCACGCACTGTACAAAGACGGGGTGCAATTCTTCCATCTTTAAATAGTGCTCGACTGTGCTGGTGGCAGTGGTGCCACCGACAGTGGTTGCAGTGCAGTGTAGGTGTGCAGTGGTGTAGTGTAGGTGCGAAAGTGAGCTGATAGATTGATTGATTTTTAGGGGTAAAAGGTGGTAGGGAGTTTTTAAATTTTAATTTTTAAAATAATTTTAAATTATATAAGTGTAGTGTAAATTTTTTGATTAAAAATTTATTAGTGCAGATAAAAGTATGGTAGGATTATGTAAGAGAAAAAATTATGGTTTTTTTTAATATGTGAGGTTAAAGGTAATTTGTTAGAGAAAAAATTGAGTAAAAAAAGAGAAGAAGAAGAAGAAAAAAAGAAAGTTGTGAAAAAATATTGTAAGTCAGTTTAAAATTTTGATTTTATATTATCCATCTAACATTTTAAGTTGTTTGAAATTTAATTCTTATGTTAGAACAATGAATGTTTTATTTTTGTTTAGGATTATAGTAGCGGTGTTCAATTAGATAAAAAAATAAGGTTTAGTGTATTTTAAATTCTATTCGAATATATATTCTAAATAATTCTATAAATAAGTAGTATTTTTTAAAATTATTGTTATTTATAGTTTAAAATTAGGTTTAGTGACATTTTATCTGTTCATTTTGATTTGTGTATTTTAATTGAAAAAATATATATTTTCGAACATGCATAGAAAATAAGCAACAACAGATTTATGGTGATTGTCCATTACAATGGACAAATTGTGAAAATTGATGTCGGTATTGTATTTGAATTTGAAAGCCCTATGAAGATGAGATTTGAAAAGGAAATCACGCTTCAAGAAATGAAGGAGAAGATATCCGAGAAAATTGGAGCTGAGATTCATGGTTTGCGGTACAGGTGGATGACATGTCACAATCCAGTAGGATATTCTGCAATAGCTCTCATAGATAATACATATGTTGGAATAATGATTGCAGAGAATGAATCTATGGATATTTTTAATGTCAAGTTGTTTGTTGAGATGCATGATGTTCCCGAACCATCTAGAAACGTAGTTTGGAAATCTGGTCAAATGGATTTCAGTAACGAGTTTGATATGTCCGGAGGCAGTTTTTTCGCAATGTTGGCAAGTAGGATATCTAGTGGATTTCATCAAGGTGGGTTGTCGACATATGCAGCATCATACGAGCTAACTGTTGATCCAACTGTTTTTATGACTGTTGATGCTAATATTGAAAACCTACGAGGTCGATAGGAAGAAACACTTGAAGATTCCAATGAAGATAAAGATATTGGAGATCCTGATTTGTTCTCTGATGACGTTGGCGATACCCCTGATTTCGGTGTTGGAGAATTCGTTTTGACCGGGGGCGACATTACATTCTATGAACCTCTTGCTCACATGAACTTGGTAGATTTCGATGTATGAGGGCGCCATAATTCCCAGATATGCTCCAATTAACTTTGAGTCAGCATGATGAATTATCGACTGGGCTTCAATTTAATGAAAATAGTGAAGCTAATTGGCAGTTAAAGAGTATAGCATCAGGAAGTATGTGGACTACGTGGTTGTAGAATCCACCCCGAGGACTTTATTTACGAAGTGTGTAAAATATGGACAGGGGTGCAATTGAAAGATTCGAGTGTCGAAGCTTCAGAGAAAAAATCGTTGGGAGGTTACAAAGTATTACACGCTAGTAGAGCATGAAAAATGATTAACGGATCTTACATTCCGTAGAACTCTAATTGGCGGACTTAGATCTACTCACATCTATACCAGTATGAATCTTCATTACAGAGAGAATGGACAAGGAAAGAGATGTACTATATGTAGGGCTAAAGGATATTCAAAATCAAACTGTCCAAATGAACCAAGATATGTGCCTATGCCTCAGTGATTTTATGTATTTACAACTATCTCCATCAATATTTTTTGGTCATCATGTTTATCACAAAACTTTAACTTCAGAAAAAAACCATTCATTCATTACTAAATTAAGGACTAAATTGTAAAATTGTAATTAATTAATTAATTAGCGAATCAATAATTTATTTTTTCATAATTAATCAAAAGCCGTTCATTCATTACAAAATAGTACAACAACATTGGAAAATAACAAACGGTAAAATTTAAACTCAAAAATACCATATAAAATATAGAAAATCATTTCTTATGTAATTTTTGGCCATAACGGGGTATGGTTGAAAGATATGGCCGCATCGCTCTTTGATCACGTTGTGGCCTATGTGGTGCCTTGGGATCCTCTTCATCGTCGCTCACCTCCTCATTCCTCGAGGGCATAAGGAGGCGGTGTTGTAAACAAATATTCATTGCTCACCCCTTTTTATAGTTTTTGGTGAATACATTGGAAAATCCATGTTCGAGTAAATGTATGAGTGTAGAGGATAAAACTCGGGTGTGTATAAAACATCATCATCAAACCCGTGAGTATTGAAGAAGCTCAGGCCCGCTTCTGGTTGTACTGAGGGAATAAGAAACGGTACTTTTTCCCATACCGCCATCGAAAGCGCTTCTACATGCCATGTGGTTGGCCAGTTTTTAATGGGTGAATTCCAAACGGGATTTTAAGATGTGTCCACTACACTCGTAGAGGATTAACCCTTACCACCATATTTTTTCTTATATTTTCGGTATCATTCCCGTCCATCGACCGTAGTTAAGTACAGTATTCCATTATTACAAAAGTACATCAGGTACTCTAACCTCTCAAAATCAAAATCATCCTCTTGAATTGGAATGCGATACGGTAACGTTGAAGCTCTATTGTTCCACATATTAATGTACTGAGTATGTGTGACTTCCCAATTTACCCATGCCCTGTCGTGTCCATCATACTCGTGCAGATAGTCGTGATCAATATGAATATATATAATCGACTAGTGGAAGCCAAATTGCCTCAGCACCCTGTCGGCAAAGTGAAATTCGACAAACGCAAAGTAGATCATCGGTGTAACATACACCACTGATCAGAATCCTTCATCAGATCATTCGGTATAAAAATACGATTATCATTGTACACCATCCAAATAAACTGCAAAAAAAGGATTATTATAATAATACATTTAACTAACTATAATGTAAATAATAAACTATAAATATTTAACTAAAATGTAAATAATACATTTAATCAGATACCTGCTCTTGACAGTACAAATCAATCTGAGCTATAAATACTTTCACGTTGTTGTTCGCCAATCTCGTGTGTGCTTTTTTATCACACCATCTGCATACAAATCACAATAATGTTTTAAAATTAAATAACTTTAATTAAAAAATTCAACTCAAATTCGTAATCATTACCTGGTGACAAGAGGGAACTGTATCGGTGTTCGAGTAATCGGTGTCCAAAAGAGAAGTCGCTACCAAGCCCACGCTTGCAGCAACAGCAAACATCCACCAATACCCCGAACCTTATGATCATTTTCTAGTTTAGCGCCCTTGCACAACTCACTATACAAGAACGCTAATATGGCTGATCCCCAACTATATTTAGCAACTATCCACATATGCTCCAAAAAATAGAGATATCGTGTATAAACAAAATTGTCAGATTTATCCGGCATCAATATACCTCCAATGAGCTGCAGAATATAGGCTCGATTGGCCTTATAAATCCCATCAACCAGACTATATTGATTGAGTGTAAATTGACTTTGCAACCAACTCATTTTCACATGAGACCCTTTCAAATTTGATCCATACGGCACCTTCCCAAGGTATTCTTGGCAAATACTTTCAAGTGAACCTTCCGTCTGCTTGGTCAATGGCATCTCATTTACCGAAAAGCCTGATAAGTATGACCACATCTTCAAGTGAGATCGCATTCCCCACACGACATATAGAACGTATGGTTTCTGGTAAAAATCCTCAATCAGAGCTGTAATCAACTCAGGCACCAACTTGTACCCATGAATGAAGGTTGCATGATAAAATCCAGACACTTACAACCATTGATGATTCGATTTTCCGGATTATTTTTGGCCATGGTCAGATGATGTTTAAATGTATCCTCCACATCCTCTAATTAACACATTAATAAATAAATATTATTATATCAAACAAATTAAATTAAAAAATACAAAAACATAAGTAATTAAAATAAATTGTTAAAAAATTTATACCAACTCATCAACCGTGAGACTAGTAATGTGTTGATCATGTAATTGCAACAGAGGGGCTTGCTCAGCCATCCTACAAGACAAGTAAGAATATATTAGTAACCCGAGATTAAATCTACTACATTAAAAAATAATAAACTAATCAACTAAACAAACAAAATTTAAAATATTTTTAGTTTAACTTAACTAACTAAATGTAGTTTGTTAGAATTCTACTAAATTTAAAATTTAACTCTAATACATTTATTACAATAACTAAATAAATTCACATCCTCTAATACATTGATTGCAATTTAAAAAACTACTACACCATTTAAAAATTACATAACGAAATCAACTTACTACTAAATTAAATTGAAAGTCTAAAATTTAAAAAAAAAAATCACATTCATATTTTTGCCACATAACTCCTTGAAAATTTTAAAAAAGTTTTTTCTTAAAAATAAAAAAAACATTTTTAGTCCCTATATCATTCGGCAATTTGTCTTTAAAACCCTTCAATTTTAAGATTTTTACAAACTAGTCACTAATTTACTAATTTGATCATTCAATTCCTATTTCTCTTAACAAAATTCATTTCATTCAATAACTAACAAATTCAATAACATTCTACCAATATTCTCTAAAATCCTCTAAAAATTAATATTTCACTCATTAATACTCAAATTTCCCAATATACTCACTTTAGTCCCAATATACTCGTTTCTTTTTTTAAATTATTATAAATAAATCTAATAAACCATAAATTAAACAATAATACACATCTACTATCACTAATTACCTATATTTTCTCCAAATATTCAAACATAAAAAATTCAAACATCAACTTAAAAAATAAAAAAAAATTAAAAACTTAAATTAAACAATAAAATACACATATACTTACTATATTTTCTTCAAATCTTCCTTTCTTTACTCAATCTCTTCACAAATTTTCTTCTTTAAAACAACCTATTTAACAAAAAAAATTAAAATATCAAAAATTCAAACATCAACTTCAAAATTAAAAAATATAACGATATAAAATTCAAAAAAAATAACTTAAAAAATCGTAAAAACTAAAAAACATACATTAAAAATTAAACTATTTAATTGAAATAATATTACAAAATTAAAGAAATAAAATACATATCTTATATATACTTACAAAATTTTCTCCAAATCTTCTTCTTCTTTCTTCTTTATTCTATCTTCTCAAAATTTTCATTACAAAAAAACACTATCTTCAACCCTATTTAACCCCAACAACTTTAAATCTCAACCACCCAACCCACCTATCAATCCTCCAATCAATCTTACCAAAAAAAAAGAGATTCGGCCGAGGCATGCATGTAATTGCCTTATTTACAAGGCATGCAACCACTGCCGCACCCAACACCATTGCCACCAGCACAGTCGAGCACTATTTGAAGACGGAAGGATTGCACCCCGTCTTTGAACAGTGCATGCATGGTCCATGCACACCACATGGGATAGTGTACACCGTTCAAAGTCAGATTAAGGGCACTCTGACTTCAGTTTTCACTGTTTAAAGTCAGATTTCAAGCCCTCTGACTTTAATATTTTAATAATAAAATGATAATACTGTTCAAAGACGAATTGAACACAATCCGACCTCACTTTTACTATAAAAATAATAATATTGTTGGAAATAAAGTGGGGAAGACCATATTTTGATCCAATTTTTTTAGACACAATATTTTTGTCTTTTACCCGTGTGAGTGTGTGCCGAAATTAAGAAATATAGAGTAGAAAAAGAAGAAAAAGGTGCTAGGCACGTCAGCTTCACTCTCCATATACAAAGACCAAGTATACGAGACCAATATGGAACAGAAATCCTCCATTCTTTTTTGGGTTTAAAATTTAATATTAAAATTTAAAATTTAATGAAGCGGGTTCCACTCCATCACATTCTTCTATTTTTAATCATCAGAAGACTTAAAAAAACCAAAGGACTGAAATGCCGATTAATGATTAATATAGTAAAGGAAGTGAACCAAAACCAAAAAAGCAAAATGTTCCATTCCAGACCATCGTCTCGCCGCGTCCAATTGCGTACGCTGTGGATCCCACCCACCCCTCTTTTTCACACCCATTTAACACACTGCCCATTGGATCGGTTTTTTCTATTTTTAATTCATTATTGGACATGTTCGCTCCCATTCCCACCATCCTTCCTAATCAAACCAAAATTTATCCGACGTAAAATATTGAAACAAATTTAATGACTAAACTTTCTCATTCTATTGATTCATATTGAAAATAAATGTTGATTATAAATTTTAAATTTATTTCGTATCTAAAATAATAATTGAACCCCAAATCATTAGTTAAAGTAAATGAAACTCTTATCATTTTACATAAATCGCAGGATTAAAATCTTAAAACTTTAATGTTACCATTTCAACCAAAATCTCATCAACTACAAAATATTTGAATTTTAATATACTTGATTAGTACAAACTAAATAGATGGTTAAACTTTTGTAAGTGAATTCAAAAAAATTAAGGCATAATGTTAAAAACTGCTTCTGGCGTTTGATTGAATAATTATTTTAATCTATATTCATTTTTAAGTAATTTAACCTTTAATATTTTATTTTGCGTCAAAATAACCCTCTACGGATGAAAATTGTTGTCAACTGACGTTAAACATCTTGGAATGACTTAATAGAATGACACATCGGTAAAAAAATAATTTTATATAATTTTATAAAAAAAAAAATTAAAGTCAACACTTTTGCCTATATGACACTGTCATGTAGGTTTGTCACATCATTTCAAGCCATTTACCATTAATTGACTAACAGTTTTCATCCTTAGAAATACTATTTTAACCCAAAATAAAACGTTGAAGATTAAATTACTTCAAATAAAATAGAGACCAAAGTGATTATTCTGTCAAATATTTTAAAACAAAAAAATAAATAAACGATTACAAGAATTCAAACAATATAGAGAAAAAGGAATGACCAAATTCTGGCCCATATAGGAGAGGATTGATTCCTTGGACAATAAATTAGAAGGAAACAGAGATTAATAGGAAAAATATATATTTTTATTCTTATGATGTAATGAGATACAGCTTAAATTTGCAAAATTGTCCTTTTTCTTACAAATGGGGTAATATGATGAACATCATCCGTTTTTCTAATGAGACACGTTGAGTTCGATATAATTATACTAGTTAAATTAATGTTAAAAAAACGATTTATGCACTATTTCTGTATTGGATTCATAAAAAATATGTAAAATGTATACAAAAAATTAATTAGATAATTCTTAACTTAAACCCATAATTGCATGCATGTATGTGTGTGGATCAAGCAAGGGATTAAAGGGAGGTCGGGGTCCGTTACACAGTTAAATGTAGTTTTCACTCTAACCAAAATACACAACCATTCATTATATGAACGCAAACAAAAACAAAGCTTAATACCTAAGGAACCCCATTCACCACAGCTGGAAACCCATCATTTATGCATATTTCTATATATACTTTCCTTTGCCCTATATTTAAAAACAGGGGGAAAAAGTACATGTAAAACTATCTAGCTTCACAATGAGACACACTTTCACTAACCTACTGATCAAATTACACCAAACCATGAATTTCACGCAACAGACAAAGACCAAATCATCACTCTCAAGCATCCAAAACTCAAACAGATCGAATTCAAAGCTTTCTTGTTACCTTTTTGCAGCCACAATTTTGGATGAAATGGAGATGGGGGTGGTTGATGTCATGTTAGTATTGGAGGACGACAGTGAAAATCACATGAGCTTTACAATTTTGTCGCCAAGCCGGAGGGTAAGCGATTTAGTTGTGAAACCTGTGTTCTCATGCTACATTCTGTCACCTGATCATTAGAACAATTAGGTTAAAATCAAGCTATATATTGTAATTCTTTTGATAAAAGAAAACAAACAAATACGGTACTTACTTGCATGGCAGCAATTGCTGACAGAAGTTCTTTGCACCGATTAAGTAAAACAAACTCATTTGCACTTAAATTTCCAAGTTCTGCCACCAAGGAGTTAAGTTCTGCAACCTAACAACCAAAATTAAAGAGACAAATTAGATGCTCGAAAAGGAAAAAACCAAAATCAATAAAGTATGATTTATAAAAGATGAAAACGACTTCAAAGAGAATATCCATTGTTATTAAAGTTTGTGAGCTATAGTTATCATTGTCATCCAAAACCCAAAAGGGAAATTCCATAAGATCAATAACCTAATGCAAGTAGCAAGACAGGATCAAACTGTCGCTTCCAATGCCGGTTTAAGTGAGCACACAAGCAAGCCAAATAAAATGAACATAAAATCAATTTGATGACAATTACAAAACTTCACTCTCTGAGGATCATAAAGAATTTTATGGCAGCCACCGTTAATACACTTAACTCAAAAGATCATGTGTCCGAGAACAAGCTCAAAGTCTTAAGCTTATACCAAAGGCCAAACTTGGACAAGTGATAAATGTCGTGATGAAACTTGCAACTTTTTTACTTTAATTTCTGGGATTAATAAAATAAACCAAATACCAGGCGAACCATTGGATAAACTCATCACTCGACAAGATTAAAAACCAAACTAAGGCCGCAAGACTTAAACCTAGAATGTTATACAAAAGGAGAGTCTCCAGATCATCATACTTCTATCATAGCTAATCTTTAAAAGGCGTACATCATTAAATGTAAGAAATCTCTACATGGTCAAACCATTTATACAAGGCATAACACCCAATGAAGAAAGTAGTAAATAAAAGAGTACTCAACCTTGAGATTTTTTTCCAAGAAAAAACTGTCAGATGGACATCGACTTTTTTCAGGTCGCATCTTATCTAAAACTAGTATTTAGGATAACAAAAGGTTGGTTCACAAAATAGGGAGAAAGGAAATACAAAGTCTGCAAATAAAATAGAAAATGAGGGAAGGGTGGGGGATAGGGACTAAGGATGAGGTTGGGGAAGAAGAAAAGAAAGAATTACCCTTGGTGACAATGAGCATATGGAGGATGCCATTGCCTGCATTACATCGACCGCTGAACAAATTGCATCCTTCAATTTCAGGACATCAGCCTGTAAAGAATGAAGAGACAAGCTAACACATCGGCAAATGAGATGCCACAGATGGAACGGCATACACAAAAGTCAAAAGAAGCAACTTACCCTTGCCCCACAAACAACTGGAAGGCGGAGCGTGCTAGCCTTCAAAGCTTCAGTAGCCCCAGATAAAGAACTGCAATATTCATGGTCCAGCAGAGCCCATTTGTCCAAATATATCATCTGCACTCACCAATGAAAATAATATATACTATAGTAGTCAATAGATGATAAAGCATCGGATCGCATGAATCTGAAACATGCAATTCCGAGCAGATACTGGAAAGTCAAAAGAATACAAATTTCAGGTTTCTTCAAGTGAAGTACAGTAGCAATGTATATCGATGTGGTTAGACATTCAAGTTCCAGTTTCAAGCATAATCGAAGAGGAGGTGGGGAAGAGAGACATCAAGATCGAGTAAAACAGAGAATCTACACTTTAAAATGCAATGCTTTAAAAAGAAAACTATATTGATAAAAGAGTTAGGGTCTGCAAAGTGATGAGATACCATAAAACAACCCTAGAAAACATCAAGTCAACAAGAAAGAAATCCACAATAGAGAGATGGTTCTTACTTGCCCCTTGAGGATGGAAATCAGCTTCAAGTTTTGCCTCAGCAACTGTAACTCAGTTCTTTTGGCTCTAACAGATTCTAGCAGTTTTGAGGTAGTTGTCCACGCATTATAGAGGCTTTTCTGTTACGAAAACATGATGACAACAAATTTTGTCATATTATAACTCAAATGAGAATAATTACACACAAACCATAATTAACCAGAGAAACAATAGGACATTTAAAAATGAAGTTCCACACAGACAAACAATGCGAAAAGATAAAAATTAACCTCAATGCAACTAGTATTTCCCATGTTTCTCTTTTCTCAGACATCAACATGTCTTCAACCACAACTAGTTTTAAGGCACATATAATCTGCAACCACTGGTTGCCTCCAATTGATCAAATAGTTACCAATTTGTGACTGCCCTCTTTGACTTGTTCCTTTGTGCAAGAAGATCAACAATTAATGAGGCCATTTTTTCCTCTTCGACGTTAGCTTTCTTGACTAGCAATCATAATTAGAAATAAAAATCTAATAAAATCAGTGTTTCTCACATGGCTTGTGCATTTTGTGTGAAAGAAAATCATAATCAAAGCAGGCAGGCCCTGTTCTCATCCCATTCAATCATTATCCCTCTTTAATTCTAGATGTTCATCCACTTACCAAGGCTGTATTATTATACCTTATACACAGCCGAAAGAAACATCTTGGATGAAAAAGCTGTTTTACCAATGGGAAGAAAAACATGTTTGCAAGAGGATTAAAAATGGTCAACCCAGAAATGTAATCATCCAGAACTTCACCATTGCTTCAGCTTCTCCAACCTCAACATGATCAATACATTTTAAGCCATTAAACAACTCTTAAAAGCAGACTGCACACAATAACAGAACTGCTTCTACACCATAAAAAGCTATTATAACCGAATACGGACCCAACCCAGAATGCCAAGCTCTCAAAAGCAGAAGCATAAGTGACCTAGAGAATCCCAGTTCTACCAAAAATCTCACTGTCGGCTTAGCATGGGAAATTCTAAGGTGAGACACCTTAGGGTGAGGCTTTAGGTAGAACCGAAATTCTTACTGATTGGATAAGAATTTGTGTAAATTCTTATCAACTGGGTAAGAATTTGTGTAGATTTTGCCTCAGGTAAGAATTTGTGTAACTACACAAATTCTTATATTATAACCTAAATTCTTACCATTTGGGTAAGAATTTGCGTAGATTGTAAGAATTTGTGTGTAAAAATTTGTGTAAATCCGCCTCATTTTAGTTGTACCCTAAGGGTGCCTCACCCTAGAACTACCCGTTTAGCATCATACAATATAATTTATCTCACAATTTTGTTCATTTAGTTTCTTGAGTTTCTGATAAAAATTTCTGAAGTTCCAAGCAGTTGATGCAAGAAATATTACATGTAGCCACGCTATGTTCATGCAAATTTAACATAAGAAAAATCCACGATATATAACTTGCAATGTTGTCAACGCAAGGCACTTTAGGTTCTAAAATGCTATATTGCCTTAGAAAAGATCTAAGGCACTTTGCTAAGACTCCCATAACAACACCCCCATAGAAATTTGACAGTCGTTTTTCACCTATAACCTACGAAAAGAGCATGTCTAGTAGCACAATGCGTTCAAATGCTTTTGGCCGAAAAGATGTAAAGGAAATGGATCTTAGTCATAATCCTTGACCAGTTGTACAGCCAAATTACGGTAATGGTGAATTCCTAAGAGTGTTGTGATGCATGCAAAACAGAAGCATAAAAAAATCAACAGTATAGTAGCATACATCAAGCAATTATAATGGCCAATCGTGAGAAGAGAAATTCAAAGTCAAATCTTAGAGCCATACCTCTGCATTAGACCTCTGGGAAGACAAAACAACATCTGCTTTGGCGTTAACAAAACGCCACTGCAACAACCGGTTATAAAGTAGCCTCAACAAATGAGCATTCGAAACTTTGTTCTCCCCAATCTTACCCATCTTCAGAACATCACCAGCAAAGCTCAAAATCGACGGAGTATTTACCAAACTACCACCCAATCCATTCCTCACTCTAGATGGACTCATTCCCCTCAAAGGAGACGAAGTTAAAGACGCCCCAAGCTTACTCGGTGATGCAAGCCGCGCAGGCCCACGAATTGGCGATAACTGTTGTCTTCTGTTCATTACACCTTTGGGAGATGACAAAGGACTATCAATTCCAAACTTGTCTGGTGCAATTAGCTTAGACGGCGCTGTATTTTTCCTAAAAACCGGCGAGCCAGAATCAGAGCGGCGTAAACGAATAGTTGTCTCTTGCCAGAACCGAGTTGGGACAATTATCCCCCGAGGCTCACGCTTAACACCTCCGTTACCGTTGCAAGGACTTGCTAAAGCTCCTGAAGTACAAACTGAAGAAACACTTTCAGTATCAGAATCCGCGAGATCAGATTGAACTTCAGATCCAACAGCTGCTAAATCCCTATTATCAATCATGGAATTTTGTAGCGCCCTAACTACATTGCTGTTAACAGATCCGTTTAATCCTTTCCTTTCGTCGGTGCAATCCATGCTTCTAGTCATGGAATCTGGTTTCCTTATCCTCGCCGGCCACCGCTCCGTCTTTGAACTCTTCATTTGATCTGTTCCTGTCACCGGAGTCGTTGCCGCCAATGACTTCCGCCTCTCCGGCGTGCCTTTTCTAGCGGGGCTTGGAGATGGAGATGGTTTAGCTTTGCTAAATTGATAAGAAAACGACTCTCCCTGAAATGAAACGGATAAGCTTCTCGTCGAAGTGAAGAGCAACTTCTGAGCAGTGGATGATTCGCTGCCGTTTTTGTTGTTGCAGTTGTTACCGTTCAAATCCGTAGAATTATAGGGCCGCGGCGTCACAGCCGGTCTCCGTCCCACTGATTGCGACCGCTTGACAGCCGACGAGGTCGCGTTCTTCGGCGTTTTAATGGTCGCCGAATGGGAAGAAGACCTCGAAACTGACGGCGACGGCGAGGGACACCGCTTAGTGGAGGCTTCGGAAGAAGATGAGGATGACGTGGAAGAATTAGACGATGAGGACGTGGACAAATAACGGGAAGTGACTTCTCGGAATTTTAGACGGCGTGGAGCCATGGCATTGTCGGAGTCGGAAGGTACTAACAGAGGCCGTGAAGGGTTTTGGCGTGGCTGTGACCCTCCGTTCCGTTTGGAGTTTACCGTTGCGGACACTGCAGCAACCAACACCATGGCGTGCACTCACAAAATCCAATTTCACAGTCTGATTCTTTATTTCTACTCTCATCCAAACCCCAACCGTATCTATTAACCCCAAATTCACTACCAAAAAGTAAGAAAACAAAACAGAGTTAATTAAACAAATTCCACAGATTAACAGAAATTCCTTTTTATAACCTCAAAGTGTGAGTTTTGGGGAAGAAAACAAAAGAAGAGCCGAAAAAAGGACCGTTGGTGAGAGTGGTGAGAACTGAGAATAGGGGACTGTTAAGTGTCCTGTGCAGTGCAGGCGAAGATTTGAGGGTATAACGGTCGTACTAGGCATTTTTGTGCTTGGATGTTGCCACTGGGTGATATAATAGGAATACAAAATATAAATCTTAGGTAAAAATATGATATACACCCTTACACTTGTTAAGTTTTAGGGTTTTAACACCTATACTTTTCAAATCTTAAATTCAAGTCTCAACTATAACCCGTTAAGCTAAAATTGTGATCCTAGCTAACAGGGACGGAGCTACGTTGCTCATGGGAAGGGTGTTGCCCTCGGCAGAATTTATTTTTACCTTTGATTCTTTATATTTTTAAAAAAAAATTTTTTAAAAAAATTTAAAATTTATGTTTTATCCTTATCCTTAAATCATTTAAAATTTATAAAATATCTTCATGAAAACCATGTAATAAAAGTGATGTGGCCAAATAAAAAAAACTTTATAACATCTTTGGAAATAAAAGACTTGAAGAAACCATCATAAAAAATGGGTAATCTTCAGTCGTGGTTTTTTGTTTAGGTTTTGTTCTATTTTGGTCACCCAAATTTAAAAAAGATTATTCTTGCCACTTACGTTTGAAAACGTTTCTGTTTTGGTCACCGAACCGTTAGTCTTTGTTCCTTTTATTTTCGGTCTATTTCATTTTGGTCACCGATTTTAAATTTTTTTAAGTCACTTATGTTATCGTTTTATTCTATTTTGGTCACTGGGCCATTAATCTCCATTAATTTAATGATGTGTCACGTTAATAAAAATGAATAATTTCTAATTTAATCCTTAAACTTTTATTTTTTCACCATCTTCAAAAAAACCTAAAAAATTTCTCCTCTCCAACCTTAACCTTCATTTTTACTGATGTCACTACTATTAACCGTTATTGCTGCCTTAGCTACCATCAGTTACAAACGTCTGCTGAAATAGTGAAACGCAACTAATGTTAACTCGATACAAAACCAACCAAAGAAGACAGTTAGAATAATTCTGTTATTCTCGTTCGCTTATACGATGGCTCATTTTTAGAGGTGTGCATTATTCGGTTTTAACTGAATTAACTGTCCGAACCGATTTTTTTAGGTTAATCGGACGGTTAATTTTAGGTAAAATTGGTTAATGGTTAAGAGTTTTTTCAAACTTTGGTTATCGGTTAATTCGGTTTGAAACTGATTAATTAACCAAATTAATCAAAATAATTATATATTATATATATTACATATATTTATTTAGTCATTAAACTTTAAAAATTATAAAATGATAATTAATTTTTTGATATATTATAAAATAGTCATTAAACTTTTATCAAATTAGCATAAAATGAAAGTTTAGTGACTAGAAAGATCATTTTAGCATAATTTAGTGACCAATTGTGTAATTTATCCAAAATTTTATAACAAATTTCGGTTAATTCGAAAACTGACCGAATTAACTGAGCTTTTTCGGTTTGATTAGAAATTTTTGAAAAAATTTCGGTTCAGTTAACGGTTAAAAGAAAAAAACTGGTTAATGAATTTTGGGTAATTCGGTTCAGTCTGTTAACCAAATTAACCGAATGCACACCCCTACTCCTTTCAAGAATCGAAAAAAAAAAAAAAAAAATATTCAAAAAATTGAAGACAAACAAAGCGTTTGCGTGGTTCCAGTGGAACCCAAAGTTAACAAGCTCGGTCGGTGGAGGGGATAAATTTTGGGAGACAAAAAGATTATATATGTATATATATTTTTTGTTTGAAGATGGTAAAAAATAAAATTTTAAAAGTGTATGGATTAAATTAGAAAGTATCAATTTATTAATGTGACACATCATCAAATTAACGGAGATTAATGGTCTAGTGACCAAAATAGAACAAAATGATAACTTAAGTAACTTAAACAAAAAAATTTAAAATCGGTGACCAAAACGAAACCGACTAAAAATAAAAGTAACAGAGACTAAAAGTCCATTGATCAAAACAGAAACGTTTTCAAATACAAATGACAAAAATAGTTTTTTTTTTAAATTTGAGTAACCAAAATAAAATAAAATCTAAACAAAAAGGACTACGGGTAAATATTACCCTAAAAAATCTCATAAACTCACTCTATTTTTTTGGTAAAAAATAGTATTTTTCTGAAGAGGAATTTTCTTTTTTTGAAGAAGATAGTGGGATTTTGTGGGTGTTAAATTCCTAAAATTTGACAAGTTTAAGCGTTTTGTCATATTTTCACCTAGATATTTATTCATGAGTTTTACCTAAATTTTATATCAACTTCAATCACTTTTTTAACTGTTTTTCAAAATTGGCGTAGAGAGTACTTGACTTGCGTGAAGGGGGAAACGTGTGTAGTTGATGGTAGTAGAGGACGTAGGGATGTTAATTGGACGGCCAGATGGGGAGGGTGCCTCTTGTATTTTTTTTGATAAATCTTAATTTTAGTCTTAATCTTATCTAAATGGGAGAAGATATGAAATTTTAGGGGAAGGAATAAGGTGTTATTTGTAAGTCTATAACTCATAACCTAAGAAAATATGAGGGAATAAAAGTAAGCAGCTTGACCAACCGGTCAAATGTGGTTGCTCTTCATGCACTTATAACTATTAAGAAATTTTATCTTCTTTTTTGTTTCATGATCTGTTGTGGATACAAAATTTAAAATCATTGTTACCTCGCGATCATCAAGACTAAAATCACTCTCGTCACACTATTCACAAAGTCCCGAGACTCATCTAATCCCAACTAGACCAATCCTGTGACCCACTTCATATAATATATTTATAAGTACCAGTTAAATAAACAGTTAAATACAATTGTTATGAAAAAATGAAATGTTTGTTTTTTTTTACTCACACCACATATGTGACATTTTTTCAACTGTGAATATTTTAAAAATAATAATAAGTCGTGACAACCCTTTAATTTGTAAATTAAAATGTAACTTCAACACGACTTCAAGAAATTCAGAAAATAAAGTCCTTACATAATATTCAAATATGACATGGAAATTGAGAAATTGAAGGGGGAGACATGTGAGTGTTAAAATTGGGTGAGAATTGAAAACTATAACTTCATGAGTGCTCTCATTTTTTAAAAAATATTAGTGAATGTAAGTTGGGTGTTATTTCTATTTCCATGTTTATATTTTTAAGGGTAAACTATATAAATAGTCCATGAATTTTTAGAGTGTTTTTATTTTGGTTACTAAACTTTTAAAACTTGTGATATAGTCACTAAACTTTTAGTTCACTTTCATTAAGGTCACTTCCTTAATTGTTGTTAGAAAATGTAGATGTGGCATGTTAAATCCATCTTCTTCCACAAAAGAACTTTGTCATATTTGAAAATGACAGTTGTTGTTCTTCCTTTTCCCATCTTTTTCCTTTCGCCAAAAAAATCCAATTTCATTGCATTTCATGATTTCAACTTTACATTGCAACAACTTGCGATCAAAGAACAATGTTTAAATCATTCCAAAGTCTATGTTATTCTAGAGTACAATAAGTATACTTTATTTAAGCAAAGTTGGTAACATCCAATGTTGATCTAACAACCCTCACTTTGATTAGGCTTGGAAGAAACAAAGACTTGATCATGGAGAAAGAAAGAAGATGGCACAAGGAAGAACAGTGTCTGTCATTTTCAAATATGTGAAAGGATTTTTTGGTGAAGAAGATGGATTTAACGTGCTAAGTAAGAATCCTCTAACGACGGTTAACGAAGGTGACCTTAATGAAAGTGAACTAAAAGTTCAGTGATTATATTGCAAGTTTTAAAAGATTAGTATTAAAATGAAAACATCGTAAAAGTTTAGGAACTATTTATGGAGTTTACCCATATTTTAAATAGGCTTAATATAAAAAGTGCCAAAAAACTAGATTTTTCTCTAAGTGCCTAAATTTTTTTGGTCAAGATAGATGTCTAATGTTTCATTTCGTTATATTTTAAGATTTTTTCGTTAAAAAAATTGTCGTCCAATGAATGCATGACATGTGACATATTTTTTTATATTCATTTAATTTTTTAAAAAGAATAACATAAAAACTTTAAATTTCTCCGAAAGAAATCCCCAAAATTCTCAATTTTGCCATAAACCCCCAAATCCATAACCCCAATCCTCAAATCTTTAAATTCATTCTCTATTGCCTCCCAATCAACCACCACCAATCATTCTTTCAGTCGTCAGACCCCACTACTGATAACCCCAATCTTTCATCATCGTAAATCGACGAATGAGGTGTCAATTGAACGTCGAACGTCGAATGCAAAATGAATTTCACAAAAGAAGAATATGACGAACAGATGAACAACGACTGGGTTTTACGATTTTTTGGACAAGAGGAAGAGATTTCATTGTTGTAGAGACAACATATTCCTGGCGGTGGAAGATTTGAGGTTATTTTGAAAAAAAAGAGTTTTGGGATTTTTTAAGAAATTAATTTTTAAAATAAATTAAAAACACAATCACGTGTCAAGCAATGATTGGTTGATGAATTTTTTTATTGGATCAACCTTAAAATATTAACGAAATAAAATGCTAGGCACCTAAAATGGTAATAGTATAAACGTTAGACACTTATTCTAACAAAAAAAGCTTTAGGCACCTAAAGCAAAAAAAAAAAAAAATTTGGATACATTTTCTTATTTAAGCCTTTTAAATATACTTAGTATATGTATATTGAGCGTGACATGTGGGGAATGAGACGAGGCGGGTGAGGATGTGACGGTACAAGGTCATACCCACACTTGTCCACCATCTCACGACAGATCTAATTTTTATCTTCATCTATATCTCACCACTTGTGAAACTTATACTCATCACCGCCCATTGGGTGTGAAGCGGGAATGGTCCCACCAAACTTGCCCTATTGAAATCCCTAGGAGGATGGTAACGGTATTAACAGCCGGGGGTATGCGAGACGAATTTGTGGTTGACTAGACATAATTTTTGTAAGATTCATTTTTTCAATTTTAAATATAATTTTTAATTTTGATTCGATCGAAAAATTTAATTAAGAATTCATTTCAATTTAATATAATTATAAATCTTTCCATATTTTGTATAAAATAAAGATGAAATCAAATAAAATATTAATTTTTAATTCAATAACGTAGTATCAATGAAAATTTTAATTTAATGCCATAGTATCTTACAGGTTATTCTTTTACGTATATATTTTTTAAAATACTTGGATATATAACTTTGAATAAACTAAAATTTACAAGCTTTTCAATTTTAGGGTTTAGAGATTTAGGTTGTGATTTAGAGTTTAGGGGTTTAGGTTGTAAGGTGTAAAATTTAAGGTTTATAGTTAGAATTTAGAGTTTAAGATTAAGGGATTTAAGTTTTAAATTTTATAAAAATGTTGTGTAAAATATAACCCATATATAAATATAAGAAAGAGAGGATATTTTGCAATTATTTCACGTCATATTCTAGTCTAACTTGAATCTGACCCGAGTAATGTAAAGAAAAAATTGACAATATACTTAAACTTCATAAAAATTCAACTCTATTAGATCGACTTGGATCAGAACTTATCGGATACAAATTTTTTATCATCCTACTACATGTGGAAGCGAGCTTTGGGGAATTGAAATAGGGGATATTTTAGGAGAAAAGGTAACAACATTGAATTAAAAAAAATCTACAACGGGCTTCGCATATTGTTAAATACCATTATCATTAAAAATCACTGAATACTATTAAATTGACTAATAAAGATTAAAAATTTTAAGGACTCAACATATAATTAATAATTAATTAAAATAAAATTTTAATTAAATTATTTTTCATATATATTCTATTTTTAATCTTTATTTTCAAATAATTGAATCAAGTGCCAACCATAATCAATCCTTAAATTAAATTATTTTTAGGTGTCGGAAGAAGTGGAGCGCAGACTTCGACACCGGCTCCGTTCCTTCAGCCGGTCACCATCACTTCAAATTCAAACAGGGGAACCATCAATGATCAACCCTTAAACTAATCTTCCCTAAAGACCTTTCCTTATCGATCTTCACTGGAAGCAAGGTCATAGATGAAGAAGCAACCAGCTTCACGTCGCTTTGGTAGATACTAGAGGTGACCAATTGACTCTGGTACCTCTCCCGAACCCCATTAAGGTTGATATAGTCGTTTTCAATGGGGAATTTTCATCGGGGGAAGGTGACAATCTCGCCGACAGACGGTGGTTAACTGTTAGGATGATCAATCAATGTGGATGTTGGCCAAGATGGGGTGAATTGACAATTTTAAAAGTTTGGAAGCTAATGGAAAAAGATAAGCAATAGGACACAATGATTTATAGTGGTTCAAGCTTCTAACAAGCTCTACGTCCACTACCTTAGCTTCCTACTAAGGATTTTCAACCAATTTCACTATGAAATTCTTCCCATTTTCTAGGCTAAGGAGGCAACTGTTACAAGTTCAAGTTTTCTATCCAAAGCTTTGAACCAAACACTATTGAATACAAGGAAAGAAATGGAAAATGTACAAAAACCCTCACAAGGTAAATATTTGCCCAATTTACAAGAACACTCAACCCCAAACTTGGAATAAAGATTACAAAGGATTACACAAGTTGGATACAAGGATTTGACTTTTTGAGCACAAGGGTTGGATTTTGCTTGAATACTTGAATGTTGTTCAATGGAGTTTCATTAGCTGTTGCTGCTGCATTGGAGACTTGTATTTATACCCCTTTATTGAATTCTAGCCGTTTGGGTGGTTGAAGTCATCAATAGAGCCGTTGGGGACCACATTTCCCGCAATAAATGTTGTTTGGTGAACAACCGTATCGGTACACGAAGGCCTGTATCGATACATGTTACAACAAAAATATAGCCATTATCGATACGCGGGAGGACGTATCGAAATGGTTATAGTGTAAAATAGAGGCATATCGAAACGGCAAGGGCCGTATCGGTACGAGTTTCGCTCATTGGAATCTTGGATGAAAAAGTGTATCGATACGCATAGGGGCGTATCGGTACGGGTTAACCGAAATTTAAAGTTTGAGGATTCCAATAACTGACAAGAAACGGTCAAAAAATTTAATGCAAAGATCTTTGAATATCTTGACAAACCGTATCGGTACGGGGTTAACCGTATCGGTACGTTTTAAAATTTCCTAAATCCATATTTCAAACCGTATCGAAACATAGTGTACTATATCGGTACGAGTGTAAATTTCTTAAACCCAGATTTCAAACCATATCGAAACGAGTGTGAGCCGTATCGAAAAGCTAAGCAAAAAATGTTTGCCTAGATTGAAGGCCGTATCGAAACGGGTTGTTCGTGTCGAAATGCAAGGCCTAATTTTCAAAGTAATATGAATGTCGTATCGAAACGGGCTAAGCCGTATCGATACGCTATGTAAAAACAAATTCTAGTAGCTGAAAACTGTATCGAAACACCAAGAGGTGTATCGATACGCCTGGGCGTATTTGTGTAGTTTGACTTGAAAACACTTAGAAAATTTTGGGTTTAAGTCTTTAACTTTGGAAATCTCTTCCTTGTCATTTTGTGAGACTTTTTAATACTTAAAAATTTATTTCCCTTTACAATTTAGTCCTTAAACAATTTGTTATATCAAAATCAAACATAGGTCTTACAATCTCCCCCTTTTTGAAATTCTACTCCCCCTTAATTTAAGGCTATAAAAATTTGTCTTTTTAAATATTCTCCCCATTTTTGTTAGATCAAAATTAATGTAATAGGGATAAAACAAGAAAACAATAACAACTCCAAGCAATTAAATAAGCAACATAAGCATTAAAATTCAAATTAAAGTTCAAACAATCATGAGAAAATCCAACTCAAATCCTAAAAACATAAACCAAATAAAAACAAAGCATAGGAGTTCATAAAGACATAAAATAAAGGTGCATAACTTAAATCATAATATGATATGCCTAAGAGTCCATTCCATCGTCTCCATCGTCTTCATCCTCATCTTTATCAACATTTGTGGCCGGAGGTCCATGAGATTGACGCCATTCACCATGAAAGGCGTTAAGAGTGATGTCCATAGAATTTTTTCAATTTTCAATAGCCGCTACTCTTTCCTCCAATGATGTGAAGCGGGTGTCGATCGCGGAAAATTCAGAGTCCATGGTGGTGTGCAAATAGGTGAACTTCTCATTGAGGAAAGCCATGAGAGCATCATGATTCGGTTGGGCCACTTGAGCTTGTAGAACTTGAGCTTCTTGTGGAGCCTCCACCGGTTCGGGCTGAACACTTCTCAGAAGATCGGTGTTTTAGACCCATTCTCTATTGTAGTAAGTGAACTTGGCGCCGCGGAGAGAACATTCATCAATGAGATCTGTGAGAGGTTCTGAAAGATCGTATGAACAATCAATACCCATCTTATGAAAGTGATAGCTCAAAGCCGTACCGTATGTGAAGGATGTAACCATGGTGGTGTGGCGATGTTGGACAAGAAAGACGATCTCGAAGAACATAATCTGAGCAAGGTTGGGTCGTTTCTCCTCACGAAAGCATCGAAGCCAAAAATCATCAACTTGGCGGATGGTAGAGCATTTCCCACCGGATGGACGAAACCACCAAGTGATCATGAGGTGTAATATACGATCATGGGCATCAAGAACCATCACCGAACCACCAAGGACATGTCCTAACTCACTCTCATCATCTATTCCCGTATCCTCAAGACCCAAAAAATTTGCTAAAACACTTGAATCAATTCAAAATTTCTTACCCATTAAGTAAGATTCAATTGCAATGACCAAAGTTCATTTTTCATTGTAAATACACCGAGCGTTGGAATAGAATATCAAAACAAGATTTATGTATAAAATCCCCGGTATACTTAAAAAACTCATAAATTTCCAATCGTGCATTAAATGAAGATATTTGAATTTAAATCTTTCAAAGGATAAAAACGGGATTGAAGTAACACGCTCGGGGCAAATTTTGTAACTTTAGAATTCTTTAAAATATTCTATGGCGTCTGGAAATTGAGGTTCATTAAAACAGTTTTGATAAATGTGGGTAAGATTTGGTCTATTGCCAATATTATCGGGAAGAGGACGTGGAGAACGTGAACTAGAGGCAATGTCTTTTCGTGCTCATTTCTTAGGGGCCATAATCTGAAAACAAAATCAAACCAAAAACAATGTATGCATAAATCAATACATTCGATCTAAAAAGTAATCCAATAATCAAGGTATTGAAAAAATATATATACAATATAGTTTAAAAACATATACATGTTTAAAAAGAATTTTTGGTAAAGAAAAACTTGAAAATAGTGTTAAGAATTATACGATATAATTTTATATTCGAATAAAAAAATTATAGATTTGAAAAAAGTTTTACAAAATATTGAAAACTATACTATATAGGTTCTAAAACTATGATTATTGTACAAAAATAGTGTATATATATGTACGAAAATTAAAAAGAAAAAGGTTAGGGTTTATACCTTGAAGTTGTGATTAAGGATGAATGAAGTGATTTAGATGCACAAACTTGATGATTGTAGCTTGGGTTTGATGTAAAAACTAAAAGCCCTCAAGAATTTTTAAGAGTTGTGTAGGAAAATATGAGGAATTGAGAGACTTTTATAGAGAATTTCGTATCTAGGGTTTTGAAATAAAGTTGGTATTTGAGTTAAAGTGAAAATCCTCATTTAAAGCCTTTAAAAATTGCCCAACCATGAACGTGTACTGATACGCCAACGTGGCGTATCGAACCTAGTACCGAAACGCTTTTGAGGCCGTTTCGATACGCTATACGTATCGGTACAGGTAAACTTGTACCGAAATGATTGTAACCGACCCGTATCGATACACAGAACACCGTATCGATACGTCTGTGCCAGAAATGTTAATTTTGGCTGTAGGCTGCTCAAAAATTCGATTTTAATCGAATTGAAATACATGTGAATGATATGAGAACATCATGTATGAGCATAAATAGATGCATACTCCCTCTAGCAACAAGCATATATGTATATAGGAGCCAAATAATAAAAGCAATCAGTCAAACAAATTTAAGCATAATTTTTAAGACCAAAAGAGGCTCTAAGGATCAAGGGAGGTTGGTTAAGCCTAACTCTCTCCTTAGAGACCAAAAATGCTCTTTGTCTAATGGTTTGGTAAAAATATCCGCTAATTGGTTCAAGGTGTCTACGTATTATAGAACTACATCATTTTTCAAGACACGATCTCTAATGAAATGATGTCTTATTTCTATGTGTTTGGTTCTAGAATATTGGATGGGATTCTTAGTGAGACAAATAACACTAGTGTTGTCACACTAATGGGGATGGTACCTACATCAATTCCATAATCTAAGAATTGTTGCTTCATCCAAAGGACTTGAGCACAACAACTTCCTAGGATATATATTCGGCTTCGGTGGTAGATAATGCTATGCTATTTTGCTTCTTAGAAAACCAAGATATGAGCATGCTACCTAAGAATTGACATGTACCGGAGGTACTTTTTCTATCTATCTTACAACCCTCATAATCCGCATCCGAGAAGGCATATAGGTTAAAGGAAGACTCTCTAGGATACCAAAGACCTAAACAAGATGTATCTCTGAGGTACCTAAAGATTCTCTTAACGGCTATAAGGTGTGATTCTTTAGGACTAGCTTGAAATCTAGCACACAAGAAAACACTAAACATAATGTCGGGTCTACTTACGGTAAGATAAAGCAAAGATCCAATCATAGAGCGATAAAGCTTTAAATCTATACACTTACCTCCTTCATCTTTTTCAAGCTTTGTGAAAGAACTCATTGGAGTGGCTTAAGGTTGCACATTCTCCAAGCCAAACTTCTTGAGCATGTCCTTGATGTACTTAGCTTGATTGATGAAGATACCGTCTTTCCTTTGCTTAATTTGGAGCCCCAAGAAGAATGAGAGCTCCTCCATCATGCTCAACTCAAACTCACCTTGTAATAACTTAGCAAAATCTTGGGAAAACAATTCATTAGTAGAACCAAAAACTATATCATCAACATATATTTGAACTACTAAAACGTCTTTGCCAATTCTTTTAATAAAGATTGTAGTGTCCACCTTTCCTTTATTAAAACCTTTTTCAATTAAAAAACTTGATAATCTTTCATACCAAGCTCTAGGAGCTTGTTTCAAACCATATAAAGCTTTAGAAAGTTTAAAAACATGGTTTGGGTAATTTGGATCTTCAAAACTGGGTGGTTGTTCTACATACACTTCTTCATTAATAAAACCATTTAAAAATGCACTTTTTACATCCATTTGAAAGAGCTTAAATTCGTGATAACATGCAAATGCTAAAAGCATCCTAATGGATTTCATTCTAGCTACATGAGCATAGGTTTCATCAAAATCGATTCCCTCTTCTTGAGTGTAACCTTGAGCAACAAGTCTAGCCTTTTTCTCACTATGTTACCACTCTCATGTAGTTTGTTTCTATAAACTCATTTAGTTCCTATAGTAGATTTATCACTAGGCCTATAAACTAATGTCCAAACTTGACTTCTCTCAAATTGGTTTATTTCCTCTTGCATGGCCATTGTCCAATAATCATCATTTAATGCTTCGTTAACATTCTTAGGCTCTATGCATGAGATAAATGCTACATTACATGTATTTTTATGAGAAAGTCTAGTGGTCACCCCTTTTGGATGGACCACCCAAAATTTCACCACTTTTGACATAGTTGTACTCTCTTGGGTAGCTTACTTCCTTTTCCTCTAGGCTCGTGTCCTTCAAGGCTTCTAGAGGTGGATCTTGTGTTTCTTCTTCTTTGGTTGGAACTTCAGTCACCATTGATGATTGCCCACCATCATTGGCTTCAAAGATCCATACATCATCATCATCACAAGAATCATTCCTCGGAATGAGGTTATCATTGAAAATCACATGTATTGACTCTTCAACAACTAAGGTTCTTTTATTAAATACTCGATAGACTTTAGAGTTTAAAGAATATCCTAAGAAAATAGTTTCATCACTCTTAGAGTCAAATTTGCCCAAAATATCTTTTCTATTATTTAAAACAAAACATTTACAACCAAATGGATGAAAATAGCTAATGTTAGGCTTTTTGGATTTTAAAATTTCATAAGGAGTTTTCTTTAAAATAGGCCTAATCATTACTCTATTTATTATGTAGCAAGCTGTATTAGTGGCTTTCGCCCAAAAATATTTTGGCAAATTGTTTTCACAAAGCATGGTTTTAGCCATTTCCTCTAAAGTCTTATTTTTCCTTTCAACAACCCCATTTTGTTGAGGTGTTCTAGGGGCTGAAAAGTTATGGCTAATACCATTTGAGTTACAAAAATTCTCAAAACCTAAATTTTGAAATTCGGTCCATGGTCACTTCGAATGTGAGAAATATTTTGACCAAGGTCATTTTGAGTAATTTTTGAAAATGTGATGAATTTTTCTAAAGCATCATCTTTGGTACTTAAGAATAAAACCCATGTGTATCTAGAGTAATCATCAACTAAAACATATGCATATGATTTTCCACCCAAGCTAGTAGTTCTAATAGGACCAAAGAAATCCATATGGATCAATTGTAAAACTCTACTAGTTGAAACATCATTAATAGGTTTGAAATGAGCTCTTTTATGTTTGCCTTTTGCACAAGCATCACAAATTTTATCATTTGAAAACTTTATTTTAGGCAAACCTCTAACTAGATCTTTTGAAACCAATTTTTCCAAAACACTCATGCTTGCATGCCCTAATTTTCTATACCATAACCATGAATAATGCTCATCATTTGCAACAAAACATGCATGAGAAATGTGTATGTCATCTAGATGCACCATGTATAAGTTTCCTATACGATGACCAAAAAGTAAAATTTTATTTGTTTCAATGTTTAAAAGCTTGCAACCATTAGAGGCAAAAAGAACATTGAAACATTTGTCACATAATTAACTAATACTTAAAATATTGTGTTTTAGACCGTTGACATACAAAATATTATCAATGAGAATGGATGAGTGATTACCAATGGAACCAATTCCTTCAATGTGGCCCTTGGAGTTGTCACCGAAAGTTAGTACTTTTCTACTCTTTGGTTTTAGTTCCAATAATCGACTTTTGTCCCCGTTCATGTGTCTTGAGCATCCACTATCAAGGTATAATGAGTTCGCACTTGTAGCCTTGGCCTTGAAGCAATGCTCCCCCTACAAAAATGGAATCATTTTTTATTTTTGGTACCCAAATCTTTTTGGGTCCATGAACAGTAGTTCTTAAGATCTTGGTTCCCGTAGGAATCAAAGATGCAATCTCATTTACATTGTTAAAAGAAATAATATATTTAGGAATCCATACACTTCTAATTTTCTTACCATAATAGGGCCTTGAGTGCCATCCATGTTTGTATCCACCAAAGTTTCTTTTTATATGGTTGGGTTTTGAAGATTGCCCCTTTTCAAAACTTGGTTTCCCAACCTTGTTCAATGAAGCTTTGAGATCATTAACCTCTTAAGGTAATGATCCTTTAACTCGGAAATAATGTTGTTTAGATCAACATTTTCCTTTTCAAAATATTTTTGACCATCTAGTAAATCACTAACCTTCTTTTCAAGTTCCGAATTGGTTTTAGACAAAGAATCATTTTGGTTTTTCAAATCAATGATAGTTTTCTTATTTTTCAAAATGGATTCCTTATATTTTTCAACCAATTCGTTATAAGCTTCTTGTAACTCATTATAATTATCAAATAATTCATCATATGTAGGATCATTTAATGAGTTAGAGGTTACCTTTGGATCCTCCTCAAAGGTCATAAGACAAAGGTTGGCAACTTCGTGCTCCTCATCACTTGAAGACCCTTCATTGCTCCAAGTGGCTACATGAGCCTTGTGCTTCTTTTTCTTCTCAAAGCCCTTCTTCTTGAGTTAGGGGTAATCTACTTTGATGTGTCCCGGCTTTTTGCATTCGTAGCACACAATCAGATCCTTTTCTTATTCTTTATTCTTGTTCTTGATATCCATTCTACGGTTGAATTTTCTTCTTCAGTTAGATCTTATGAGGCGAGTGAATCGTTTGGCTATCATAGCCAATTCTTCGTCTTTCTCTTCACTCGAATCACTCTCTTCTTGTGAAGCTTTGAGAGTGATTCTCATCTTCTTCTTCTCTATTTCCTTCTTATCGACCTTCATTTCCTCCTTCTTTTCTTCCTCTCTTCATTTCTTCATTATCTCATGGGTGAGAAGAAACCCCATGAGAGCATCGAGCTTTAGCGTCTTGAGATCTTTCGCTTCTATGATGCCGTTTTTTTACCATCTCAAGACTCGGAAAAGTGAGTAGAGTAGTTTTCGAACTAGTTTTTCCTCTGGAATGACTTCTCCTAGACCCTTGAGGCCATTTACAATAACGGAGAACCGTTCAAACATTTTGGAGATGTTTGCATCCGGGTCTATCTTGAAATTCTCGTAGCTCAAATTAAGAAGTCAAATCTTGGTCTCCTTAACTCCATTGGTGCCTTCATATGTGATCTCTAGCTTATCCCAAATTTTCTTGGCACTTGAGCAAGATGACATCTTAGAGTACTCATCCGGTCCAAGTGAGCAAAATAACATATGCATTGCTTTGTCGTTGATTTGGAGCTTTTCTTCCGATCTTCATCGGACATCTCGTGCTTGCACTTCGGTAGTAACCGATCACCTTCTCTATTCATCAGAATTGTTGGTCCATCTTCCATTACATCACATAGGAGGTAGTCATGGGATTTGATGAAGAACTTCATACGGTTTTCCAATAGGGATAGTTATCCCCATTGAAGTATGAAGGTTTGATGATGGACTGAGACTCGTACAAGTTGTTGTCGGAGGTGGATGCCATGACTATGTCTTCGATTGATTGAATCACCTTCTAGGATCGCCTCAACGGTTGTTAGACCTTCGGTTGAGTGTGGCCCTGATACCAATTGTTAGGATGATCAATCAATGAATTGGCAATTTTAAAAGTTTAGAAGCTAATAGAAAAAGATAAGCAATAGGACACGATGATTTATAGTGGCTCAAGCTTCTAACAAGCTCTACGTCCATTACTTTAGCTTCCTACTAAGGATTTTCAACCAATTTCACTATGAAATTCTTCTCATTTTCTAGGCTAATGAGGTAACCGTTACAAGTTTAAGCTTTCTACCCAAAGCTTTGAACCAAACACTCTTGAATACAAGGAAAGAAATGACAAATGTACAAAAGCCCTCACAAGGTAAATATTTACCCAATTTACAAGAACACTCAACTCCAAACTTGAAATAAAGATTACAAAGGATTACACAAGTTGGGTACAAGGATTTGACTTTTGAGCACAAGGGTTGGATTTTGCTTGAGTACTTGAATGTTGTTCAATGGAGTTTCATTAATTGTTGCTGCTGCATTGGAGACTTGTATTTATACCCCCTTATTGAATTCTAGCCGTTTGGGTGGTTAAAGCCATCAATAGAGCCGTTGGGGTCCATCTTTCCCGCAATAAATATTGTTTGGTGAACAACCGTATCGGTACACGAAGGCCCGTATCGATACATGTTACAACAAAAATATAGCCATTGTGTATAGGCGTATCGATACGCGGGAGGACGTATCGAAACGGCAAGGGTCGTATCGGTACGAGTTTTGCTCACTGGAATCTTGGATGAAAAAGTGTATCGATACACATAGGGGCGGGTACGGGTTAACCGAAATTTAAGTTTGAGAATTCCAATAACTGACAAGCAACGGTCGAAAAATTTAATGCAAAGATCTTTGAAGATCTTGACAAACCGTATCGGTACGGGGTTAACCGTGTCAGTACGTTTTGAAATTTCTTAAATCCAGATTTTAAACCGTATCGAAACATAGTGTACCGTATCAGTACGAGTGTAAATTTCTTAAACCCAGATTTCAAACCGTATCGAAACGGGTGTGATCCGTTTCGAAACGCTAAGCTAAAATCGTTTCCCCAAATTGAAGGTCGTATCGAAACGGGTTGTTCGAATCGAAATGCAAGGCCTAATTTTCAAAGTAATATGAAGGTCGTATCGAAACGGGCTAAGCCGTATCAGTACGCTATGTAAAAACAAATTCCAGTAGATAAAAACCGTATCCAAGAGGTGTATCGATACGCCTGGGCGTATTTGTGTAGTTTGACTTGAAAACATTTAGAAAATTTTGGGTTTAATTCTTTAACTTTGAAAATCTCTTCCTTGTCATTTTGTGAGACTTTTGAGTACTTAAAAATTTATTTCCATTTACAATTTAGTCCTTAAACAATTTGTTATATCAAAATCAAACATAAGTTTTACATTAACGGCGGCAGCGGCTGAAATAACAAGAAGAAAAAAGTTTAGGATTTTTAATTTAGGGATTGAGTTTTTGATCCAATTATTTGAAAATAAAGATTAAAAAATAGAATATATATGAAAAATAATTTAATTAAATTTTATTTTAAATAATTATTAATTGTATGTTGAATATTTGAGATTTTTAATCTTTATTAATCAATTTAATGATATTCAACGATGTTCAACATTAATAGTGTTCAGCGGTGTGCGACGCACATGGTAGACTCATCCATAAGAAAATGTATTAAGTATTTATTTATTTTCTTTTAGAAACTATACTTGTATTAATAGGAATTATAAATGGCCTTAAAATATATGAAGGATAAAGAGTACATAAACAACCAACCAGTGTTTGGTGCATTAATAAGGCATATTGGGGGTCCTAAAAAGAGGACTTGAGTTTAAACTTTAGAAAACAATATTGTTGGGAAAGATAACCTCGCACTCTGAATATAGACCGTAAAATGAACATGCATATTACTAAAAAAAACATAAACATCACATAAATTACATATTAAGACTGAGTTAATATCACATTCTTCAAAAATATTCAATCAAAAAAGAGATAAACGGACAGTAACTGCTATATTGTAAGTTCCGAAAATTATCAAAGATATATCATCTTAATCAACCATCAATAATTACATCTTAGTAATGCATCACTAGACCTTTCTAACTCCAAATTATAGTCAATCGATATAATATTAGTGATTAAGGTGAAAAAAACTCTAACTTGATTTAACGCAGAAAGAATTAACTTGCGTTGACTTGAATTTTAATTTTATAAACTTGATTCGAAAAAATTTAAATATAATTTGAGTTATAAAATAAATTTCGAATAACTTAAAAATTTTTGTAATTAGTGGATCAATTTTGAAGTTCGAGTCGAGTCCCTAAACTTTGCCTGATATATTAAAAAAAAAATATATATATATATATATATATATCATATATGGTTGTAGAAAATCATTTAAATTTTAGTGTCATAACATTATAAATATTTAAAATTAAATTTGAACAGAAACTCGAAAAACTCTACTCGACTTCACTCGCCTCAAAAAGTTTAAAATAAAGTTTGAGTTATAAAATATGACTCGTCAACTCGACTAACTCGAAATGTTTTTATTCTACTCGACTCGATCGAATGTTGAACCCTATTAGTGATGCACAAGACCCCTTGAATAGATATGACTGCCTGGGCAATTGCCTTAGTTAGCCTAACGCAGCCCTATTAGATGTGATTTCTTAAGCACAGCGAGGGGTTTCATTAATGGTGTTGGCGTTTTGCAAAATGTTAGCCTTGAAAAATAAATATTGAATGAAGTTTTTTGTTCCATGTGGTCCTAAAGGTTATTTGTTTATGCATCACTCAAAGAATCCGGCATGAAAACAGATTTGATTGGATGAACTACACACACAGATAGAGTGAAAATTCCCCCAAAATGAGAGTAACATTTTTGAGACACCACACATGCTTCTATGCCCTCAGGACCACCACAAAAACAATACCAACCTTCCTTCTCAAACATAATGGGGGTTGGGGAATAATTATGAAATATGATGAAGGACACATTTCTTTATCAAACATAATGAGAAGCAGAACACCTCATAGGTCATTATGGTTTAGCCAAAAGCATTCATCTTTTTCTAAGAGGCTTCGTCCCATACTGTCCATGTCCAAATACTCTTCCCCTGCTTTATATATTACTATGGCTTTTAGGGTTATGTGTTCGAAGCTTTTGTGGTACATCAATCGAAAAGAAAGTTGAATTGTGATTCAAGCATAAGTAATTAAAGCAAATGGATAAACATGGCAGAGTTCTTCGACTTTTGGGCCAGTTTTAATCAGAGAGGATCAAAATGAAACCCCAATTTCATACAAAACAAAGACTTTTTTGTCTTTGTCATTTTGCTTGTAATGGAAGCAGAAAACATTTGAGTTTTAATAGAAATCTTATTACATTGAAACCCATAATTAAAGTTTACTCCACTGTTTTTGTTTGGTTTCAAAGAAAGTTCTGGAAACAAATCTATATTTTCATTTAATATGGGGGATGGGAAGTTTTATCAATATGAATGAAGCAATTTGGAAAGCGGTTGACTAACAACATATGGGTTAGTGTGGTCTGAACTGACATCTGCCAAAAATATAGCCAACCAGAGATGACGGTAAGTTAAAAAAAAAGTAAACTTCATTTTATAATTGGAGTTAAAAGTAACTAATCCTTTATTTAATCAGTGTTCTGTTCTCATGTGGTAGCTGAACATGATTTTTGATTGGTCCCCATTGCTTTGGTGATTACGATATCTACTTTCCACTTTGCAGAGTGCATAAGAAACCCAGGGAAAAATAAAACATTGAGATAAGATGGGACTGAATGAAAACAGTCCTTTTTTCCAACTCTTTATCATGGACCTTCAGTGTCCCATTAAGCTGTTGGGAGAAAAATTATATGAAAGAAACATAACAAAGATGGTAATGGTAATGAAATTAACTTGAAGAAGAAGGAACATGTTCTTTTCTTTTTTGTATTATTGTCAATGAAGTTGCTGGTATACACAATTGCAGTTTGGTTGTGAATTTGGTCACCCTTTCCTTTGTATATTCCAACTGAAACCACTTTTCATGGTTAGGTTTAGGCCTTTGGGTAAGCAAGTTGGTCCACTATGGTGTGGTGGCACTATGATTCTTTTTCCATCCATGTTTTATGCTTGTTTTCTGATGGTTGCCTGGTAGCTCAACTCTCAGTTACACTCGAGCAAATTGGAAGCAATTCAATGGCAATGCTATCAATGGTCAAAATGTTGCCCCATAAAAAAAAAAACTTCAAGTAGCCCTCAGCTTTACACATGCAAAGAGCACTGTGTAGGTGAAATATTTTAAGGATATATATATATATAAATAATACACTATCACTTATTTTTTTGGATTGCCTTCCCGGTTCTCAGGGCTTTGCTTTGACTAATCCGAACCGACATGCTTCGCACATCTAGCTTTGCTAGGTGAGTCTCTTAGCAGGATTTTTTTACATACACAAAACCTCAAATAAGAGACATGCTTAAGCGATACCAAACTGCTTACTACTTGAATTTATTGATTATGTACATTGACAATTTAACTAATGATACCTATTAAAAGTTTAATTCTTTTATCATTACAAAACAATCTTATCACTATAATGATTAATAATTAAAATTTTCAATTATTTATTTATTATAACAAGTTTTTTTAATGAAGCCATTGTATGATTAATTGTCATTATATAGATTTATATACTGTCACTTTATTAAATACATAAGAGGATGCAGATTTAAACTGATTTTGTTAAAAAAAATTAATAATCTCTAGAACATGTGGTTAAAAGCTCTCAATTGACACTCTCCCTCTAAGTAGTAATTGTTAAAAAAATGTTTTAACCCTTCCTCTAGGTAGTAATTGTTCAAAAAAAGCATGTTTAACTCTCTCTTTAGGTAGTAATTGTTAAAAAAACATGTTTAACTGTCAACATCCTTTGATTTATAATGAATAAAACAAATATTTTGATAAATTTTCATGATTCATGGTATTTTTTCATTCCTTTCAACAGTACCTTATCATGCATGGTAAGAGCTAAGTCGAGTTGAAATTCTATGTTTTCTGCAAAATTACCACAAGATTTTACCATTTGAACTAGTTATCATCATTTTACTTGTTACTTTGCCCATAATTCAAGAGCCTCGAATTGATGGAAATGCAGACCAAAGAAGAAAGAAAACAATAGTACTATAAGAAAAAAGCTCTGCATAATAAAGAAAGTGACATCAAGTCAGCAAGTAATACAAAATACCAACATGGATTCATGATTTCATGCAATGATGACATTGAATATTTTAATTTCTGTATGTTATGGTTTGCATTCACAGTACAAATAGAGTCCTCACAGTACCCTTTTTGTCAATAATGCTGAATAGACAAATGCATATACATAAATTTATGAAGCAAAAGACCAGATTTTGTCCTGAAACAGTTTTAACAACATTCAAAGTAAAAAATTATGATGGTAAAAGAGTAGTTGAAGTGCAAATTGGCACTGTCTGGTAATCTTGATTAAGAAACAAAACAAAAGTATGTGGGAGCCTTCAATGAGGACATAGATGCATTTATCATAATGGGGTTCTTGTTACAGCAAGGAGACAATATTTCATTTTCAAAGCTATGCTGACAAGTGACAACACAAGAGCAAGAGATGACACCAAATAAGGCTAACTGATTCATGAGGCAGACAAGTAGTACAAATGTCAATTTGTGAGAATGAAAATTACAACTAATTTGTCGAGAGATCACATTTGATCTCAAGTTTTCTTTGACCAAGCACCAAATTGGGACAAGTTAGTAGCTGTTAAACACTGTTTTCTATTGATTTCTTGTTGCTAGTTTGATGGTAATAATATCATGTTGTCCAAATAGATATGCTAGTTGGATAGTAATGATATTGTTATTGTTCGAATAGTTATGCTAATCCTGCCTCGGGAAAAAGGAGAATAACACTTTGAAAGCATACAAATAAGGTTGTTATTTCTTGACAGAACACATTGTAACACTAATTTAAGCTAGCAAACATAGGCAACTTGAAGTAATAGTCTGGACTTTTAGCTGATACAGATTCATCAGATAATAAAAATGACTTTCAGATGGTGGCTAAGTGGAACCATCAGTTTTGGGGTGACCTGGAGGAGGTGAGGGTTTTGGTATGAATGGATTAAGAGGAGTACCATGTTCGATAGGACCAGGCTTTATAGATGCCTTTGAGCTCGGAACTGGATCAATGCGATGGCGGTAATCTTCTAGGTCCACTTAGCTCTTCTTTTCATTGCTCGGGTTGTAGCCTTTCCCCTGCAATTTCAAAAGAAGATTTGTCTCAAAATAAAATAAAAAAGAGTTCAACACTTGTTTTTTGCCAATTAGTGAATGTATACCTTCAGCTTCCTACTTGTTCCTGTTATACTCAAAACATCACCATTCTTGGAAAACTCCATATCTGAAATGAGATTCAAGAAGCCGGTAGCTATTAACATTTATACAATTATCGATTCCTACAATATGTATATGGTTGCTGCTCTTTACTAGATTTACCAATGCACTGCATTGATTTTAATAATATTTCTTCTTCACCTAAGCAAAGGAGAGCCATTTTTTACCAGGATATCATGAAATTGCGTTGATATGCAAGCTGCAATTTAAGCGTATGGAATTACCAAAAGAAATAGGTTGAATCTAGGAAGTTACGTTTGAAAACTTAACCCTCAAGAAAACCAAATTTAAAAATTATACTTTAATTTAAAAACAATATATATAACTATAATTTAATAAATATCTCATAATACTAAAATACAAATATCATAATTAATATTCGAGTATTTAAAAAATCCATGAAATAAAACCACAATAATGCCAAAATAATCCCAAAACATAATTAGTCTCAAAGTCTGAAATTATATCAATGTCTCAAAATAATAATCTGAATAACTAAAAATAGTTCTGTACTGAATATTAAAATAACTGGGTAAAATGTGAGATCCTCCAAGTACCACGTCGGCAAAAGTTTAAAGATATCTGTAAGAGAAAACTATGGGGGAGTAAGTTAAATAGCTTAGTGTGTCTCTAAAGTGCAAGAAAATCATAATCGTAAAACAAAGTAAAATTTTCTCAAGTTTCTTTAAAACATAAAACAATGGTACAATATCACAAGCGTAATGCAATGCATCCCAACTACGTCCGCCAAAAATGAGGAAGGTTCCCATAACCTCCTCGCTACATCGTCACCATCCGAAGTGGAATCTTGACCCGAAGGTGAAGCCATTGATCCGAAGCGGAATTCAGCCCGAATGGTGAAACCACTTAACTTCCTTCGTATACATCACAGCCCATGCTCATACATATATGATGTTTAAAACTCAAATTTCATAAACAAAGTTCCATAAATCCAATATTCCATAAACATATGTCACAAATCCATAAATCATAGTCTATAATTTCGTAAATCATAGTTCCGTAAATCCAATATTTCGTAAATCAAGTATTTCATAAATCATAATTAAAACACATTCTAAAATTATATGCATATGATGTCAACCATACAAGCCATAATGCAGATCATAATCAAGCAAGGTATACAACTATATAAAAATCATTTATTTATAGCACCGGAAGAAAACACACCTTAACTAAAGCAGACTTAACCTACTGAACGATGCGTTTCCGACGATCAAAAGTACTAGAACCACTTGTATCGGTATCTATTAGAATAATTCTATATTAAAACCATTATCACTATGACTAAGGAGTTATTCCTATATACTTATCTAACGAAATTTAATGATACAAGAATACTTATCTGATTTAAATAGTTGATCTTCAAATCAACCGAAGACATAGTTGAATTTATCTGATGCCCGAGATTTAGCAAGGTTTGATCGAATTAAATAAATAAAAGAAAAAAGAAAATGGAGATGGTTTCGAAGAGATTGGGAGAGAGGAGAAGATGCGGCTGGATGAAAAAAATTGGGCGCTACCTATATATATATATATATACAAAACTTTGATAAATTACAAGATAAGTCCTTGTTCTTTTCTAGAGTTCACAAAATAGATATCAAATATCAATTCTTTATAAAAAGGTCACTAAATTGTTTAAAATTCAATTAATTCCCAAATTTCCTAATTAGGGTTTTATATTTAAATTCCCAATTTTTAGGGTTTTGAATTTAGAGATTTCAAAAATTAGGATTTTTAATTTGGGGCAAAAAATCAGGGTGTTACACATTGATTTTAGATGAACCAACCAAAGGCTATAAGCTGATCAAATAGTAAGGAACTAAGAAGGAAATAGATCAATCAATAATTGAGTTAAACTCCCTATCCCTATAGCCAGCAACCTAATAAAGGATGTAAGAAAACAAATTATTGTCGACAGATTGATTGAAACAACTACACATTACTATCACATACATGGACAAATATGGAAGGTGAAGAGAGATTCATTATCAAGATTTGGAGACAGTTGACCAAATCTATAGACAAGCAACAATATGGGAAGAAAGAGGATGTTGGTCAGTCACTTTCTGTAAATTGCAACAAGCCATGTTCGGCTGTCGCAGAAAGATCAAAACAAATGGCTTAGGTTGATACAACAATATGGAAGCAAAGTTGTTCATAACTTACCAACTTCATTTCTTAAAAATAAAAACTCACTTAAAATTACTCTTAAATAAAAGCTGCATAAGAAACCATATCAAATCGAAGTCAAAGTCAGAACTAATTTGATACTATCAGCAAAATAGCATATGCTTCCACCAAAGCTAACATGCAATAACACACCATCCTCCAAAGTAGCAATTACCCATATTCGAATTTCGTGTGAAAGGGCAAAGATTTATCTATTGCATTAGTAATTCGAAGTAACAGGGAAAAAGGTTAAAGACATTTACTAGGAATCGAGGAGGTGTTGGAGAAGGTAAAGACAAGCAAAGCTGTCCCGACCACAAAGAAGAAAACCCAAATCACAGGAGCCTTCACCATATCAATGTTATTGTCAGATGAGGGTTTTGTCTCCAAACAACGAGTGTGTATTTGTGTTTTGCAATTACACCCTCGAAAAGACCTCTCAAAAACTCCTTACATGTGCAGCGACTCGGCCCAAGAGCATATTTTTCCCCTCTTCCCACCAAAATATATTAAAAAGGAAAAGAAAAGAAGTTGAGAATCCCAGATTTCAGAAACGTTAAAGGGGAGCAGAAAGGAGTGAGTGGTGCATAAATAAGAAAAAAGATTAAATATTTGGAGACATTAATGGTGGGTAAGTGAATAATAAAAGAAAGCATGTGAGTTTCAATGTTTCATTGCCTGGATCTTATCTCATGTAGAGAAGGGAGTAATTGGCATTGCTCTTAGCTGTGACAGACAGTGGAGGGAACAGTGTCGCGGTGACGAATGAATGAAGAGACATAAATGCGGCAAGAGAAAAACAAAAAACAAGTGTGCCGGAATGCGAGCCGTAGAAGCACGTTTCGAGAGTATGCAATTAGAACCTCTTATAGCACTTGTTTTGCGCCAGCCAACGGCCATGCACTTCACTTTCTACTGTTTTACGAAAGTTATTTTATTTAGATAGGAAATAGATTAACAAAAAGGGGGTTCGATTCCCTGCACCTCCAAGTTCTTTTCCCCTTAAAAGAAAAGGAAGTCTGTTGGGGTCCTGGGGAATCAGGGCCCCCGTGGAATCATTGAATATTAACAATAATTTATAGAGAGATAATGAAAAGCCCGTAATGGTGGAGACTGGATTCTAATTCTTGACTTGAATTTTAAGTATATTATATTTGCTTTGGAACTGAATATTAAAGCAGTAAAAAGCTTAATCAAACTAAGGCTGTTGCTGATATTTATCTCAGCCTTGGCTTTCTTTCTTTCTTTCTTCAAACAGATGCTGAAGATGAGATGAAAACCCACATATTCCTCCGTTGTTTCCTTTTGCTTTATAGCTTTGGATGCATATTTCTTTTCTAATTGTATGACATACAATACCCTGGCAACAACTTTTAACAGAAGAAGCTTTTCAGATTTCATGACATAAAATTACAAGGACAACTAATCTTTACATTAAAAATCTACACTCTACCAGGATGCTCATGGCTTTCTTGTTTGCTTTCAGCTGACTACCTACATCACATTCAAAACCAAAATAAATAAATTGAAATCTCAAGTCCTAAGAGTACAGAAACAATACCCTTAGTGGGTTTGTTTTTCTCCATGTGTTTCTCGCCAGCCATTCCCTCCACCCATGGCAATTGAAAATTCCACATAAGCATAACAATCAAGGGCTTGTGTATATATATAGCCAACTCCACTATGTAAAGTAGGAACCAGAAACTTCTATAGTGGTTCAACTATGATTACAGTCATGATTTAAACTTTCAACCGTTAGATTCGAAAGAAAAAAAAGTTTTTTGACATTAAAAACAAATTTGCTGTGGTAAGATTAGGTATAAACAGTCCAAATTAAAAGATGGTATTAATGCGGAGGGGTCAGCAGTGAGGCCCCTTAAACTAGAATTCCAGATAACGCATACCAACATTTTAGTTAGTCAAAAAGGCATGCAATCAGCAAGCTCCATGGCTCCATGTTTATTTTAGATGGTATTTTATGTGGATAACAATAAATCTTTGAACTCTGACTCGAATCGAATCCAAACCCAAACTTGGTTTAACTCCGATCATAAAAAATCAATAATTCGAACATGTTTCTGAATTGGTTCAAAATTCGAGCTCAGAATGATCTAAACCTAAAATGAATAAAAACTAAATGATCATAATGTATAAAAATTGAACTTTAAATATTAATTATCTAAACTCAAAATTGAATCAAAATCAACATAAAATAATCTAACCTTAAATAATCCAAAAACTTTAAACCTCCGAATGGACGGGTCTTAGATAAAAAGCCTTAGCATAGCTTGTGCTTCAAATCTACAGCTGGACCTCACTATCTATATATATATATATATATATAAGATCTACTTACACATAATGTTACACGCTTTTTAGATCGTTGATTAGTGAAATAGATGGCTGAGATTAACTCTTTATTTTTTCCCAAGTGATAATCTTCACATATCCTACTATTAATCTCAACTATCCATTTTACCTATCTAACAATCAAAAAACCGTGTAAAACCTAAAAACTCTTATAATGTGTAAACGAATCTTATCTCATATATATATATATATGGGTTAGGATCCAGTTACACAGTGTAAGAATTTTGAACTTTTACACGCTTTTTGGATCGTTGGATGGGTAAAATGGACGGTTGAGATTAACAGTGGGTTATGTGAAGGTTATCACTTGAAAAAAAGTAAGAAGTTAATCTCACCCAAACATTTCATCCATCCAACGACCTATAGGTGGATCTAACCTTATATATATATATATATATTCGTGGTGCATTTCATTCTGTAGCGACCTTCTCGTCTGGGCCTTTTCTTGGGAGCCCGTTCTTTGGGGTTTCGTGTTTTAAATAATAAATTAAATGGTAAAAAATGGAGTCGCCACCGGTCACTTGGATAAGGTAGACAAGACACCAGAAAAGTAAACCAGAGATGAGTTCGGGAGTTGGTTACAAGTGGGGAAGGATTAGCACCCCCACTACACTCAAAATTGGTACCTAAGGGTTCGCATTATTTTTATTAAGGAAAACAAAAATTTAATTTAATTTAAAAATAATTAATTCACAAAATGCATGCCTGCGCAACAGCTTAAACCCGCCTTGGTATTCACGATATTCAAAGGAGATGTCACTCGGAGACCGGAATGACACTCCAGTAGAAATATCGGAATAATGAGGCCCGATGTTAAATGCGACAATTATTTTGTATCAACCAATAAGCCAACAAATATACATGCATATACAAGTAAAAAAAGGTAATGAAAAAAGCAAAAATACAAATAATATAGATATTAGATAATTTCAAAACTTGCCTAAGTATCCACAATATTCTGGGAGATGACACTCGGAGGCCGGGATGACACTTTCAATAGAAATATCGGAATAATGGGGCAAAATATTATACACGATATAGATGTAAAATAATGAACAATACAAGGTTAAAATAAACAATGTAAATATAAAATGATAAAATAATAACAAATAAATACCGTATAGTATACAATATATTAATATATACATAAATAATATTTTATACATATCTTATATATAAATGTACATATTATACAAATACTATATTAAAAATATTATACTATATTCATATTATAAGTATAATATATATTACACAGATTATATATATATATAAACTTATCAAATATATATAATAATACTATATATATTATAAAAACAAATACAATAAAAATAAAATGTATCGAATAAAAAGGAACTAAAATTAAATAAAGTAAAAAACAAAAATTAATAATATACAAAACATAAAAATATACTAACATAGTCAACAAAATTATATATTATTAATCAAAAATAAATACAAAGACAAAGATCGAATATTATCCCACTAAGAGCTCGAATGAAAATTTTGGCCGACCCCTTACCAAAATCCCGGTGCCATCTTATTATGACCCAAAAATTAACTTGATCGGACCACAAAAGGATCTCCGATCGGGTGATTGACCGAATCACCACTGGAAATTAAACCCCAACACTGCAAGCAAAGCTTGTTAGTGCATGGCCGATTTCACAAGGCCAATTTGGCTTTGAATTGCCTGCCGTTTTCAATTGCACAAATTGTGCAAATTATGGCTGCCCCATTTCACTCCAATTGTGGCTATTTATAGCCTGGGCAATGGGGTTGGGGTGACGAGGCTCATTATGAGCCACGTAAATTTCTCTTTTTTGTTTACTTTTTACTTTTTTTAATTTTTATATTTCATTCGATAAGAGCTCTCCTATACAAAACAATTTTGGGTATTAAATACCTTAAAAAAGTGAATACATTATTTTATAGATTGAAAATTTCTGAGGGATAACGTCTTCTTTCATGCTTTTCGAGTCTGCAAATGCGGCATCTTGGACTGGATAAAGGGCTTTTAAATTGGGCATAATGGACATGGATATTGGGCTTATTTTGGGTCTAGCCCGGACAAAAATGGGTTACAACAATTGCCCCTCTTTGCTCATCGCTGTGTAACAGAGATAGGGAAAAGACAAAAAGTAACAATTTTTGGTCCGGGTATGCTGAGGGTTCTCCGCTAACCACCGTCCAATCTCTTGATCTTCAGTTGATCTGCATCGACCGCTCTTGGAGGTAAAATCTTCAAACTGGGGTGCTCTGCGAAATCTTTGAGTTGGAAGTTTGAGGTCATAAGCTCTTTCTCCATCTGAAGTCTTTGGAGACATCATCAGGCTGCAGATCTTTCCCATATAGAACTTCTTCACCTTCGTCTCTTGAAGTTGCAGGTTCTTTCTATAGAATCTTCTACAGACGGAATCTTCAAGTTGTGAGCCATCCACAAGTCTTCTCTATTTCTCTAGAGGCTGAAGACCGAAAAATTTAAAGATTATACCCTAATAACTCGCTGCCGAAAGATTTTCACTGTTTTCCAAAATGATGAGGACTAGAAAATTGCAAGATCATGCTCCTATTTTTTATCGTCATAAGCATGAAAGGGTATCTTGCTACAAGACTATCAGAAGATTTTCGCTGCTTCTATGAAAGATGAAGACTGGAAAATTTAAAGATCATATCCCGATTTCTTATCGTCATAGGTATGAAAGGATATCTCGCTACAAGACTACCGGAAGGTTTTTGCTGCTTTCAAGGAAAGCTGAAGACATGAAAATTGAAAGATCATACCCTGATTTCTGATCGTCATAGGTATGAAATGATATCTTGCTACAAGACTACCAGAAGGTTTTATTGCTTCCAATGAAAGCTGGAGACAGGAAAATTAAAAGATCATACCCTGATTTTTGATCGTCATAGGCATGAAATGGTATCTTGTTGCAAGACGACTAGAAGATTATTACTACTTCCCCGAAAGCTAAAGCTTGCAAAATCCCTAAATAGTGTGCATATGTTTCTGACCGTCATAGGCACAAAAGAGTATCTTGTTACAAGACGACTAAAAGATTTATGCTACTTCCCTAAAAGCCAAAGTTTGCAAAATCTCTAGATGGTGTACCCCGGTTTCTGACCGTCATAGGCACAAAAGAGTATCTTGTCACAAGACGACTAGAAGATTTCTGTTACTTCCCTAAAAGCCAAAGTTCGCAAAATCTCTAGATGGTGTGCCCCGGTTTTTGACCGTCATAGGTATAAAAGAGTAACTCATTTTGAGATTGCCACATAATTTTCCCTGCTTCCCCGAAAGCCAAAGACATGAAAATCAAAAGGATGCCCCGGGGTCTGACCGTCTTGACATCAAAATGACATCTCGCTGTGAGACTATTAGAAAATTTTCGATGTTCCCGTAAAAGTTGAAGACTGGGAAATTGAAAGGATGCCCCGAGTTCTGACCATCTTGACATCAAAGTGTAACTTACTTCGAAAATACCACATGATTTTCACTGCTTCCATGAAAGCTGAAGACTGAAAGTTCATACCCGATTTTTTATCATCATAGGCATGAAATGGTATCTCGTCACAAGATTGCCGAAAAGTTTACACCGCTTCCATGAAAGATGAAGACTGAAAAACCTTGAAGGATGCCCTAGTTTCTAACCCTCATAGGCATCAAATCACAAATGTTTGAGTACGAAAAATTCTTGAATCTTTGTTGAGAGTTGCTTCTTCCGCTGTGAAACATAAAAATCTGATTTTCCTCTAATTCTTGAGTACTTGTCAAGAAAACAAACAAGATGCTTGAATGGTATGGGTTAACATGCCCTTAACCCTAAGGATGTCTATCTACATGATGTATGAATAATGATATCTCATCATCATTCATGCCTCCAGTTTGAGCGAACGGTCTTGACTCTCTAGCTATTTTTTCTTCTGCTTTATTCTTGACACTTTATGAGCTTTGTCTGTATAAAAATCTTCACCTCAAAGTCTTTGATCTTTTGGGCTACAAATGAAACTTCTCGCCTTGGAATCTTGAGGCTTCTAGTTTTTTGCATAAAACTCCTTACTTTAAAGTTTTGGAGCTACAAGTTCTTCCTGTATTGAACCACTCACTTTCCTCTTTGAACTTCAAGTTCTTTTCTACATAGAGCTTTCCACTTTTCTTGAAATGCTGAAGAATTCTTCTCATCAAGTTCTTCCATCTTTGTCGCATGAGTTCTTCTCATCAGGAACTTTTCGGTTTGTCGGATGAGTTCTTCTCATTAAGAGCTCTTCAATCTTTGCTGTGATCCGTGTTGAAACTATCTTTTATTAGGTCTACAAAGACATGGCTTGAAATCTTGTCGCGATCTACTCACTCGAACGTGAAGATAAAGATTAAAATCTTTGTTGAAACCATGATGTTGTATGTTGGAATCTTCTTTGGTTTTCGATCTCCTCAAAACTATTCAAACAAGTTTTTGTCTTGTGGAAGGTCATTCTTGATCTTTCCTGGCTTTGCCTTTTTATCTTCTCTTCAATCTTTTATGGTGACAGTACCACATCTCATGTTCAGTCCTAACTCCTGAATCATTTGTTTTAGAACATCTCTTCAAGTCTTCTACTTTGTTTTTTGTTTTGTTTCTTTTTTGAGTCCCAACTTTACTTATGCACTCATTAAAGCACTTTAGCATGAACAAATTATGAGTTCTCGTACCTCTCTGACGCACCATTTTTGCCATCCCATGTGCGATGTTGTTGCATCATTTGATCTTCGTCTTTGACCTAACATTCAGAGTCTTCTTTTTATTTCGACGTTAGGGTGAGCAAAATGCCTCTATTCTGTAAAATCATGCTTGAGTTCAATCATCTTCATTAGAGAATCTTGATAGAAACTGACTCTGGTTCCTTATGCTTTAATGCAAAAAGGCAATTTGCTTGTATAAGCTTGTTTTAAAAATCTAAATTTTAGAAAAAAATGACATATTTTTTAAAACTAATGTTTATCCCCAAAATATCAAATGCAATAGCGCGTTTGATTCAAATTAACAAGGATTAATTCAAATGAAGCGCATGTTTGAAAGATCTTGATTGTTGTGACAATATGTGTAGTCTCTTCTAGTCCATTAGGCTTATGAGAGGAACAATTTCCATGTCTTATTTCTAGCCCTTTTGAGGTGACTCTCTTAATCTCACTAACTCACCATTCACCACCTTTCTTTTTTTTGGTGTCGATCGGACACTTGAAGTTTGACGTCCCTTGAAGAAAGGTTAACTCTTATAGACGGAATGTAATCTGAAGACAAACTCAGCCAATTAGGATATCCATGTATGATCAAAATAGTCTTTGTAGGCTAGTAGTGTGGGCCAATGGTCATGGTCGAGTGAAACTGCGTTTCTGTACTTGTTTGATATGGCTATGACGCATTCTTTTCTTTTTCATTCTTTGGATCGCTTTAGACTGCCCATTTCTTGGGTTTTTACCCTAGAGTTCATTTCCTTCTTATGCGACTTTGGACCGGCCTATATTCTGGCTGGATATTGATGCTTGCTTTTGGTTCAAAGGTAATCGGTATTTCGAGGCTCTTTCAAAATTAAAAATCACTTGAACGGAAGATTATGTGGGAGTCTTTTACTCATTTCTTCCCGTTAAAGCTTCACTCTTGTACTGCTTGATCTGGGCATGCTCATGTGAAGTCTTTTTCTTTTTTTTTCCTTTATTTCTTATTTTTTTTGTTCTTTTTAGACTATCTCTTTGGATTTTCAGTCTAGGGTTTATATCTTTGGACTCCACTACATCCGAACTGATGTGGATCATGTTTTTGTTCAATCTTAACTGAACGGAGAATGCTTTCGCCCTTGATTGCTTTATTTCTAATGTTGAAAACTTCCAACTTAATGTAGCTATCTCTTAGAGCATGAACTTTAGCTTAACCGTTTCTTTTAATGATTTCTCGGCCTGTGTGTTCAATGTATTTAATCTCATTTCATTCTCTTTAGAAAGCGAAAGAATACCATTCGTCGTCACATTCATAGATATCAAGAGAAAGTCTTCAAGGGGTAGAAGTTTTAGGTCAACACTCGATTCAATGATCTTAAACAATCAAGTGCCCAAGAATGGAATTCCCTAAATGGGATCTGCCCATTATCTAAACGCTCATTTTGCGCCCTCGTTAGCTTGAATAGATTAGAAGACTCACATTCACAACATTCAATCTCTCTTAAACATACATATCTTTGGACTTGATCCATGGATTTGAATCAAAAGTACTATTTATAGTTGAAATTCAAAGTTTAAAAGCAAAAAATGATGCATATACATGCACATCACTTTCAACAACATGTATTTTACAAAAGATTTATACTGTTGTGGGGACTAAATCGTAGAGTTTGTTCAAAAAAAGAGAACCAAAATTGGGGGTGTTTTTTTTTTTTTTTTACAAACTGTTATGAAGATGTGAGAAACCATTGCATAGGGACTTCAAATCATCTTTGATATGCTAATTCATTCATCCTGGCCCTTTGATACAGTGCAAGCTTGCCCCATCTCCCTTGTTTTCCACTGCTAAATCAATTCTTGCGTTAGAGTTTCTTGCCAACCGGCTTCTTGATCTCTTCTATTAACGGACTACACTTCTTGATTTAGTGCCCCTATATGAAAATCACAAGTCTTCTTGGGTCAAAATTGTGGGCAGGATGATTAGGCATAGCTTTTAACTGCCTAGGAGTGGGGCAACAACTTTCGACTAAATAGGGGGATAAGTCTGAAATAGGTGCCCCACATATCTCAAAAAAATTGCACTTGTTTGAGTAATTTTCTTCTTCTTTTTTTTCCTTTGATTCAGGAAAAACGGTTGGCCTTTTCTTTTACAGCCATTGAAAGTAGCATTCATTCAATTGTATAATCTCTTTCGCTTCTTTTAAATGGTCTGGTAAAGTCCTCGAAATTGCTCATTGATCTTTCGAGTATTATATCAAGAAAGTGAGAAAAGAGTTGCATGAAATAGTAGAGTAGATATTTCTTCGATTAAGAGGAGTTATGTCTGGCTACTAGACTCATGCCGCCTCGAAGTGTGTTCTTTGAAGCTTTCACCAAGTCTTATTTCATGCCTTTAAGATACTGATGACTCGGTGTTGGATTCGGAGCATACTTGTATCGCCTTCAAAAAGATATTGGCTAAGTCAATCCAAGACTATATTTCGTCTCTGCTCGATCGATCATGCCATCCTATTGCCGCATTCCTTAAAGTCAAGGCTTTAAAATCCAGGTGAAAAACTAGCTCGGGGATTAAGCAAAGTTCCTTTAGCTTCTCTTCTTTTCATGGCTTTTTTCTATCTTTTAGTTGCTCGGGATCTCGACCTATGATTTTTATTCTTTTTCTACTACAAAACTTTGGTTGATTCCTGGATTACTCTATTAGGTCCCAATAAATGTGTTTGTAGGTATGTAATGCAAAAATGAATGCAAATGCAGTATTGATTCACAAATAATCCTTAGATAGGCTTCCGCTAGAAGAAGACGCCTAACAAGAAGCTGAAGTGAATTACAGATAATGGGTAGCTTCTTATCTTGATATCTTCATTTTGTAAAGTATGGCTCGCACTCTACGTCCTAGCATCGTCTTCGGTCTGATGGATGATCTTGCCATTTCTTTTCTTCCACCGTTCAAAAGTCTTATGGCAGCGTAATCTACACATTTCAGTTTTTTCTGACAGATGGCTAGCCTATGCGTGGAGAATGCAGGCAAATATTTCTTCTTTGGTAGACTTGGATGCTAATGAGTCAGGTTTCGAATAGCGTGCCTAAGCTGCATCGTCTCTTGTTTGCTTCGTATCTCGCAGTCGAGTCATCTTTTTCGTTGGTCTTTATTCACCCTAACCCGATATTGTTTGCATTATCGTTCTTGTATTACAGACTTCTCTCCTATATGGGTACACCCTCTAAATTAGATTATTCTCGAATCAACACTTATAGTATGAGATGACATGCAATGCGAATGTGAAAAAAGAAAAAGAACAACAGAGAAAACATGTCAGTGTAATTGAATAGTCGGATAAATGAAATGGATGAAATGCTTAATAATAAAAAAATGTAAACAATTAAAATATACAAGGAATATAAATAACAAAGAAAACCTAAAAAGGGTTATTCTTAAATGGGCAGAGTACCAGTGTGATCAAAGGGTGTGACACTACGGCTCATTATATGCGGTTTGGTTCTAAAGTAAGGGTACCCGAACTGTCGTTGGGACATCGATTCGGGGGAATACAACCCTTATACTATACGGAGGTGAAAACCTCACGGAATATAAGGGCTGGATTCCAGGAGTACATTACAACACTATACGAAGGTGAAAACCCCACAGAGCGAAGTAATCTCTCCCACTTAAGGGTTCTATCCCTAATGTATGATGACAGTTCATATCAAGCAAAAAAATGAAAATTAAATTAAATTGAATTTAAGTTTTCCTTAATAATTACAATGCGAACCCTGACTAAGGCCTAACTCCTCTTTTGTTTTTGAAAACAAAATCCTATCCTCAGCGAAGTCGCCAAGCTGTAGCGACCTTCTCGTCCAGGCCTTTTCTTGGGAGCCCGTTCTTTGGGGCTTCGTGTTTTAAATAATAAATTAAATGGTACAAAATGGAGTCGCCACCGGTCACTTGGATAAGGTAGACATGACACCAGAAAAGTAAACCAGAGATGGGTTCGGGAGTTGGTTACGAGTGGGGAAAGATTAGCACTCCCACTACGCCCAAAATTGGTACCTAAGGGTTCACATTATTTTTATTAAGGAAAACGAAAATTTAATTTAATAATTAATTCCCAAAATGCATGCCTGCGCAACAGCTTAAACCTGCCTTGGTATTCACGACATTCAAAGGAGTGTCACTCGGAGATCAAGATGACACTCCCAGTAGAAATATCGGAATAATGAGGCCCGATGTTAAATGCGACAATTATTTTGTATCAACCAATAAGCCAACAAATATACATGTATATACAAGTAAAAAAAGGTAATAAATAACGTGAAAATACAAATAATATAGATATTAAATAATTTCAAAACTTGCCTAAGTATCCACAATATTCTTGGGAAATGACACCTGGAGGCCGGGATGACACTCTCAATAGAAATACCGGAATAATGGGGCAAAATATTATATAAGATATTGATGTAAAATAATGAACAATACAAGGTTAATATAAACAATGTAAATATAAAATGATAAAATAATAACAAATAAATACCATATAGTATACAATATATTAATATATACATAAATACATAATAATATTATATACATATCTTATATATAAATGTACATATTATACAAATACTGTATAAAAATATTATACTATATTCATATTATAAGTATAATATATATTACATAGATTATATATATACTTATCAAATATATATAATAACACTATATGTATTATAAAAACAAATACAATAAAAATAAAATGCATGGAATAAAAAGGAATTAAAATTAAATAAAGTAAAAAACAAAAATTAATAATATACAAAATATAAAAATATACTAACATAATCAACAAAATTATATATTATTAATAAAAAATAAATACAAAGATAAGGATCGAATATTACCCACTAAGAGCTCGAATGAAAATTTTGGCCGACCCCTACCAAGATCCCGGTGCCACCTTATTATGAGCGAAAAGTTAACTTAATCGGACTACAAAAGGGTCTCAATCGGGTGATTGATCGAATCACCACGAGAAATTAATCCCGAACACTGCAAGCAAAGCTTGCTAGTGCATGACCGATTTCACAAGGCCAATTTGGCTTTGAATTGCCTGCCGTTTTCAATTGCACAAATTGTGCAAATTGTGGCTGCCCCATTTCACTCCAATTGTGGCTATTTATAGCCTTGGCAATGGGGTTGGGGGTGATGGGGCTCATTATGAGCCACGTAAATTTCTCATTTTTTACGTTTTACCTTTTTTAATTTTTATATTTCATTCGATAAGAGCTCTTTTATACAAAAAAATTTTGGGTATTAAATACCATAAAAAGTAAATACATTGATTTTACATATTAAAATTTTTTGAGCGATAATGTCTTCTTTCTTGCTTTTCGAGTCTACAAATACGGTATCTTGGACTGGATAAAGCACTTTTTAATTGGGCATAATAGACATGAATATTGAGATTATTTTGAGTGACAAAAATAGGTTACAATACATTCCATTAAGACTTTGATAGATCAGCACACAAAGTGGTGGACCCTAAACCAATACAATTTGACAAACTTTAATGTTAGATGAAAGGCGTTGGGAGAAATGGCAACGACCAATTTTCACATGCTTCCGAGTTAGGAGTTAGATTTACTCCTCTTGTCAAGTTTCAATGGCCCAAGGGATATCGATTTTTAAGTCATTCTCTACGGCCCATACGTCATATGCTGTGCAAAGGTCCAGACCCATTATTGAAATTATCTATTTAAAATTCTCATTTTATTATTTACATAAATTTACATTTTTAATAATAAAATAACGAGGGAAATAATGAGGCTACTTTGAATTTCTTCAAGCAAGGAACACAATGCTTTGAAAATAATAAAATAACGATAATTCATCACCCACATGCAGCTGCTTGAGCAAAATAAAGTTTTATGGGGTACTCAAAAGAAGTTGAAACTTACCATCATTATTGTTTCCTTACTTTGACTAATTTGAACCATTCCACTGCAGACACGTATTCAAACTCCAATTTTATGATTTTCATATTATATATCTTTAAAAAAGGGAAAAGACGAAGTTATTTTTTTTTATTAAAATATATATATATTATATTTTTATATTGAGATTCAAATTAATATAAGATGAGATAAATGAGCATACTTAGTCATTAGGCCAATTAGTGAATCTCATAAGAAGATATTTGATTTCACGCTTCAAGGTCAAGTTTTTCATTTTTTGCCGAATCAGATCCTTCATATTCTTCATCAGGATTGTGACAGTATAATTTCATTATTTCTGTTGCTGCTTAGGGGTGCTTATTGAGCTAGTCGTTTGTGGGTTGAGTAGTGCTCGACTCGTGCTCATTAAAAAATTCCGTTGCTCGTTAAGCTCGCCAAAATTTTTTATCTTTTTTTTAAGTATAGGTAAAATCTAGTGACACTATTAGAGCTTAATATAAACATACAAATTCAGAAATAAAGTAAGGATTGAAAAGATAAATAAACGAATTAGTCATGACAGAGTTAAACATGAAGTCGATATTCGAGTGCGAGACTCTTTTTAGTTTCTCAACAATCTTCGGTGAATAACAAAATAAAAAAGGCATTAGGATTTCGGGGTTTGAACTTTCAATCGTGTTTTTTTATTGGGAACTGAAGACTTTTCGTGTTTCCTACTTTTATGCATAAAATAATAATAAAATGAAAAAAAAAGAGAAAGGTTTTAATAAAAAAAGAAAGAAAGACTAATTATTATAATTTAGTTTCTTATTAATACAAAATAAGGGACCGTTTAGTTTTAAAGAATGAAGTCTGTTTTGTTTTCGTTTTCATTTTTATTTTCTTGAAAAATAAAAAAACGGTGAAGAAAATGTATTTGATTGTAAAATTAGAAAATAATTTTTAGAAAATGAAAATAAAAATAAATGAAAATTTGAAAACATAAAAAAGATGCTTTCATTTTCATTGAAATGTTTTAGGAAAGGGGAAGATATGAAAATAGGGGTGGGAATTGGGTGGAAAATATCTTAAAACCGTGCATTTCTAAACCCACAGTAATGGAGAATAACCAAAATCTTCACCCATAGGGACGAGAGAATTTTATTACCGAAGCTCAAATGGGGATGGGGACGGGGATTGCTATATCCGAACCGTAGAGATAATTGAACCGTAACCGTATAAATAACCGTAAGGATCCCAAAAAATATCCACAAAGATCCCGATACTAGATTTTTAAAAAATATATACCTAATTATCTATATACCCCTAATATATATCTTAATAAAAAAAACCCTAACTAACTTTTATCACTTCAACTTTCTCTCAAACTTAGCCACACTCAAATTTCTCAACATGTTTCTATCTTAATTTTTAGATATAAGCTAAAACCTTTGTCTAAATCTCCCCCAACACAACACCTTTTCAATCTTCATCATCTCATAACTGCTTCCAATTGAAGTATCCAAATTTTATATTTTAAACTAAATTCACCATTTATTTTGATCAGTAAAATGATAATTTTTTTAATTTTTTTGGGGATGAGATTCCCCCAAAACCGCGGGGATCCACGCATGGAGGGTATGGGGACGAAAAAAAATCCCCGAAGCATTTAATGTGGATTCTCTAAAATCGTAACCGCAACTGTTAGGGATGAAGTGGGGAATGCAATATCGTCCCCGCCCCACCCGATTCCCACCCCTATATGAAAAGAAGAGTTTTTAATTTTAAGTTCATTTTAACCCAGGTTTGAATCCTTCTAATTTTATTTTATAAAACTTTGATTTATGTAGTCGTATTTTATTTATTATGATTTTAATAATATTTTTAACTATATTTTATTTTAATTATTTAATAATTATTTTTTATTTCTATTTAAAAAACTAGATATCACATTTTCACTATTTTCATTTTTAAAACAAGTTTTCATCCTTATTAACCAAGCATGTTTTCTAAGTTTTGGAAAACTAAAAATGAAAATTATTTTCTGAAAATGAAAAGAGAAAACAAAAATAAAAAATATTTTCTAAACCAAACGGACCCCAACTTTTTGAATTCTCATTAATATAAAATGTTTTTGGAAATTTGAAACCAAATATTTTATTGGTAAATTACCTAGCAAGTCAATTAACTTTTCTAGAGTTTTAAACTACTAGCATTTAAACTTCTTGGTACATAAATTTTTTAAGGTAGCCACCAAAAAATCTTAAAAAATTATAAAAAAATAACGAGCTGCTTGCGAACTTATTGAATCGAGTTGGGCCTTGCTCGACTCATTAAAATCTCCAGTCGAGCTCAAATTCGAGTCGAGTTAACTTGAGTCGAGCATTAATCAAATTTTAGCCGAACGGAGCTCGAGCTGTTGATGAAACTCCAAAGAGCACGTATCTTCCCCTTATTTATCAATTAATTTTTCCCCACATTGGTATCTCATGCATGCATTCTTGCATTTTTAGTTTACTATTTGTATATTTTCTAACTCAGTTTACTTTGCTCAAATTCTCCTTATTTCTACCATTTTGTTGTTTTGTCACTACACTGCTAATGTCGCTGTAAAAGTATCTTATTATTACAGCCAGGATTGTAGTTATATTATGATGTCGCTGCATAAGCGTTGCTTAGATTGCTTCCAGTCATTGTCGCCACATTGACAGCTGTCAGGATAAGATCAAAGGATAATGAGCTAGTAGTTAGTTACAACAACTTTTGTTTGGACCTGATGTGGGCGCAAGGAAATAGTCATTGTCGCCATATTGTTAGCTGTCAACAGCTGTCAGGATAAGATCAAAGGACAATAAGCTGGCAGTTAGTTACGATAGTTATTTTACGGAATGGATGTCCCTACATTAAAATATGATTATCACCGAATTGCGTCCAGGATTTTCGTCGCATTAAAAGCTATCAAAACGATAAGATCAAAGGACGATGAGCTGACAATTTGTTGCAACTACTTTGTACGAATTTTCACAGCTGCAAATCCATGAGGGACAACTGTATTTACCCTATTATAAAGAGATGAGGCATCTTGATATATATATATATATATATATATATATATATATCATCTTATCCCTACCTTTTTCAAGATCCATTATATTTTGGAAGATCATTTTTTCTCCTTCTTGGAAAACTTCATCCATGGCGACTTGAGCTTTGTTCTGGTGAACCGAGGTGAAAACGAGGTAGATCTGTTAGTGACAAAGAGGTTCCAAGTGCTGAAGCAAGGGAAACTTCGTGGAAATACTTTGAGATAGCTAGAAATAGAGGTTTCCATTTATTTTCACTTGTTTCTTGTGTAAAACTTGAATGATGATTTACTGTTTTCGTTCCTTAAGATTGAGAGTTATTTTGGATTATGAACTTCAAGTTATTTTATGAAGCTTTCTTTCTTGTTTCAACTTTTGGGCTTGAATGTTATTTTGCACTAAAGTGTTTATTGTAGCCACTAACATTGAGAGATGCAGTGAAAGTTCAAGTTACTGAGCATCACAATAAAAGTTAGTTGGGGATGCAATGAAATTTGGTCCACTCGTTCGAGGACACACAATATCTCCATCAACGGAAATTATGGTAGATTTGTATGTTTAAGTCATTAGCTGAGAGTTGAAGGAAAGTTAGTAGGATATGTTTGATTTATCTTGCTTTATAATTATCTCATACTTTAACCTTGCATCATTCAGTAATCTACCGAGTTACACCAAGAGAATCCAGTATTTTTATAGAATATATTTTTCTTTTACTATTCTGTTGCCATTGCACCACATCACTCTCTGAAATCTGTTGCATTTATATTTCTTTGCACCCACAACTTCACTCACATTTCCTTTTGTTTTTAGAACTTTTGCACTGACATCAATAGGCAAAAAATCGTTTTTCTTGTGGGATCGATATTCGACAAATTAGCATCTGTCTATTATACTTGCATCGACAGTGTACGCTTGCACTATTGCTATGACTTTTCATAGCCGATCAAGTTTTGGCGTCGTTGCTGAGGAAGACGTTCATTTGATGTTTATTTTTGTTTCTGTACTTTATATATATTTTCAATTATTTTTTATTTACTTCTATCTTTGCTTTACTTTTATTGCTATTATATTTTTAGATTTTATTTTAAATGTTCTATGACTAGAACTATTCTGAAGTTTCTATTGACTTTGATTCAGAAATTAAAAGAACTGCTGTGAGTAAACTTTAAGAACAAAGGAATGTGGTTTTACCAACACACAATGCGGTCACATCTACGATGCAGCCACAACATCCTACTGTCTCACCATTGTGTCCATGCACTCAATCTCAAAATAAGACTATAAGAGATGTTATTACACATGTTTTGGATGATTTACAACTGACAATTGTCAGGCCTAAACTCCTTACTGGAAATTTTGAACTCAAACCAGTTATGTTTCAAATGCTAAATTTTAATGGGAAATATGCTGGTTTGCCTCATAAAGACGCAAGAGAGCATATCCAATCTTTTCTCTTTATTTTCTCATATTTTAGTCAACAAGGAATTCATGATGATGTCTTACGATGTAATTATTTCTTTATTCTTTGGAGGAAGAGCTTGTACATGGTTTGTGGACTTCCTACCAAATTTATCACATCTTAGAATTCATTGGCAATGCAATTTGTTCAGAGATTTAACTAACCGACAATGAATGCTCGTCTTAGAATTAATATTGCATCTAATCATCAGTTGAATGATGAGAGTCTTTCTACCACATGATAACTTTATAAATCATTGCTCTGATGTTGCATCATGCATGACATTCAAAAAGAGACACATATTAAGATTTTCTATAATGGGTTGAATTCACAAACGAGGAATCTTATCAATAGATAGTCAAATGGATATTTGTTGTATTACACTTACAATGAGGCAGTTGGTATTTTGGAGAGATATACTCAGCATAATTATCAATATCCTATTTCTAGAGATGCTTCGAGAGTTATAGAGTTGGATAAAAAAATTTCTATTTGTGCTAAACTTTCTTCTCTTAACAATAGGATTAAAAATATGCAAGGGAGCAGTAGAATTCCTTCTAGTCAAATTGCTCAACCAGTTGATGTCCTTATATTCTGCTACAATATTTACGGTGACAAATATAGCTACGAAGTTTGCCCGCAATATGTGGAGAATGCGTGTTATGTGAACACTATGCGAGGCAATTCCCTTGGCATTTCATAAAATGCTGTCACACGTCAGTCTTAGGGAAATTCAAATCTCAGACAACATTTGCGAGCACTCAACTTTGGGAATACTGTTTTTCAAAGAAATTCTAATATGCTACAAGGGAACTTCAATCAACCAAAACAATAGTACACTCAGCAAGTTTTGTTTCAGTCATAACAGAACACAATGCGGCCACAATATTTTTCTTGGCAAAATTCGCAACCACAATACAATTTGCAGATTCCAATGCAGTCACAACTTTTTAGCAACAATATGCTCAAACGTCTACATCTGATCCTTTTGTTTGTTTTAAAGCATTAATGCGAGAATATATTTCTCGAACTAAAGTCATAGTGCAAGGCAACTCATTTTCAATTCGTACTTTGGAGGTTCAAACTGGGTAGCTAGCATATACTATGACTTCTCGACAACCAAGCACACTCCCTAGTGCCATGCAACTTCGGTTATCAAAAGTAACGAACATTGCAATGCTATCACTCTAAAGAATGATATACAATTAAATAAGTTGGTTTGAAAATTAGACACATTTGCTCAAGATCAAGAGGATTCATCTAACAAATATCAATTAATTGAGGATGGGGTGGATGAAAGAATAAATGACGTGACTCCTCAAGTTATCACTCCTTTACGATCAATTCTAAAATCTAAGTTTTCGACGCAACACCAATTGTCAACGCAGTGTCGAACTAAAGAAGAGTGTCATTCTGTCCACATATTATATGATTTAACTTAGAAAGAATCTCAAGAATGTGAGTGGTTAATTCCCTAGAATGCGGCCAAAATAAAAGAACTATTTGGTACAAAAGCTGATGCGTTTAATAATGTCACTGCAATTGATTTATTAGGTGACATTTCTGAGTTTGTGCAAGATGTAGTGAGACAAGCAGAAACTGTGGATGTAATCAAGCTGTGGAAATTGTAGAGCCATTCAAAGTGTTTTTTTCAAAACCAGAGGCAACTGGTGATGTCTAGCCGGAATAGAAAGTAGAAATCGAGGGTCAATCAGCATCGAATGCAAGGAAGAGACTTTGATCCTAATTCGTTTGAGACTATTTGAGTGGTTGACTTGTTCTGATTAAATATTTTATTTTTTTCTAGTATAGATTTTCATTGCTTTTCTTTTCTTTTTATTTTTCTACGATAATTTCTTTTCTTTATGCAGAATAAGAAAATCTTTGCATAGCAGTTGATCATTCTCTGATATAAGTGTCGTACATTAATACAGTGAACTCAAAAGAGCAAATATCGTTGCATCTATAGTTATGGATGCAACATAATGACCTACCTTTAAGAGTTTGATGATGCCGAAGTGGAGCTAGAACTACAAGAACAATCAGAGATAGCTTTCAAAGAAAAGATATCAAAACCTAAAGACAAGTAGCGGAGAAAGAAGGATAAGAGGAAGAAGAAAAATCAGAAGCATCATGCCTTGCCTCCTCCTCTCAAGAGCATGATTGAGTTAGTGTTTTGATTTTTGTAGGCATGCATACCATGTAGTGTAATTTCACTTTGTTAAACTATATTGTCATGACATCTGCATTGTCATTGTAATTGCATTTAGTTTTAATGTCGTTGTATTCATCATTGTAACCACATTCTATCATTGCATTCTGTTTTTGCATTGGGGATAATGCATTCTATTTTTACATTGGGAATAATACAATCTGTAAGTTTGGGGATATACACATGAGAGTTGAAATGCACCCTCATTTCAAAAAAAAAAAAGCAAAGGCAAGGTTCTTTTTATGTTGAAAATATATTGCTTAAATCTTGAATCAATCTAATTATTGATGAGTTGATTGGATATATATGCTAGATGATTGCATTATATCTCGACATGAATAAATTTGCCTACTCGAGTAATGGATACTTAGCATCATCTCTTTGATTGTAGATAAATTCTGCCTTGTTCAGCTATTGTTATATATGATATTAGACCCTTTTATGTGTAAATAAAGGTACTCCAATGTGGGTGTAAAATAAGAGTAGCTTTAAGGGGGAACACTCTTTTGCACGCGTTAGAAAAATAAATCTGGCCAAAGGCTATTGCTACATAAGTATGTGTCGTAGCAATGAAGTACTCGTTGGGGGTTCGTTGCACAACATCTTACTTCTCAAGATCTTAAGGTGCATTCATTCTTCGATATCCCATACAAAAAATCAAAGAGAAAAAAATGAAAATGTATAAATATTATCTATATTCTATAATTGCTATGTGTTATTAAATAAATATTGTTAGGTGGAAAGAATCTGAGATGTTAGACATGATGTTAGGTATTAATGAATTGCATGTTCATTTATTATTATGCTTGAGTTGTCAATACAATATTTTATCATTTAGATGCAATTGATTCATTAATTATTGAGATGATTCAAGTAGCTAGAATGTTTGTCAATGTATGTTTTACCTTACTACTTATTATTTTTGCTTGAGGACAAGCAAAGACTCAAGTTCAGGGGTATGATGGTACTCCAAAGAACACATATTTTCCCCTTATTTATCAATTAATTTGTCCCCGTATTGGTATCTCATGCATACATTCTTGTATTTTTAGTTTACTTTTTGTATATTTTCTAACTCAGTTTACTTTGCTCAAATTCTCCTTATTTCTGCCATTTTTTGTTGTTTTGTCACTACACTGCTAATATCATTGTAAAATCATCTTATTATTGTAGCCAAGATTGTCACTATATTGTGATGTTGCTACATAAGTGTTGCTTAGATTGCTTTTAGTCATTGTCGCCATATTGATAACTTTCAACAGTTGTCAGGATAAGATCAAAGGACAATGAGCTGGCAGTTAGTTACAATAACTTTTTTCCGGACCTGATGTGGGCACAATGAAACAATCATTGTCACCACATTGACAGGTATCAATAGATGTCAAGATAAGATCAAAGGACAATGAGCTAACAGTTAGTTAATACAACTGTTGTACGGACTAGATGTCACTACATTGAAATAGGATTATCACCAAATTGCGTCTATGATTGTCAGCGCATTGAAAGCTGTCAAAAAGATATGATCAAAGGATGATGAGATGGCAATTTGTTGCAACCGCTTTATACGTATTTTTATAGCTGCAAATCTATGAGGAACGCATGTACTTACCGTATTAGAAATAAATGAGGCATCTTGATATATATATATCATCTTATCACTACCTTTTTTAAGATCCTATCTTTTGGAAGATCATTTTTTCTCCTTCTTGGGAAGCTTCATCCATAACGGCTTGAGCTTCGTTCTGGTGAACCAAGGTGAAGACGAAGCAGATCTCTTAGTGAAAAGGAGTATCCAAGTGCTGAAGCAAGGAAAACTTTGTGAAAATACTTCAAGATATCTAGAAATAGAGGTTTCTATTTATTTTCACTTGTTTCTTGTGAAAAATTGAATGATGATTTACTAGTTTCTTTCCTTAAGAACGAGAGTTATTTTGGATTATGAACTTTAATTTATTTTATGAAGGTTTCTTTCTTGTTTCAACTTTGGGGCTTGAATGTTATTTTGCACTAAAGTGTTTATTGCAGCCACTGGCATTGAGAGATGTAGTGACAGTTCAAGTTAATGAGCATCACAATGAAAGATGGGTAGGGACACAACGAAAGTTAGTCCACTCGTTCGAGGACAGGCAATATCTCCCAGCAACGAAAGTTGTGGTAGATTTGTTTATTTAAATCATTAGTTGAGAGTTGAATAAAAGTTAGTAGGATATGTTTGATTTATCTTGCTTTATAATCATCTCATGTTTTAACCTTGAAGCATTTGGTAATCTGTCGAGTTATACCGAGGGAATCTAATATTTTTATAGAATATCTTTTTCCTTTACTATTTTGTTGCCATTGCACACACATCACTATCTGAAATATGTTGCATTTATATTTCTTTGCACCCACAACTTCACTCACATTTTCTTTTGTTTTCAGAACTTTTGCTCTAACATCAATAGGTAGAAAATCGTTTCCTAATGGGATCGATATCCGACAAATTTGCATTTGTCTATTATACTTGCATCGACCGTGTACGCTTGCATTATTGCTAGGACATTTCATAACCGATCAACTGTTTGTGAGTTGCTCAACTCAATTTAGCACCCAGTTCTGCTAGTTTGATGTAAACATTTCTATTTGTCATAAAAAAAGTTTACTCACATATGTAGATTGATACTTCAAAAGGAATTAATATGATGTGTAATTGGTATTTCACACCTAGCTTGTCACTAGTAACAAAACTTAACATTATTTAGTGAGAGGTCATTTTAAGAAAATAAATAAATTTAAAAAGAGTAATACTAAATTCTATATGTTTTTAAGAATCAAAAAACAATTTCAACGTATTTTTTTTAATTTTAATATTTTGTGGGGTGGTAACCCCACTAGTCTCATTGTAGTTCTGTCCCTGATTGTAACTATAATTCTCTGTACATGTTGTGAATGAGTTAATGCTAAACATATTTCTCCAATGGATGTTTAGAGGTTATGGTCTTAGTTATGAAATTTCTAAAATGTTCGATTGGTATACGACGAACCTATGTTGTAATATGGATACGAAAATGAGCTTGTATGATATTTATGATAGGCTTAAGAGGTCATTTGTACCTAAAGTAAACCTAAATCGGTATTGTTATGTTTAAATTTTAATTGCATCAATTTCGTCCTTTGATATACGTTGAACATTACGGTGTTGAGGTTGCAGTTAATGGTGCTGATGTAGTAGTGCACATAAGTGACATGACAAGATAGAAGGATTAGGTTGATTTTTAGCCGACTTCGAGGGTATAATTAATTTTTTGCTGAGTTTAAGAGCATAATTGATTTCAATTGAAAGTTTGAGGGCTTATTTAATCTTTAAGGTAAATATTATTACCATTTTAAAATATTAAAACATTACTATTATAAATTTTATATAAAATATTAAAAACAAAAACACTGTAAAAATTCAAAAAATAGGCACATTTTGGGGAATAATGCATTCCTAAATGATATTTGGGGATGTGTGGTGCGTTGGGTGAAAATTGGGGATCTACGGTGTTGTAACCCATTTTTGTCTGGGTTAGACCCAAAATAAGCTCAATATACTTACCCATTATGCCCAATTAAAAAGCCCTTTATCCAGTCCAAGCTGCCGCATTTGCAGACTTGAAATGTAGGAAAGAAGACGTTATCACCCGAAAATTTTTTATCTGTAAAATCAATGTATTCATTTTTTTTAAGTATTTAATACCCCAAAAATTTTGTATAAGAGAGCTTATCGAATGAAATAATAAAAAAGTAAATTTCACGTGGCTCTCATTGAGCCACGTCACCCCTCCCCTCACCCCTTTGGCTATAAATACCATGGGGAGGGCTGCCAAATTCACACAAACAATTGGAAGCCAAATTGAAATTGGCAAGCAATTCGGCACCCCAAAATTAGGGGAGCCAAGGCCGGCCGAGCTAGGCTGGCCAGGGGTAGTGGCAGTGCCCTAGACTTAGTTGGTTCGATCCAACATTTGATCAGGATCTTTTTTGTGATCCGATCATGTTAATTTTTGGGCCATAACGAGGTGGTACCAGGATTTTGGTGGGGGTCGATCAAAGTTTTTCATTCGAGCTCTTAGTAGGGTAAAATTCAATCTTTATCTTTGTATTTATTTAATAATATATAGTTTTGTTGATTATATTTTTATTGGCATTTTTATATTTTGTATATTATTTTACTTTTAATTTTTGCATTGTTTTTTTTTATTTTCTTTAATTTTAGCCTTTTTTATATTCGATGTATTTTATTTTATTTGTGTGTTTTTTCCTATATAATATATAGTATTATTATGTATATTTGATAAGTATAAAATATATATGTGTAATATATATTATACTTATAATATGTATATAATATAAAATTTGCTTTATATAGCATTTATATAATATGCATATTTATATATATAATATGTATAAAATATTATTTATGTATTTATGTTTACCTGTATATGTTAAGATATATTCTATATTATTTAGTATTTTGTTTGTTTCTATTTTATTAATTTAACTTTATGTTATTTATAATTCTACATAAATATCGTATATAGTATTTTGCCCCATTATTTCGATATTTATATTGGGAGTGTCATCCCCGCTATCCGGGTGTCATCTCCTTTGAATGTCATGAATACCAAGGCAGATTTAGGTTGTTGTGTATGCATCTTGGAAATTAATTATCAAATTAAATTTTTCATTTTCCTTAATAAATATAATGCGAACCTTAGGTACCAATTTTGGGCGTAGTGGGGGTGCTAATCCTTCCCCACTCGTAACCAACTTCCGAACCCATCTCTGGTTTACTTTTCGGTGTCCGGTCTACCTTATCCAAGTGACTGGTGGCGACTCCCTTTTTACCATAATTTTATTATTTAAAACACGTGGCTTCCCACCCGAGAACGGCCTCCAAGAAAAGGCCCAGACGAAAAAGGTCGCTACAGCATGGCGACTCTGTTGGGGACATAATTTTTGTTTTCAAAAACAAAAAGAATGAGTTAGGCCTTAGTTAGGTTCGCATTGTAATTATTAAGGAAAATTTAAGTTTGATTTAATTTAATTTTTAATTTCTAATTTGATATAAACTGTCATCAGATGTTAGCTTTAGAACCCTTAAGTGGGAGGGAGTACTTTGCTCCGTGGGGTTTTCACCTCCGTATAGTGTTATATCTCGCTTCCGGAGTACTGGTCCTTATATTTCGTGGGGTTTTCACCCCTGTATGGTATAAGGGTCATATTCCCCCGAATCTATGTCTTCGTGACAGTTCGGGTACCCTTACTTTAGAACCAAACCGCATATAATGAGTCGTAGTATTCCACCCTTTGATCACGTCGGTACTCTGCCCATTTAGGATTGACCTTTTTTAGGTTTTGCTTTGTTTGTTTATATTCCATGTACATTTTAATTGCTTACCTTTTTATTATTCAGCGTTTTATTCATTTTATTTATCCAACTATTCCATTACACTTTCTTTTTTTTCACATTCGTATTGCATGTTATATCATATCATAAGTGTTGATTCGAGAATAATCCAATTTAGAGGTTGTACCCAGATAGGAGAGAAGTCTGTGATATAAGAGCAATAATGCAAACAGTATCGGGTTAGGGCGAATGAAGACCAACAAAAAAGATGACTCGACTACAAGATACGAAACGAACAAACAGACGGTGCAGCTTGGGCACACTATTTGAGACCCGACTCATTTGCACCCAAGTCTACCAAAGAAGAGACCTTTGCCTATATTCTTCGTGCATAGGCTAGCCATCTATCAAAAAAAAACCTCAAGTGTATAGATTACGCTGCCATAGGACTTTTGAACAGTGGAAAAAGAAAATGGAGAGATGGTCCCTCAAACGGAGGACGATGCTAAGACCTAAGGTGTGAATCGTACTATCAAGACAAGAAGCTACCCATTATCTGTAGTTCATTTCAGCTTCTTGATAGACATCTTCTCCTAACGGAATCCTTTCTAAGGATTACTTGCGAATCAACACTTCATTTCCATGCATTTTGGCATGACATTTAAATATTTAGTTGTACATTATAATTTGCATGCATTATTGTGTAAATATCATAGGAAAATCTAAACTCAAATTACTACCATTCCACATCGATATGGTACTCGCTTGCAAAAAAAACAAAAAAAAAACAAAACATCAGCGAACAGATCAGGATTCAATCAGATACGCCGATCCCCGAGAGAAGAGCTCATATCAACACCACTGGGGCATTCGCCAACCATCATGAAGGATGGACCACCAAGTAACCGATTAATCTGGAAATATCCTATGAGGAAGAAGTATCGGACCTCGACTTGGTAGAAAATATCAGAGCCATTTTTGCAAGACTGACAGAAAAGTTGGCGCAACGTGCTTAAACACTGCCAAGTCTAAGAAATGAATAATTCAAATGTCCATCAAAAATCTATTTTTACGAGTGGTCGAAGGAAAATAAATCTTTTGAGAAAATAAAATGTCATGATTGGTATAAATTGATTGTACCCAGGGGAATGATACAACTAGCCCGGAGCAAACAACTACCGGTAACGGCAACTCAAACCAATTGATCCCTGTGCATTTGGAAAAAATGCAAAAGAAAACCTTTATTTAACCCCTCTTTGTTAGTGTTACCGATGGATCAAATATCGAGACCTTTATCTTTCGATCCTGTCTCTTTGTTAGTAGGACGGCTAGATTAAAGCTATTTTGACAAGTCCAATAGAAATGTTGGCACAACGTGCTTAAACACTGTAAAGTTTAAGACAATGGAAAATTCAAATGTCCATCAAAAATCCATTTTTACGAATGGTCGAAGGAAAATAAATTCTTTGAGAAAATCCAATGTCATAATTGGTATAAACTGATTGTACCTAGGGGAATGGTACAACTACCCAGAGCAAACGACTACCGGTAAAGGCAACTCAAAACCGTTGATCCCTGTGCATTTAGGAAAAATGTAAAAGAAATCAGACTGAAGAACCAAATGTTCAAACCTTCAATAGACCTTTCCTTTGCGTCAATGTTGCAGCCAAGTCAACCTTTGTCCAAATTTTGCTTACAAAAACAACGTGTAGATCAAGAAGCCCAAGGAAGAAGCGATGGTCAGAGCAATAACCCTTACCCTAGACCATACCGTTTTTCTTTAGAAGGTACTGTTTTATGCCCAAGACAAACAGAATTGGGGCATTATCTCAAGGATTTTTATCTATCATTGGTATTGGTACTACCCGAGAACAGATTGAAGTGTCAACTTTCTTTGGAACATCAAGATGAAATACAAGAAGAACTCCCAGCTTGAAGATTACACCTCCGGCTTTGATGATAATTTCATACCGGAAGAATTCTCAGACCTACCTCTGGCATTGATGAAAGTTTTATATAGGAGGAACTTTCAGCCCTACTTCTGGCTTTGATGAGAGTGAAAGAATCTCAGCCCTACATCTCCGACTTTGATGAGGATTTTATATAGGAGGAATTCTCAGCCCTACCTCTGGCGCTGATAGAAGTTTTATACATGAGGAACTTTTAGCCCTACTTCTGGCTTTGATGAGAGTGAAGGACTCCCAGCCCTACATCTTCAGCTTTGATGAGGATTTTATATATAAGAAATTCTCAGCCCTACCTCTGGCGTTGATGGAAGTTTTATACAAGAGGAACTTCCAGCCCTACTTCTAGCTTTGATGCGAGAGAAGGACTATCAACCCTATATCTCCGGCTTTGATGAGGATTTTATATAGGAAGAATTCTCAGCCCTACATCTCCGGCTTTGATGAGGATTTTATATAGGAAGAATTCTCAGCCCTACCTCTAGCGTTTATGGAAGTTTTATACAGGAAGAACTTTCAGCCCTACTCTTGGCTTTGATGAGAGTGAAGGACTCCAGCCCTACATCCCCGGCTTTGATGAGGATATAATATAGGAGGAATTCTCAGCTCTACCTCTAGCATTGATGAAAGTTTTATATGGAAAGAACTTTCAGCCCTACATCTGGCTTTGATGAGAGTGAAGGACTCTCAGCCCTACATCTTCGGCTTTGGTATAAATTTCATGCAAGAAGAATTTGTAGCCTTACCTCTAGCATTGATGAAGATTCTATACAAGAAGAACATTTTAGTCTCAAAGCAAGTTGTATTTTGATGTCAAGACAATCAGAACCTGGGGTATCCTTCAAGGTTTTCCAGTCTTTATCTTTCATGAAAGTAGTGAGAACTTTTCCGGTAATCTTGTAGCGAGATACCCTTTCATGCCTATGACGATAAAAAATCGGGGCATGATCTTGTAATTTTCTAGTCCTCAGCATTTTGGGAAACAATGAAAATCTTCCAACAACAAGATTTTGTTTTCTCAGCAGAGCATTCCAATTCGAAGAATTCAAGGGAGCGGTCGAGCAAATCAATTGAAGATCAAGAAGAGCGGGCGATGGCCAAAGAAGAACCCTTACCCTACCCGGACCAAAATGGTCACTATTTTGTCTTTGCTCTATCCCTGTTACACAACGATGAGCAAAGAGGGGTAGCTGATGTAACCCATTTTTGTCCGGGTTAAACCCAAAATAAGCCCAATATCTCTACCCATTATGCCCAATTAAAAAGCCCTTTATCCAGTCCAGGCTGCCGCATTTGCAGACTCGAAAAGCAGGAAAGAAGACATTGTCACCCGAAAATTTTCGATCTGTAAAATCAATGTATTCATTTTTTAGGTATTTAATACCCCAAAATTTTTGTATAGGAGAGCTTATCGAATGAAATATTAAAAAAAGTAAATTTCATGTGGCTTTCATTGAGCTACGTCACCCCATCCCCTCACCCCTTTGGCTATATAAATACCATGGGGGAGGGCTGCCAAATTCACACAAACAATTAGAAGCCAAATTGAAATTGGCCAAAGCTTTGCCATGAAATTGGCAACCAATTCGACACCCCAAAATTAGGGGAGCCAAGGCCGACCGAGCTAGGCTGGCTAGGGATAGGGGCAGTGCCCTCGACCCTAGTTGGTTCGATCCAACATTTGATCGGGATCTTTTTTGTGATCTGATCAAGTTAATTTTTGGACCATGACGAGGTGGCACCGGGATCTTGGTGGGGGTAGGTCAAAGTTTTTCATTCGAGCTCTTAGTGGGGTAAAATTCGATCTTTATCTTTGTATTTATTTAATAATATATAGTTTTGTTGATTATATTTTTATTGGCATTTTTTATATTTTGTATATTATTTTACTTTTAATTTTTGCATTTATTTACTTTCTTTAATTTCAGCCTTTTTTATATTCGATGTATTTTATTTTATTTGTGTTTTTTCCTATATAATATATAGTATTATTATGTATATTTGATAAGTATAAAATATATATGTGTGTATATGTATAATATGTGTAATATATATTATACTTATAATATGTATATAATATAATATTTGTTTTATATAGTATTTATATAATATGCATATTTATATATAAGACATGTATAAAATATTATTTATGTATTTATGTTTACATGTATATGTTAAGATATATTGTATATTATATAGTATTTTGTTTGTTTCTATTTTATTACTTTAACTTTATGTTATTTATAATTCTACATAAATATCGTATATAGTATTTTGCCCCATTATTCCGATATTTCTATTGGGAGTGTTATCCCGGCTATTCGGGTGTCATCTCCTTTGAATGTCGTGAATAGCAAGGCAGATTTAGGTTGTTGTGTATGTATCTTGGAAATTAATTAATAAATTAAAATTTTCATTTTCCTTAATAAATATAATGCGAACCTTAGGTACCAATTTTGGGTGTAGTGGGGGTGTTAATCCTTCCCCACTCTTAACCAACTCCCGAACCCATCTATGGTTTATTTTTCGATGTCCGGTCTACCTTATCCAAGTGATCGTTGGCGACTCCCTTTTTACCATATTTTTATTACTTAAAACACACGGCTTTCCACCTGAGAGCGAGCCTTCAAAAAAAGGTCCGGACAAAAAAGGTCGCTACATACAGCAAAAACTACAGCAACGGGGCAAGGTATGCGACATTTTCTAGTTGTTTATTATTAAATTTTTACAATGCGTCAAAATGCCATCTGCAGGTGGCGTCTTGAGTTAAAATACAATATTTGAGCCTCAAATCTAGCGAGCTCAGCCAGCTGCAGTCTGTTTGTCAGCCATGGCAGCAAAATAAAGCTGGCTCGACAAGACGCCACGCACAGAAGGAGTACATGTCTGCAAGATTCCCAAGAGGATGTCATCTGCAGAAGGCGACATGCAACTAGGACGCCATTTGCAGGTGGCGATATGCCCATGGGTGTGCATATATGTTGCAGCTGCTTGGGATCTTTGTGTTATTTTTTTTTTTTTTTTGAAAGTTTAAGGTTTGGGAGAGTTTTGGGGAGGATTTTGGAGAAATTAAGAGACTCATTGGGTGTGATCGAATATTTTGAAATCAGGTAAGTGAATTTAAGTTAAATTTTGTAGTATAGTACAATATATTTTTTAAAATATATTTCTAATATGGTGGCATTTTAGGCGGATTTCATATCACAATAGATTGTGACACCAAAAACATTTTTGGTCGTTGGGGCGAAATAGTTGATGATTTCAGCGAGGACGACGAAAATGTTATACCGATAGGAGAAGATGATGATGTCAAGTTGCTCGATGCTGATGATGTTGATGTTCTTAGGACCGCTGCTGCTCAGGGCCATGATCTTGATGTGGAGGAAGATGTTTGGGCAATAGCGTCTGCTAGATATAGATTGGTCTACGAGCCGCCAGTTTGAGGTTATGTTCAACCAGAGCCCCAACAACCGAAACCTAATATTCCAGCTAACGAGCCTCCAGTCCACATGTATGAGGTGGACTATGCTGCAATGCGGGATCCAGAATATGAGGCACGTGTATTTTCTCATTCTTCAGCTTCAACCGACAAAGAGTTGAAACTTGGAGCTCTATTCAAAACAAAGAAAGATGCTCAATTAGCAATTAAGGAGTACTGCGACAGACACCATATGCAATCTTGCGTTGCTGAATCTGATAGCGGAACATATTGCGTAAGGTGCTTGAATTATAAGAGCAAATGTAACTGGAGGATAAAAGTTTCGTATATGAAACGAAAGAAGATGTGAGAGGTGAGAAGGTTCAGTGATCAACACTCTTTTACCATGACTTCAATCTCACAGGACTACATAAATGTTGACTCCGATTTGATATGCGCTTACACAAAGTTGTTGGTTGAGAAGAATCCGATGATCTCCATTGCATTATCGGTAGCATTGATCCGTGCACAGCTTGGATACATCTCATCTTATTATAAGGCATGGGTGGTGAAGCAAAAGGCTATGGCGCTTGTTTACGGTGATTGGGATAAATCGTATAATGAGCTACCGGCTCTATTACGAGCAATGCAAATATTTATCCTAGGAACTGCTGTGGAGTATGAAACGTTGCCAGCGGTAACACTACAAGGTGAAGTAATTCCCGAAAAAAATATTTAGTAAGTTATTTTGGGCATTTCAGCTGTGCATTGAAGGATTTGTATTCTGCAAACGTATGATTCAAATTGATGGTATATGGTTGTACGGGAAATACATCTAAATATTGCTTATTGCTGTGGAACAAGACGGAGACATGGATATATTTCCAATAGCCTTTTCCATAGTTGAAAAGGAAAATATCAAGGATGAGAATTTTTTTGAAACATTTACGATGACACGTAATCAAAGAGGACATGATTTGTGTGATTTCTGATAGACGGACTTCACTGTTATCAGTAATCGATAGAAGCGAAAGTTTATGGACACCTCTATATGCTTATCCACCCTATTGTGTATGGCATATTGCTGCCAATGCAAAGACTCAATTCGGGAGCAATCAGATTCGTCAAGAAATTTTAAATGCATGTAATGTGCAATTTGTTATTATCTAAATTATTGATTTATTTGTGTATGATATTTTGGCTTGCGTTTACTAACTAACGTTTTTACGAGTAGGGTATGAACTGGTTCGACCAAGGTTCGATGAGAAGTTTAGACGTTTTATAAGGCACGAACAACATGTACATAATTTTGTCGCTGAAATTTCCAGGGAACGATGGTCACAGGCCTATGATGAAGGTCGATGTTACGACCATATGACTACTAAACTTGCCGAGGCTATCAACTTTGTGTTGAAAAGAACACGCCATCTCCCAATTGCCAGTATTGTTTGAGAGACGTACTTCAGACTGGGAAAAGTATGGTGCGACAAAGGGAAGGAGGTCAACTCTCAAATAAATAGGGAATAATAGTGGTTTGAAACTCTCCAAAAGAGTATGGAGAAACTTCATGAGGAAGCAAGCTGTATGAGAGTGGATTCCTTCGACCCCTAACGATGCTGAATTTAATGTCCAAGCCCATATACGCTCGAACGAGCACAAATTGTTTCGCGTAAACATGCATGTGAGATGGTGTGACTGTAGCTGTTTTTAGGCATATAGATACCCTGCATAATATAAATAATATAAAAATTCCCAAATATTAACAATTGAAATCATTCCAAATAAAAGGTTAAACCAACATTATTAAATTCCAAATAGAAAAATAAACAACAACTTATTTTATCCTCCTCCTCGGCAGCTCTTGTCTGTGCAGGAAAGATGTCTGATCATACCGTCGTGGGGGTTGAGCCATCATCCATGGCGATTGTAGGTCCTCCAGATTCTGCTCGTCCTCGCCTGGGTGGTCATCCAACATCCGTATGGAAGGTGGTGTCGCGTACATATCTTCAGCAAATAACAGAGTAGAAACTGGCGGACTAGGCAAGTATAGAGGTGGTTGTTGAAACGCACTCACTCCGGATTATCCAACATCAGTGCGCTGCGAACGAGATATTTGGGATCTTTGCACTACTCTATCCCATGGATTATCATAATCATATGCTCCCCCTACATGCTCTGAGGGTGCACCTGACCTCCATGCTGAATAATCCGTAAGATTAATTGGTGGCGGCTGCAGGTTCTCCATACGCTCAGAGGAACTGGCTTCATGCTGATATGAGCACCTATGCTCTGTATGCCATCTCTGACTCACTTCGATGGGTGTCAGAAATAGTTTCTGTTGTTATTAAACCATTCTATATAGTCCGAATAGTTACATAAATTATCTTTCTGAAGTGGAGTTACATCAGTTTACACATATAAGTACCGGTTGTTCCAACGAGCAATGAAACTTTCTTGCTTGCAAGCCCAGTTATCATCAAACCTAATTTTTTGTTCTTTAGTGTGAATATCTTTGAGATCAAACGGAAGACCGGGAACGGGTTGATGACACAAGAACTATCGCAACACTCTATCAGCACACTGAAACTCAACTACCGAAAAATGGATCAACAGTACAACTGTACCCCAAAATGTAGCATCCTCCCACACATATTGGGGTACACAAGACTGTACTTTTGCATCATCGTATGGCACCCAAATGAATTGTCAAAAATTTTATATTAACATCTACAAATATTGGGGTACGCAAGACTATACTTTAAACCAACTTTCATACCTGATTTTTCCCTTCAGATTCGATCTTCAGTCTCACGTCAATAACATTGTTGTGCTCCACCCTCGTTTTTTTTAAATCATGTCGCCACCTGCATGGAAACCCAAAATACGATATTTAGTCATTTGAAATAGTTTTAATAAAAAATATATACATCATCATTTTTTATTTTAGTATTACCTTCCAGTAAGTGGGAACTCAACAGGGTTATTGATAATAGGTGTCAAATATGGAAGTCTATATCATACCCAAGACTGTAGTAAGATAAGACATCCACCAATATCATTATCTTATTCTCGTTTCTAACAATAACAGCCTTGCACATTTCATGGTATAAGAATGCCAATATATGAATGAGTTGTCATAAAACTTTTTAGTAGTGGCAGATACTGCATGTGCGCAAGATTATCGGATTTATCCGGCATCAATACCCCACCAATGAGCTGCAGGATATAAGCGTGTGCTGCACATGCAACTTCTTCACGGGTTGAGTCCTCGGTTACCCCGAATGTATTCTTCAACCAGGTTAGCTTCACACGTAACCCTTTCATGTCGGTTTTTGAAGGAATTTTCCCAAGGAACTGGTCGCACATCGCATAGACATTGTAGTTATTCTGCCCCACGACCGCATTCCTATTTATGGGGACGCCGAGCCGTAAATCTACATCTTGCAGGGTTATCGTGCACTCCCCGACTGGAAAATGAAACGTGTGGGTCTCTGGTCTCCATTGTTTAATCAACGTAGTTATCAACCCCATGACCACCTTATAGCCACGCACAAATGTCGCATTATAGAATCCTGCCTGCTGTAAGTGACGAACAATGCGACCAGATGGTTCCTCCGTCATCGTTCCTCGACGATGAAAGCAATGTTGATCGTCCTACATTGAATAAATTAAAATTAATTCATAACATTGTACAACTGAAATATATTACTTACTCGAAGATAAATAAATAAGTTACAAATTACTTACGCCGATATAAGATGAAATGTGCATATGGTCCAACTGCAACAACTGATCAGATGCCATATCTTAAACTTATTTGCACACCAACTACTTAGATTATTAATATTTATAATTTTATTCGAATATACCTATATATGACTTTATTTATTAGACATTATTCTATTTGAAATTTTATTTGAATATGGTCCCCTTAATTATACTAATTTTTTTCTCGAATAGACCTATTATTTATATATTAAAATATCCAAAAATATTTTATTACTAGTGACATTATAACTTTATTCGAATATAATTTGACTAATTATAATAAATTTTTTCTCGAATATACCTTTACCCCTAAAATATATTGTTATTGATTTCTTTCTAAACTATTCAAATTCTATATATCTTTCCACATTATCATAAATTCGAATATACATTTTCTCAAGTATACATTTTTCATTTACAAATTTTTTATAACTTATTTTCAAAATTAACTACTTCTAACTAATTCGAAATTGTATAATATATCTACTATTTAGTCTATTCCACATTATCAACTATTCAAAATTATTATTCTTACTATTTATAATTTCATTCGAATATAATCATCTAAATATTTCACATTCTAGCTTATTAATTATTTTTAAATTCTACAAATTAAAATAATTCAAATTTAAATAATAATTCTATATATAATTAACAATACAAATCAAATAATATATAAAACAATAAAAAATTAATGTAACAAATTAAAATATGCTTAATAATACAAATAACATTTTACTCTATATAGCTACATTAATAAAAAATTCCTAAAAACATCCAATCAAAATTATTATTATCCTAAAAGAATTCTAATGCATACATTAATAATTCTATAATAAACTCTATATAGCTATTAATAAAAATTCCTAAAAACATTCAATCAATATTATTATCCTAAAAACATGGGAAAATATGCATAAATTAATAATTCTATAATTATTATTACTCTAAAAATAAAATCTTTGTACATATCTACAACATACTATATGCCTACATCAATTCAAAATCAATGAAAATGTGCTCCAAATGTTTCCCTTGAAACCTCATTCAACAAAAAATTAATAAGATAAATTAATATATTATTCATAATACATATCAAATAATTTATAAATCAACTAAAAAATTACATATCCAATCTAATAAACTCAAAAACTCTTACCATAAACCCTACACACACATAAATCTCTCTTTCAACTATTTTTTTACTCCATTCAGCCCCCTTCTGTCGTTCAAATTTATAGACAGAGTTCGGGTGAAGACGCCGTCTACAGGTGGCGTCCTCCTTTAAATAGGCGTAACTAATGCTGCCCAAGTCAATGCTGCAGTAATTGGCTCGATGACTAGCTCAATAACCACTCTTTAATAAAGACGCCGCCTGCATATGGCGATTTTTTGGCAATTTAAATTTTTAATAATAAACAATTAGAAGACATCACCTGCAAGTGGCGTCTTGTCCCGTTACTTTAGTTTTTGCCGTAGATCCCCAATTTTCACCAGTGCCCCATATTTCCCCAAATATCATTTGGAATTGCATTATTCCCCAAAATTTGCCCAAAATATAAGTAAAAATATATAATTAAAAATACCAAAATTTATAAAATTGTAAATATAAAAAATCATTATAATTTAAAAATATTTATAAACAACCAAAAAATTCTTCGAGTTATATATAATTAAAAAATTATATATAAAGTAAGTAAAGAATCAAACTTCTAAGAAGAACATATAATTAGGGGTGAATAAAATTCGAGTCAACTAAAATTATATTATTTTTAAAATTTCAAGTTAATTTAATCGAGTGATTTAGTTTTTGAATAAAATTAGATAAATAATTTAGTTTTTCGAGTTAAACTTTTAGAAATTGAATATTTAAAAATTGATTAACAATTTGGCGTAAATATCGTTTAGGTCCTTAATAATTTAAAAATAAACAAAGTGAGAACTCTAAAATAAATCAAAATATTCTTCAAATTTTTAAAATCTATAAACTTAATAAAAATACATAAAATATTCAAAAATTATTTAAAACAAAAACACTATATAAAATAAAAAAATTAAAAGTGTTAAAAGTTGTAAAATACTAAATATAAAAATCAAAATTTAAATATATTTATATTATAAAAATAAAATTTAAAAATATTTATAAAATTAAAAAAATTGAACACATTCATCGAAAAAGTCTTCGAAATCGTTAGCTTGAGCTATTACGATTATTGAACATATTTTAGTGGAATCAAAATTGTATTAGAGTACCAAAAAAATTCAAATTTCTTTCTCTTTTCAACTCCAAATTGATTCTCATTAATATTTGATGTAGAAAATCGAAGGAGAATTCGGATTTTATTGTTACTTTAATATATAGTTGATTAAATTGATAACATATTCAAGGAATAGTATAGACTTAGACTAACGAGAAATAGTCAAAGATTTTTCCGATAATATATCATTCTATAAATTTTGATATTTTTAATTTTATAATATTTAATTAATTTTTGGAATTTTTTTATAGTTTTTTAATATTTTATGAACATTTTAATATTTTTAAAATTGTGATAATTTCTTAAATTCTTTTTAGCTTAAAGATTAAATAAATCCTCAAATTTTTAATTTTTATCATCATCATGTATGATTTTATTAAAGAGAACATCATACAAATATTATCGGGAGCCTCATTAACCCTATCCCTAAATAGAGGAAAAGAGTACTTAGCAATAAATGTAGAAACCAAACAAGCAAAATCGAAAACGGAAGGACCAAACACCAGATCAAGCAAAACATAAATGGAATAGTACAAAGCAAAGCCATGAAAGCTCTGTTAAAGTTTCAATTAAAATCAATTATTTCATTGTACTCAGCTAAAAAGTAAATTGTGTTATCGAAGCCGGTTAAAAAAATCAATGCAACCCCTTGATCATATCATCATCACACATGTACTATCACATCAACATTATAGACTATCATATCAACACAGAAAACCACTATGTCAACATTGTAACCTGTCACGTCAATAACTGTCAAAATTGGTAAAAAGTTGATGCAATTAAATGACTCCAAAAGTAAATAAGAATATAAAAAATAGTGCTAGTATTTACAACTTTAAGCTAATTTAAAATCAACTACAATGGAGAGATCAATTAATTGGCCTAGTGGTTAAAGATTCTCATATTACCCCATCTTATATGGCTTCAAATCCTGACATGAGAATGTAACATTTCTCTATTTAGTCAAAAAATCAACTAAATGGGCTTAAATCTAAATCGTTTTCAACTTAAACTTAAGGTTTAAAGGCTACTTTTGCCCGGTAGTTGTCCCAATTTATAGGTTTCGCCCCTATGATATTTTCGCATCAATTTGGTCCCTTAAGTAATCGAATTGCATCATCGTTTGCCCCTTGACTGACGAAAGTCAACGTTGACCGTTTACAGCACTATCGTGGTAGTCCACGTGTGATGATGGCGTGACGGAGGGGCAAAATTGATTTTTCGAGCGAGTTTAAGGGCAAAATTGATTTTCTGGTTGAGTACGAGGGCAAATTTGATTTTTCTAGACAAAAAAAAATATGAGTTCACAAAAATATTAAAATAACATAAAAATTAATAAAACATTTAAAAATATTTTATTAATATATGACTAAAAATAAAATAAAATAATTAAAACTAAGTAAAAATAATAAAATTAGAATACAATAAGCTAATAAATTATAAAGTATTCAATAATTAAAATTTAAAAATATTTATAATGTATTAAAAATTATGGAAACCTTTATCAAAAAAGTTTGGACGATTTTGATTTTCTTTCTCTTAAAAGAATGTATGGGGAAAAGAATCCGATATATTTAAATGTTTAGACGATTTTGATTTTCTTCCGATATTTTAATTTTATAATTTTTATATATTTTTAATTTTTATTTTTAGTCGTATATTAATAAAACATTTTAAATGTTTTAATAATTTTTATATCATTTTAGTATTTTAATAATTTCTTAAATTCGTATTTTTGTCTAAAAATCAATTTTGCCCTCATACTCAACCAGAAAATCAATTTTGTCCTCAAACTCGCTCGAAAAATCAATTTTGTCCTTCTGCTACGTCATCTTCACATGTGGACTGCCACATCATCACACTTAGATTGACACGTTAGCACCGTTGACTGCCACGTCAGTACCGTAACGGTCAACATTGTCTTCTGTTAGTCAAGGGGTAAACATCGATGCAATTCAAGTAGTTCAGGAGTCAAATTGATGCGAAAATAATATAAGAGCGAAAACAATAAATTAGGACTACTACAGGGGCAAAAAGTAGCTCTTAAGCCTAAATTTAATACAAAGTGTAAGAAGGTCGGAGAACAAAATTTATAAGGCAAATAAGAATTAGGGTAAATTATAAAATTTATCATTGAACTTTCTTCTCACTCTTATTTTGGTCACTGTGTTTAAAAAAATTAATTTAATCATTAAACTTTCTTCTCATTTTTCTTCGTTCTCTATTCCGCTTTTTTCTTTTTTTTTCTTTCTCTATTTTCTCTTATTGGCTTAGATTTCAACTACCACTAGCCATGATCGACCACCGCGTCAACCACTGCCGGCTGTTGTGGACAACAATCTATCAATTCTAAAAATTCTTACCAAACTCGATTTACCCTCCTGAACATAAACCCATTGTTTGTTTAACTGAAAAACATCTTACAATCCACAAATCAAATATTGAATGCTCTTCACCGTTAGGATCTTCAAATAGAAGCATCTATCGCCAGTGATCTTTTTTTCTTCTTCTAATTTGGGTCGCTGCAATTACTTTGAAGCTTTCTATATGTTTGATATATGAATGCTAATCTATTACATTGGTGCCCATTGTAAAGTGGTGAAAAAAAATGATGATGAAGTCGCTTGGTAAGCAACTTTTCTTTATTCTATTTTCTACTGAGTTTCCAGGATTAGTTGATAGTGGTAGATGATGAATATGCAATTGACCATAGGAAAAGGAAAAGGGCTGCATGAACATTTTGGAGATTAATGGTTGTCGGCGGTCGACATGGTGGTCAATGACGACAAACGATAATCTAAATCTATGTTGGTGTTTATGTGGATGAGAAACTATTAAAACAAGTCACGTCACTATAGTTGAGAAAGCGAAGGAGTTATAAAAAAATTCAATGTTTAAAGTTTATTATTAAATTAATTTTTTTAAATTTTAGTACTAAAATAAGAGTAAGAAAACGTCCAGTGATGGATTATATAATTTATTCTAATAATTATTATTGTAAAGCAAGCTGACGTGTGTCAGCTCAATTTGAGAAATTTTTTATCATAATTTTGAGTCTCAATTAGGAGAAATTATTTTATAAACTCGGCTCACTACGTGATTCGTAGTTTTTATCCATTAAAAATTAGCTAATTAATCATCTTTTTCATGTCACTTATCTATTCATAATAGATTTTTATGTAACTACCCACTTCCTATTTACATGGCATAAAAAGGTGAATATTCATTTTTGGTAAAAAAATGACATGGAAAAAAAAAAAAATGTGACGATTTTTAGTGGACATGACCATAAATGACGTGGTAGGCCAGTACCATATAATAATTTTTTCTCAATTACATATTTTTCAAATAAAAAAAACTTCATAATTCAATATTACATTTAACATTACTTTAAAAAATGTGGTATTTTTTGAATTATTTAATTTAAAATTTAAATATTTAATTTTATAATTTTAATTTTTTAAAAAGCTAAAATAATATAATATTTATTTAAAATATTATTTTACTATAAAAACACTTTTAAAAACAATAGTACAAAATAAAATTTAAACAATATTACGAGCTACTTAAAGGGCCCCACTTCCGCCTCCATATACGATCCCAATCCTCCCCATTTAAAAGCCGAATATGCTTTGCTCTCTCCTACAAATATCCTTCCCCTTTTTCTCCCCCTTATTTAATAGTACTCATTCTTTCCTACTATTTATATCGCACGTTAATTTTTTATTAAATTTTTAAAAAAAGTTATATAAAATATGTAGTATAAAATAATTTAAATAAGAAATTTATCTTTAAAATTTTATTTTTTATATTTATTTGAAACCTTATAAAATAAAAAAAATAAATATGTTTTATAAAAATTATTAAATTTTTAAAGTGATATTCTAATTAAAATAATTTTAAAATATAAATATAATAATTTTACTTGGACAGAGAGCGTTACATTTCTTGCTCAAAAAGTCCTTATCTATGTTACTATATTTGATGGTTAATCCACTTTATTTCCCATTATTCCCATTTGTTCTTTCTGCTTTAGTCTTCGGGTTTTGAGTTTTATTTACCACAATCATCATGGAGATTATCCCGGAGCTTTTTCTGACAGCTTTTATTGCTCTTGTTTTTTCCTTCTTGATCGCCAAGATTGTTTCTTTGGCTACTGCGGGTGGTGGTTCTGTTTCTGGGGTGGATGGAAAGCCTTTGATTGATGCCGATGATGCAATTATCATGCGAGAGTTGGAATTCGCTGGCAAATGGGAAGTTCAGGGCATTGAAAGTGAAAAGAGTTGATTTGGTTAAGGAAAGTGGTGATAATAAGGTTGATGTTTTTGAATCAGGACAATCTGGGGTTGGTGATCAGGGTTTTGAAAGTGAGAAGCAAGTTGAATGCGTTGAAGAAAGTAGTGAAAAGGGAGTAGATCAGTTTGAAGCCGGAGAAGTTGAGGCCGCTGAGGGGTCGAAAGTTGAAGGCTTTGAAAGTGAAAAAGAAGTTGAATTTATGCAAGAAAACCGACGATCTTGAAGCCGAACAACCTGGGGACGTTGAGTTAAAACTTGATGATATTCTTGTCGAAAAGAAGATTGAAGAAATTGGTGAAGAAACAGAGGCGGAAAACGAAACCAAAGTGCAGCCTGAAGAGGGTCAAATGAAGGGACTTGGGGAAGAAGAAAAGGAGGTGAAATTAGAGGATGATGATGATGATTGGGAAGGGATAGAGAAGAGTGAATTGGATAAGCTTTTCGGAGCAGCTGCCAAGTTCATCGAGCATAAAGGAGATTTGGGTATGGGGAATGATGTTCAAATGGAACTTTATGGACTCCACAAGATTGCTACAGAAGGGCCTTGTCGTGAGCCTCAGCCACTGGTTTTCATGGCTTCTTCTCGCTCCAAATGGTAGCTTACTTCCCCTGTATCTAATATTTGACTATTTACTGATTTGATCTTTCTTTTGCACTATCTTTTTGGTTGGTGTTGAGTGTGGATGGTTATACATAACTTTCTTAGGTTTAAATGTGTCTCTTGTGTCATTGTGGAAGATAATAAATGATCAATGGCCCAATAGACTTAAAGCATAATTAATGTTTGTTAGTATGTCAGAGAAGATAAAATTTCTATTGTTTGGTAAAACCACCAAGTAATATTTGAAGTTTAAACAATTTAGCAAGTTAAAAGTTGGTCAATTTTGAGAAAACTCAAGTAAATGAGAAGGTAAATAAGAAGGATTGTGGAAGCTTATATTTTGGTCATTTGTTTCCCATTGTCATAATCAACTAGTAGAAGGGTTGACAAAATTGAGCACTGTAGAATGGCACAAATCGTTAGAGTTTCTATAGTGATTGAATTTGGATTGGCCGCTATAACCGGGAGATTTTGTCGAACTTAGAAAACAAAAGTGGAGTATGAAATACATTAGGGCCTAGCCTATACCAAATTACACGGTATAGCTTGATTGGTAGTTATAATAACAGGGTTGACAGTTGCTATGTATGAGTGATGGACAGCACTGCTTGCATTGTGCAAGGAATGCTTGGCAAAGGCTGGGGAATATGAATCCAGAGGCAGCTATGGAGCAGTATGTTACCCTTCTTTCAGACAAAGTTCCAGGGTGGATGGAAGACAATTCTAATGTGAGTCCCTTTCTGGCTTTGTTTGATTTATTTAGTGACCTTCTTTTATAGAGAATATTTGGCAAATTTTATATTGACATGATTCTTTGTATAGGGAGATCGAAATTTTGGATCTGCAGACGGAGGAGTTCCTGGTTCCATTGCTCCAGATATAAATTCATTTCCAGATAAGCAGGCCATTTTTATGGATGAAAGGTAGTCTGATGTTGGCAATACTCGATTTTCTTTTGCCACTAATGTCATTAATATCACACCAAAAATTTTGAGCCGCTACATTTATGCTACAGGAATGCAGAATTGAAATCTACTTCAGGAGGTGGTGACATAACTGAGAGCACAAGCTTTGAGAAGCAGGTATTATTTTCGTTTCGCCTCTTCCCTTTCTAACTAGCATGGAATGAAAGATGTTAAAAGACAAGAAAAGTACACTAGAGGATCTAATTGTCTTGAGATTGTAGTCATATATCTAAAATATGTAAAACGTCAAGCTCCAAAGTAGGAAAAGAATCAAAACTGGATGGCCTACTAATTTACATGGCCGATACACGTTTTAGGACACTTCTTTTACTTCGATTATGCCTTCAAGGGTTACTTTTTTTTTTTTACATATTCTCTTAAAAGATGCTAAAAACTCAACATTTTTTTATATATAATTCTTCAACACATTGAAGAAAGAGCCACTGAAATCTAGTAACAGAAGATTTTGGCTGGTCTGCAAGACAGAGTAAAGGGTGACTCCTTTGCCTGCATAACTTACTTGGGAAATGATAACTCGGTTTCATTTATTTTCTTTTTCTGGGGGTCCATTAGCTGAATTGCCTAAATGGCAATAGCTCTAGGATGACCCATTTTGTATTTGAAATTTTGAATTTGAACTAACGTCTGTCATACTCCTGGAACATAGTATCAAGCTCTCACACATCTACGAGAGGTGCAAAAACATATAGAACAGTTCTCTTATTCTGGACCAAGCTACTTGTCGGCTTTTTTCATTCACGGAAACAACTTAATTCATCCTTTTAGCAGCAGTCATTGTCACAAATGATGTGGTTTCTGTATCATGTTAGTAAAACTTAAGTAGCCATTACAAGTTACATGAAAAAATTCTCCATTCCAGCTGTATATGCAATTACCACAAGCCTCCAGGAATGTAAACAAGTGCAGGATTTTGTGTTCTTTACTGATCTGTGTAACGTCTAGGACATATCTTTGTGAATACTTGTTTTTATCAAAATGTTGCTTTTTGTCACTAAATATTATATGTAACTTTATTTTATTATGAAATTTCAGGCCGGAGACTGACTAGCATTGCCCCGACATCATCTCCCCAACCACAGGGGCCATTCTCCTGTGTTTGCTTTGGTCAAAGAAGAAGACTATATTTCACCCTCCAGTTATAAATATCCACCTAGACTGAATAATCTATCGTGTTGTTTATCTATATCCTGCTCGTAAAGGATGATGTGTGGTTAAAATCAGAATTGGTGATTGTAAATCAAAGAGGAAACACCCATGTTCCTAATAACACAAATGCTGTTGTGTGACGATTTAACATAAGCTGTCCTGTTTTAATGCTTGCCTTATTTCTCTGGTTGGTACACATTTAAAACTTTGACCCTTTTTTTTTGAACAATCAAACTTTTTTTTTTCTTAGACTTGTAAGCTTATATTAGCGGAATCTGGGAACTTTTAATGACGTGAGGGTAAAGAAATGCGTATGATTATATTTTTATTGGCTACACATTTAAAACATGAACTTGTTTGTATTGTAGTAAAGTGCCCCTCACGTTCCAAATTGCGGAGGCATGGCCTTGGGGGAGTTTTCGTATGGTTGATGATGATTGGGGGGATATAGATATCCTTGGTATTTAGGCACGCATAGTTGGCTTGAAATTCTAGTTAGTTTAACGCCAACACCATGAGGGTAAATGTCACAAAGTAGGTCACCAGCTTGCTTAAGTTGCAAGCTATGATTTGTGTTTTTGACATATTCCTAATCCTTACCGGATTAATTATCCTTTTGTATAGGGATGGGAGGGTTCAAATAAAGAAAACTCTCATTTTATTTTTTGGAGAGCCATAGCCCCAAGGGTGGGAATAGATCCGCTCTGTCCTTCACCCAACCCTAGCTTTAGAAGATATTTCACACGTCTCAAAATCTAGGATGAAATCCGTCTTTAACCCGACACAAATATTTTTATTCAAATTCTCGCCAACTTAAATAATTAAATGTAAAGACTAGAACTGGAGAAGGTGTTTTTAATGACCTGAATGCTTTGGGCGGAGCATGGAAATTATTTAAATTATTACCAATCTTAATTGAAATAACAATGTTTGAGAATCTGCAAAACAAGGTTTAGTTCTCCAAAAAACAAATTCAAAAATATTATTTCCATATGAATATTTACAGTAGATGACGTTTATGTAGAACCCGATCCATTTGCTTACTAGTCACAGCCAAGAAATAAAAAAGGAATTACTAGTATTTTCAAATTACAAGTAAACTTTATTTTACTCCATGGAAAATATTGAAACATGGCATGATTTGAGAAAATACCAGTAGGTAGGGGTGAGCAAAACTCGATTCGACTAAAAAACCAAAATTTTAGACCCAACTTGAAGCAAAAAATAACTCAACTTAACTAGAATCGTAATTTCATAAGCACATCTAGGGAGAAGCCAAAGATGAGCTTGGTGTAATATTGTTAAAGATGAAAGCATAAGCCAAGTAGTGGAGGGCTAACCAATGTAGAACCGCTACATATAAGCCAACTAAACCTTCAAACCTGCAGTACCCAAAATCATTTAAAATGGTAATGCTTACCATTTGACAATGGCATTTGTATTGAACTGAACATGGTACGCCCCCTTCTCAAAATCATTGAACAATAATCAACAATTCAACATGACTACAGCTTGGAGATAAAGTAAAGGGATTAGGTTCTAAGCTTGGGCAAAACTCCATTGTTATTAACATTCTTGACCAAGATAAACGAAAATATAACATTTACATTTAAATTGGTTAAAGGTCTGAATTCAACGACAAACTGAAAAAAATAAAATAGAACTACTGTGACAAACGACTGTCCTTGATGTTTTTTGGCATTTCACTTAACTCACCATCCTGTCCTGGGTCCTCTTTGCCAAATTCTAAGCCTTGGAATGCGACCCTGGATGATCTGTACTGGCTACCGTAGGCAGACCCAAAACCCCATCCAAGGAAAAAAAGTTTACATATATAATAAATTTTAAAGAGAAGATGCAAGAATTTACATATATAATAAAGCAACAATCGCACTAATTAAATCGTTACAAAGTTCATAATTTAGCCATATGTAATTTTCAATCAATGGAATGAGTAGATCTACTGCAAACTAAAGTTAAAAGGAACACCATGCATCTAAAATCTGCAACAAAAAGGAGAGAATTTTACAAGGTTTAGAGAAAAAGCATCCTAGTTAACATAAGATCGTTGAACCTCAAAGTTATAAACCTTCATCATCAAAATTTCCAACGATAGTTATTCGTATTCCACATTTTCTCATTAGTTAATATAGACAAAAGGAGAAGAGAAATAAAGGCCAGAAATCACAGTCCCCTCATTAACTAAAAGATATCACAAGACATAAACCCCATTTCCAGCAAAGAGAAGAGTCTAAGATAAACAGGACACAAAAGGCACATTACCAATTCACTAAGCATAGACGCAGTCTTGCCTTGTATCTGTCTAACTAACAGGATTCAAATAGTAGCATAAAATTCCCAGCAACAGCAGACAAAATATTCACGGACTAATTTTAAAGCATCGCAAAAGGTATCTCCGGCAGCATATGACTGAGAGATGAAGCGATGAACAACAAATAACGCTCACTAACCGAGGATGACGAGAACATGTTCAGCACTTCATTCTCAATTAAACCTAAAGTGTTATAATCTTCAACGTGCAACTGACATCAACAACCAAGGCAAAAACAAAGTCCCTAATTCCCCTATGTCCAGCCAACAGCCATATGGTCTAGTCTGTTGGACCCTTAGTTCCAGTGACCAGAACATAAAAAAGGAAATACCCAATGTCCAACCTCGCAAATGACGAAAACAAGAATTGATAACTACTTTTCCTTGAATCAAATAACATGAAAAGAGAGACACAGGGTCGGCTCCATATAGCGAACATAAATCTCTATGCATTTAGAAACTAAAAACGAAAAATAAAGCTGAAACATAAAAAAATGAAGGTGGGCAGACCTCCAAAACCCCATCCAATTCCGAAGCCGCATCCAACGCCAAAGCCTGGGAACAAAATTGACAGAAAAGAAGCTGAAAGACGAGACATTTAGTTGAATAGAATATTAAAAAGAAATGTAAAACAAAGATGGGTATACCAAGGCCAACGCCAGACCCATTGAAGTTGTTAATCATTTTGCCTTCTTAGCTGTGAGATGCAAATCAAACTGAGAAATGAGTGAAAAAAGAAGGGGTAGTCGATTTTATTACAGTAGCATAGGGAATCAGAACTCGTTGTCAACGACAGCGTAATTGATCTTCCACGAGAAAACGATAAATCGAAAAGAGATGCAGATTTGAAACTGCGAGTATTTATTTGGCACAGTAATAGCTTCGGGTTTGCGAGTATTTCAAGGGAGAAAAGGGGGAAGTACTGACAAGAGCTCTATAAAAACTGCTTCCCATGAGGTTAAAGAAATATAACCGTTAGATAAAAAAAAGTAAAATCTGAACCGTTGAAACAAATACAAATGACAATGTCACAAGGAACCGGAAAGTCCAGGGTAAAGATCATCAAACAAAGGTTTAAATATGTAAAAGGTCCCGTATATTATTTTAAAATTTAAATTTAGTTTGGGGTGTTTTGGCAAACGGCCGATAGTTGATAGTTGGTTTGATCAATTAATTTGATTAACTGTTTATATTAAGTGTTTGGTAAAACTTAGCTGATAGCTGATATGGGTAAAATGACAAATAAGAGTATGATACATTTAGTTGTTAAGTATATATATGTTTTATAATACTTTAGTGTTTATTGGGGTGAAATTATTCGAATAAAATGATTTTGACAAGGAATTAAAAATTTTCTTAAGAAAATTAGTTAATACTTTTGAAAATTTTGAATATATATTTTTAAATTTAATATTTACAAATATTAACCTTATGGAGATTAATACATACTATTAACCTTGTATTAAATAGCAACACTACAATTTTTTCTTCACTTTCATGTTTTGCTATATTTTCTTAACTAAAATATACTTGAAAATCTAAAACAAAAAATAGAATAATAAAATAAAATTCTACTAATTCATCATTAGACGTTGCACAAAAATTACTTTATACAAGTTCATTGAAAATATTCAAGAAAGAGATACATATCCAAACAAGTACAAACAAATAAGAGTATTTACGAAATACAGTGTAGTCGTCTAACTGCCATCAAACTAGTAGTGATGTCATTACGCACTTTTGTCATTTCATTAGTACTCATACGTTCAACTTTTTGAGTGGATTCGGTATTTAAAAATGCTATCGGAAGCATAAAATTCGGATATGAATCTATGACCCTAAAAGCTGGTTCAAGAACTTTACTTAATCTGATGTAGTTATGTAAAACAAATGCAGCACAAATGATCATATTTTGATCTTGAGATGAATATATAGGCATTTTTGCTAAAATTTTCCAACGTGCCTTCAGAATGCTAAATTACCTTTCAATACAACTTCTTAAGGATGAATGAGCTCGATTAAAAATTTCTCATGCCCCTCTTGGATTTGCACTACGAAACTCTGATTGGTGAAACCTTGTCTTATGATATGGTGTCAAGTACCCTTGTCTTTCAGGGTATCATTTGTCTGCTAAGTAATATTTTCCTAAGCATGATAAAAAAAGTCACAAAATTAAAAAGCGTTTTATTTTAAAAATAAATATGCACAAACAAATAAGAATAAATGATTAACTAAAATTAAGGCATTTACCCGGAGGAGGTTTTGGAAAATTTAGATTTAGGTTCCCAATTGTATCTAGGAAAATACGAGAATCATGAGCCGATCCTTTCCAACCACTTAGCACATATGTGAAAAGCAAATCGAAATCACATGACGCTAATACATTAATGGTGGGTGTCCCTGTCCTTCCTCTATAACGCAATTGATCTTCCCTACGAAGAATAACATCTATATGAGTACCATCAATTGCTCCAATACAATTCTAAAATAAAAAAATTATTATGATATGCATACAGATAAGATGTAAATTATTACTATAGAATATCATATATTAAATAACAACATCCATTAAAAATTACCTTAAAATGTGGCATATATTTGGTGTTACTAGTAATTTATGAAGAAATGTCCTTGAATTCAGGATCTTTTGGTCTTATTATGTCCCTTGACAAGCCATCCATGGCATCTAAAACCTCTTTAAAAATTCTACTTATAGTTTCACCAGAATGTTGAAATCGCTCTTGAACATCCTGATTCGAGACTCTTTTACTTATAGTAAATACAAATAAACCCACCTTCTCCAAATTAGATATTCTATCTGAAGGAAGCAACCCATACTTGCATTTTAAATCCATGCATAGCTGGAGAAATGTTCATTGTGTCATTCTAAACATGTTAAAATAACGCTTTTCATGACAATTCAACAATTATTGCATCCATTTTTTCCTATTTGAGAAGAATTCATGTATGGTTTCTTGTGTATGTACTTTACATAGTAAAAAGATATATAACCAAATGCACAAGCTACCAAGTCTCATAATTCATTATTTTTGCGCCTCTTACGTATTATACTGCGAATAACTTGCAGATCCATACCTACAAATATTTGTATATATAAAGAAATTATACATGCTCTAAATTGTAACTCACATCAAACAATTAAGAGAACAAACATTGCTTTGGAAGTCAAAATAAAAAAGTTAAAAGTAACAATTTAACTTTAGATAAGACACTTTCACATTACAAATAAGTTTCATTACAAAATGTATATGTAGCATCAACTTGCATTAAAGCTATTGTGATGTTCAACTTGCATTAAAGCTAGCAAAAATTTGCTAAATACTAATTGAAAGTTGACTTCAAAATATGTTTACAAGTGGATAATAAAACTAACTTCAACTTGCATTAAAGTTGTTATGGTGTTCTTTTCCCCCTCTCAAACAAGTATTTAATCCATTTAAGTCTAGCATCGTCATCTGGTAGACCACTAAGGATAGTCCTTTTATGAGGATCCTCAATCAAGGTGCAAGCAAATTTTTTTTTCCAGAGTACTAGGTATTAAGCTAGGCAAAGATACTAAGTTCGCTAAAGAATCAGCAAGTGTAAGAGAAGATTCAACATTTGAATGAGAAGATTCAACGAGTAAGTGTGCTTCAATATTCATTAACTTCATATCTTTAATGTTCCTCTTAGTAACAACTTGAATCATAGCATCGAGTTTCTCCAATAACAGTGTTGATCCTCCAACTCTCCTAGACGATTCAACCTTAAAACTTTTATTACTCCCAAAAGCATCATTCTCAGAGGCTCGTTTGCTGCCTCTTCTTCCAACTTTTTGTTCATTAAATCTAGGAGAAGGGGAATGAATTGAGCTATAATCATTCCAAACTTCTTACCATTCCATATTAGCTTGCGTAAGGCTTACGACATTACTCTCTCTCCACACATCATCATAATCAGAAACAACACTACCAATATTATAATTAAGGGAGAAGGAGCATATATTGTTTCCTTTTCATGCTTAGCAGGAGTAAACTTAAGAACCCCTTGTGCAACTGAAACTCTAAACAATTGTTCTATCTTATATTCTAGTTCGGGTTCAATACTTTCATCTTGAAATGCTTTAAAATGTGTGTTTTTCTATAAAGCAAGATAAATATAATAAATTCTAAAAATTTAAACCAACTTAGTTTGTGTAATTTTTGATAATAAAGTAATAAAGCAAGTGTAGATAAATATGATAACCTCAATTTTCTTCGTCCACCACTCCTCACTAGCGCTTATTGTTCCCTTTTCATGATCCCAACCTAATCATGTTTCATTTCCTTTTAAGGCTTTCCAAAGACTCTATCTATTCTTTATCCAATCCCACTTGTTCTTAAGCTTAGTCTTCTCATATGTTAAGCCCGTCTTTTTTTGAAATTGCAGTTCTATCATCTTTCATGGCACTCTTTGTGAGATCGCCACACCACTTTTCCCTTACTTTTTTCAGCATATTGGATAAAAAATCACAAAATATGTTTACATTTTCTTTCGACCAACTAGCCCTACTTACATCTTTCCCCCACTCTCGCTTTCTTCATTGTTCTTTTTCTTCCTTGGTGCCATCTAAGTAGTATATAACATAATTAAATTAACTTATTTTGACTTATATACCTCTTAAAAATTTTGAAGCAAAAACACTAACATGTCCAATAACCATTGTGATCAGATAACATTCCAATCCAGTATTACTCATAATGTCTTGTCACCAAATTACCATATCAAGCAAACATATCACTTTATTGGACAATACAATAATGTGATACATATAACATCAAAAACAAGGGTGAGTCTAACGTGCGACATGTCTAGGGTGCGGATAAACGATGACAAGTTTCGAAACTTGTCATCAAGCTGAAAATGTTAGACATCTTGATAACATTTTCGATTGATTTTTTTTAGTTTTTTCTACAAGTATTGATGCTTATTTTTTAAGTTTCGATACTTTGACCCAAACTGAAAATTCATCAAAAAAAACTAAGTATCGATACTTACAAAATAAGTATCGATACTTGTAGAAGAATTCAAAAAACCAACCGAAAATATTATCAAGAAGTCTACATTTTTCAGTTCAAGGATAGGTACTTGTAGAAAAACTCAAAAAAAAAAACAACAACCAAAAACAAACATTTGAACAAGTAGGTAACAAATACTATAGAGATTGGAAACTAAACTCAAATCTTAAACTTTAATCTAAACTTGGAGGGCTTCTCTTCTTTTATCATGCAAATATTTTTTTATACAAAATCACATCACCAAAGAAAAAAAAATGATTAATGATAGGAGGCAGAGATGAGTGAATTATCTTGCAAAAGAATCTTGCACAAGAAAAAAAATAAATACAAATCATTAAAAGCATAGAAGAAAAGAACTAACCTTAATGGGTGAAATTATCTTGCAAAAGAATCTTTATGGTTTGGTTGCTTGATGTTGTAGTTTGATGATGGAGAATATTGTGATAAAAGATTCGTAGATTAGAATGTAGGCTATTTTATTAGATTAGGTTTTATGGCAAAGATGTAATTATGGAAATAACATGGTCAAGTACGTCAATTAACATCTTATTTTGCAATCAGCTCTTCCAATCTGCTAGATTTTCCAGCATTTTCTATTTTAGCTTATTATGCACAATCAACTCTTTCAAAAAGATGTTTACCAAACACTAAAAATAGATGATTTGACTACCAATCAACTATTTTGTGCCCAAATAAGCTAAAACTCTTTGAAAAAGTTATTTACCAAACACCCCCTTTATATACTTCATTTTTGTGAATGTGAGTTTCTATATTATTTTTTATTTGAAAATTTTAGTTCATTAGTTGAATTATGTTCAATTTTAATGTTAAATTTTTATCTAACAACTACAAGAAGTAAAACAACTTTTTACTCATATATTTACAATTTTTATCAATTTAATCGTAAATCTTTAAAAATAAATAATAAAAGAACACTAATTAAAGAATAAAAAATTCAATTATCTATGTTTACAGCTTTTTAAATGTAAAATTGTAAATGTAAAGGACTAAAAAAATTGTTTTGTATTTTTTATATCTGTCAGGTCAACAATTAACGATGAAATTAAACAAAAGTTAGGAGAAGGACCTAAATTTTTAAATAAAAATAATACATGACTCAATTTGGCAACATAAGTGACCCCAATAGAAAAGAGAATGTCGATATCTTAGGAGACATGAGTTCAAACAGCTCGTCTGCAAGGTGTGTCTATATTATGAAAGACTACAAAAAATAAACCAATACTACCATGATGAGATCACACCATATGCTAAAAATATTACACATTACACAAAAAATCAAAATAATTTTTAAAAATTATAAATATTTAATATTTAAAACATTTAGAAGTATTTAAGAAAGTATTTCAGTACATAATATTTTTTTGGAAAATATGTAATCTTCAATGATCAATGAGTTTTTTCTAAAAATCATTATTATAATTTATTACTTAAGGGTTAACAATTTAAAATTGAAATGTAAATATAAAAACTTTTCTTGTCGTTGACTTCTCTCTTTATTTTCTTTTTCATTGAAATTTTAGAGGCGGTTGGTCGTTTCTCCTTTCAACGGTTGACCTCCCGCCCCTTGATTTTTTTCTTTTTTTCTCATTCTTTTCTTTTTGATCTTTACGGCTTCCCAATCTACTCTCTATGTCTATGTTTCAATACACATGTTTGGTTCATTCGTTTGAGAGCCTTCTTCGATAAGCACGATTCTAATTCGAGTTCTTTTTGTGAGATGGTCAGTCGAAAGAGGGAAAAAGGGTTTCGATCATACCTATTGTTTGGGAAGGATGGGCGTTGTATTTGCCGCGAGGCTTCAACCCCGGTGAACGGCACTAGAAAGACAAGGAGCGGCGCCGTCAGTAAGATTTGAGGGGTGAGGAAGAGTTTGGTTTAGGGTAAAAATAGAAGATATAATTAAGGTTAGTTTTTATTTTTTTAATCTGTTTTAAAATCAAATAATAAAACCCTTTCTAATTATTTTGAAGCCACCTCCCAAAACGGCACCGTTTTTTGGTAGCCTGACCTACGCGTTGACCCTGAGACACGGGGAGGATCCACGCATTTTGGGTCAATGGGCAAATTACCTCCCAGGTCCCTACCTTTTGTTCTACCTCGTTTTTCATCCAGGGACCAATTGCACTTTTGGTCCTTATGGTTTTTATTTTCTTTCTTTTCTCGTTTATTTATGTTTTTGCCCCTTTATTTTCTTTTTTTAATATGGTCCTTTTCTAGATTTTAGTTATTTTGCAGTATTTAATTTAATGCCCTTTTATTTCCGTTTTTATATTTTTAGCATCTTTATTTCATGTTTTTTATTTTGGTCCAATATATATATATTATATGTATAGTTATTTTATATTTATTATGTAATGTTACATATTTATATTCTAAAGTTTTATATTGTTATGTTATATTAAATTTCATTAAACATATATATTATAATTATATGTTATATATGTTATTATATAGTATTTATGTTATATATTATATATATGTATTACATTTTACGTATATATATACAAATAGTATCATGTTATATTATGTATATATGTTTATTTATATATATATATATATACATATATTGTATATACAAATTATATTAGTTTTTTTCTTATATTTCACATTTTTGTTTTTATGTTTTTATTACATATTCGAATATATTAATTGCCACTGTGATGCTCCCTTTTCCGACGGTAAAGTTGGTTACTAGTCTGAGACGTAGATGGTAGTTTTCGTTTATCCCTCGAATACCGGAGCTTTTCAAATAAACCCGCATATATAATCAAATTTTAATGGCACTTAAACTCGAAAATTTTGATATTAATAAAAATGCTAATCGATTTGGTACCAATTTTTTGGGCGTATCGGGGGTGCTAACCCTTCCCCGTACGTAACTGATTTCTGAACTCAAACTTTTGAATATCTGGTTATTTTATGATGTCTGGCCTACCGAAGTGGCCGGTGGCGACTCTATTTTTTTAAAAATCCATTATTTAATTTCTAAAAATCTAATTTTCATTTTTTAATTTTCCCCATTCTATCAAATTTCCTTTAAAAAAAAATTCCCCATTTCCCCGCACATAAATATATAAATATGAATATTGTAAAATATTTAAATTTTTTGGGGTAGTCAAGAAAACCCCGATGATAGATGGCGACTCTGCTAGGGACCATTTTTTAAGAAAGTCAAGCCGTGAGTCGATTACCGTTTTTATTAATATTGAGTTTAAGTGCCATATAAATTAATATTCACTTATATATTCAGGTATTATTTTAACGCATTTTTTTCATAGCATACCCGATCGTTTAAGTGGGGGAAACGCTATTGCTTTCGTGGGGATACTGTTCCTCTGTATAGGCCTAGCAAGTACCTTCGGGGCTCTAGTACTCTATGTTTTCGTGGGAATATCGTTTCTTCGTATGGACATAGAGGAATGGGTTCCCCTAAATTGAACCCGGTTGAAAAGAGCCTATAATGGGTGATGACCGGGGGCCTTGCTACCCTTAGTAGGGAACATCGAGGACAATTCGAGTACCCTTTTTAGCACCAAACATGTATAAAGTGGCCCATAGAAGTCTACCTTGTAGAACCATACGGAACTTTGCCTATTAGAGGTCATCCGGTTTAGGCTTTGGTGCCATTAATTGCATATGTAAAGTTTTTAATTTCTCTACTTTGTGCCTTATTTATCATTTGTTTATTTAATTATTTTAATTGATACTAACTTGTTTTGTCCTTATATTTATATTGCATCCATTTCATTCGCACTATGGTTGCATGACATCATCACAATTTCATTTGCATAGAGCATTGACTCGTGAATGGCGAACAATATGGAAAGCATTCGTACATCGAGAAAATCTAGTAACCTAGATGTCGATTAAACGCAATATTCAAAGGTTGCAATTCTCGTATAGTTGCGGGTGTTATTCCACGAACGCCATGTCTAAATCAATGCTTTTGCATTTAGAACGTATGCCTTGCATCTACATGCATTTCAAATTTTGGAACTGGCCCTTAGGATGTCCCAGAGCATTAATGCCAGACAAAGCAAAAGTTGATTCATTCAGAGCCACTTACAAGAATTTGGTCTTGGGGCATGTCAAAAAGTGCTCTCCGCATTTTTTTACAAACACTGTGCCTCTAACAAGGCCTCAGTCTGGGGGCATTCTCTGTCAAGGTTCACCCTTTGCTACCGAGCCAAACTTTCGTATCCCAAAATGTCTACTCAACTTCCATCATCGACAGTGCTTTGCCTGACCCAAAAGTGATAAGCCGCCATGAACCAACACACAACTTATGAACCCAACTTAGGGGGTAACAAAATGTTCTTCAAAGTTTCAAATTTACTATAAGAGTAGTTTCAGACGATGGCATAGAACGAAAAAAATTTAGGGGCATGCACCCAGATGAAAGCTGATTCAAAAAAGGTGGTCAAACCCAAGAAGAGGTTGGGGCACCGCCAAGATCCTGACAGGACCAGTGAGGAGTCAAGCCATAAAAAATCATGTCACATTCATGCATTTAGCTGCCTTATCTTGCATTGAATCATTTTTGCATACATCATACATTTATATTAAGTGCATACGCTAAAATCACCATGCATTTAGGATAGACACATGCATTTAGGCATAAAATTCATGGATGCATTTTTTCTTTTACATACAAACAGGTTTGAAGAAGAGACTGAACATCCTCAACATAGGGGCAATCATGATGGCCAACCTTAGTCTTGGAAGAGGCCAAACACACAAAAAATGTGGAAATATCTAAATAAAAGGTATCAACCACAAATTTTTGAACAATTACTAACAAATGCTTTTTTTTCCTTTTTAGGATCTCATTTCTCCGATAAGGGTGGGGCAGACATCAACATTTCCCGGATTCTCATTCCTTCCAATAGAAGCAACATGTTCTAGATCTTATCCTCTGATGATGGAAAAGTAGAGAAATTTTTTCCAAGCATTGTCCCACTGTCAGTGGCGCATCAATCCAACATCTTACAAATCATGCCTCCGTTAGTAATGGTAGGCCCACTTAGTGTAGATCTTGTGTAACCCCCTAAACTCGTCTATGCAGAATGCCTAAGCCTAGGAGGTCACATTTGGGTCACCAGAACAACCCACAGTAAAAACAAAAGAAAACTCTTAGAAATACATTTTAAAGTGCAAAATAAATTTTCTGTTAATACCATATTAAAATTTCATTTGCAAAAAAAACTAAAATCCAGAAAACATAATACAGACTCAAATCATAAAAATAAAACGTGACATACATACCCACTAATACACTGGAACCGTACTCCATGTGCAATGCCAAGGGAACTCCCAACTGATATCGGTCATAAATCCACGATCGGATTCCTTTAACCTGAAAAGGTAAAAATAACGTGAGCTTGGAAAAGCTCAGTAATACAAAACTACTAAATGAGGTTGTACGCAACAAGCAAGTGATAGGTTAATCAGAACTGGTACGAGGAGCCAACATCAAAATATTTCAGCACAAATTGTAGTTCATAAAGATGTTACACATAAAGGTAACAAGGTTGTTCTTTATTCGATCACATGGGTGTTAGGCAATAAGCATATAGCCCGGAGATTCAAAAGAGAAATAGATTACAGAAGTTAATTCAGAGAAAGAGTTTAATGTATCGCATTAAGCACATATTAGAACATACTGGGAGTTTCTAACATTGATAAATTAATTCAGTAGAGTAGATTTCAGAAAAGAACATAAATTTTATTTTAGATTATCAAACTACCCTCTAACTTACAGAAAGACTTACCCTAGGCCCATTGGGCCTAGGAGCTTACTTAAGGGAATGCCTTAGGTCCAGAAGGTCTTACCAGCGCTGAGCCTATAGATCTTCAATCATATCTCAGAAGTACCCTGTATCAGATAGTTTTATAAAGTCAGACAAAATGACGATAAAACAAATAATCATACATATATTTTCAAAATATCAGAAATCAGAGTAAGTTTTTTTAGATCAGACTCAGAGATATATTTTTAGACAAATAGAATTTATGATTCAGATCAGAGAGATAGAGTCTTAGTTTCAGACCAGAAAGAATATACATGTGCAAGAAACGCATTTAAAAGGTTTGATCGACACTTAGGAATCCTTGATAATTACTAACAGAAACACTATTCTCCAGTCCCTTCTAGACTAATTTTAAGATTAAGGACCTTATTCGAAAGAGTTAGATAATCATTGACTTCATCCAAGTATACAAGAATTTTATCTCAAGGTCAGTCACAATTCTGATATATCCTAATTATTCAAGAAATCAATTATACTCGGAGAGTACCAGACAATTTGCTCATAAGGACATTTTGGGTCCTTTTGACTCCCAAAGGCAATTTAGTAAAAACAACCCAAAAAGGGTAACATTTAAAACTCGTAAAAATCCAAGGCTTTTAAACGGCTAATCAGACTTTCAAACCGATCGCTTTCGTCATATGAAAATACTGTTGCAGTTTTCTGTATCCAAACAAATACACCTTACAAATGTTCATTTCTTAGTTTTGGTAGCCTTATATAGTTAAACTGATCACCCTTGTAATCATTATTGGTCTTTCACTGCGTAGTTTAACATCTCTTTTCATTTTAATAAACCAATACAAAGCGGTATCTGAGTTAACCATCATATCTGAGTTATGTTTCTTGACCCTTACAAATAATACGATTATCAATATTTTTTTTATCCGAGTTAAAATTCTCAAGGGTATTCTCTTATGTCGATTCATGTCGGTAACTTAATCATTCCAGAGGTCAAAGATATCTTAGCCATTTTATAAGTTTTGCCGCTCGAATATATTTCGATCATTTTGGTCATTTTAGCCATTATGGTCCTTCCAAATAATTTATTCATTTTAGAACCCGAGCATATCTATCACTCGATTAATTTTAAATTCAGCGCTTGAAAATATTTTAATCATTACAATCATCCAATCAATTCAGTCTGTCATTTAGATCAACTCGACAATTCTGAAGTACTTCTAGAAACTTTATCTTCAAAGCTTTATCCAGAATTCCAATTAAATTCAAGTATTTTATTTTCTCACTCACTAGCATAATGATACTGAGATCTTTCCCACCAGTTTAAGGATTTCAGACAACATAATTGTTTTATCACATAAAGTGTATATTCCAGATCATTTCCTTAGTTGGGGGTATAATTGTTATTTGAACATTTTGAAGGCAATTTTGTCATTTAGCGTCCAATTATTCAAGACATCAATTTCGTTAACATAAAATCAGAAATGGTTATTTAATGATTATTAATTAATCACTGGACTCAGAAATCATCTCGACTATCAAACTTTTTATTCAATTATTCAATCTTGTTCGGATTACCCTTCTTATTTTTCGCAAATGATTAGACTTATTAGAGCTAACCGTACTCTTAATCAAAATCACACATGAATTAACCAGATACCACTATGTTTCATAGAACATGCAAGAGGTAGCAAAGTATTACCTTGATTCGGTGTTACACCAGTCGAATTTTAAAACTTTCTTCAATCGCTCTTGAACCCGAATTTGAAGTCCACTAAAATCAGATATGTAGCCGTGAAATCCTTCAATCAACCTAGCCATTAATCAGTCCTTATTATCAAGTCTATTGCTCTTTAAACTGAAAAGCAATCACATATACAAATTTAGGTTCAATGTCAATTTTGGAAGCTTTCAGGTTAGAATTTCATAAAACCGACTTCAAAAACAGACTCAGGACGTCAAAAAATATAAAATAAGGGTTTTCAAAAAATTTGATTTTTGGGCCAAAGTCAACACTGACGTCAGCGATCAAAGTCAACACTGATGTCATGCTGACATCATCGGTCAATAGTCAATAATCAATGTTGATGTCAGCAGTCAACGCTAACATCAACGGTTAACAGTTTGACTCAAACGGGTTGACTCAGTCGGTTGACTCACTGAGTTGAGTCGGTCTAGTTGGCTCACTGAGTTAACTCAGTTAATGGGTCGAGTCGGGTTGGACGGGTCGAACGTGTCAGGTTAACATGGATCGAGTCAGGTTGGGTTAAACAGGTTCAGATTTGGGTCAAAACAGACCGGTCTATTATAACTGGTTCAGGTGACTCGGCTCATCTCAGTTCAGAGCGGTTTAAGGCCGGTTCGAACCGGTCGATTCCAGACCACCGTCTAGGGCGGTCAAAAATCGCCCCAGACAGCGTGTAAAACCCACGCGCGGTCTTTCAGGGCCTAAAAAACACCCCTTTCGACGGCGTGAACTCAATTTTTGTAGCAAAACACAAATATTCACCAACCAGACCCTTTTAAACTCAGAAAAATCATCAAAACAAAAACCTTACCCAACTGCTTTGGTGTTTCTAATGAAGCCTCGACCGGCGACAGATCGTGACGATACGGGAGGGATAGGCTCGACTCGACATGAGGAGTTCGATGCCGACGGTGGCACATTACCTAGGTAGCTGAGGCAGCCGAAAAAAGATAAAAAGGCATGGCAATTTTTTGGGGTTTCAAGCTGTGACTTTAAGTGGCCCCTCGTGGCAGTTGGTACGGTAGCTATACTCATGGCGATCGTGGCTGGAATCAGGGTTCGTCGGTGAGCACACTACGTGTGGCGGTGTTGACGACGAAGCGGCGATGAGGACTGACAGCGATGCCATTGAACGAGTTTGATGAGGGAATTTTCTAGAACAAAAATAGTTGCTGAACAGACTTGAATGTGATTAGTTGGGGGGTTAGTTCGATATACTAATTGCTCAATACCCCAAATTCACGGCTTAAAGGCGTTGTGGTGTGGATAAATTTCAAGAGCTGTGTTAGCTCAATTGGTTAACCCCATGGCTACATTTTCATTCTTTTCCATCCTTTTTTTCAACTCTTTTCTTTCTTTGTTTACACACTCGTACACATAAATATAAGTGGGTGTTACATCTTGCTTCCGTCGGTGGTGTTGCAAATCAAATTTTCCATCCGAATCCTCTTTCTTTGTCGGTGTTGTAGCGAATCCCACATTTTACTGATATATTCTCCCCGTCAGTGGTGTAGCAGATCAAATCCTATTCAGGTCTTGCCTCTTCGATGGTGTTGCAGCTAGACCAAACTTTTCCTCGGAAGTTACCTTTTCATTATAGTTGTAGCAAAAATCAAAAAAGAAAGAATTCAAAAAAATAAAAAACCAAAAAATCAAAAAAAATCAAAAAAATAAAAAGAATCAAATAAAAAAATCAAAAGGAAAAATCAAGTTGTTGCCATTCGCCAATCTTGCTCCTCCGTTGATGGTGGAGTAAGATCCAAGTTGCTGTTATTTGATTTAGCCCTTCCGTTGATGGTAAGGCTAGTTTCAAATTGCCAAATTTGTAACACCCATAAATGTATATCCGTAATACGAATATACATTGCAGATGTTACTAAAACATATACTGAATTTTTTTAACTCTTTGGTAAACAACAATTTTTATAAATTTCAGCTGAAAACAATTCTGGACAACTGTAGCTAGTTTTAACCCTGAATTGGTTTATAAAACATAAAATTTAGTTATTTAAAAGAAAATATTGTTCAGGGTGAAAACGTCGCTTGTTGCCTAGACCCTTTCTTGATTATAAAAATTCTGAGCGATAAGATTTAAATTCTGGTTAAATTGTTATACTTTTAACTTGCTGGTAACATTAGTTCATTTTCATATTCCATGTATCCTTGTACTATCATACTTCGAAAATATATATACTTTAAAGCTTGCAATACAGTTTTCTTGAAAATATAATTACATGCCCACTAGTTCCTGACTATTTTAAAGATGTGCGTACTTTCACTTACCGATAACTTGACTTCCAAATGAGTGACTCCTCCTTGCTAATTCTAATTTGAAGAACCTACGTGGGAAATAAAACACACGCAAAGTACGAACTTAGTGAGGCAGTTAAACTTATTTATTTTAAAAACATGAAATAATGTAATACAGTGTGTCATATATAAAAGTGCATTTCTTTTTCTCTATAACATGGCAAGTATATCACAATGTATATATGTCATGTATCATAACTATCATATAAATCATGTTATTAGTGCATATTATATTCTCTATCATGGACATGCTTTCATCATGTAATCATTTACATATCATGTACTCTATCATGATCATTCTTCCTTTATGCCATCATTTGCATAACATGTATTCTATCATGTATGTTATGTCCTTCTCGATCATGTGACATGTAACTTCTTTTTCATGTATCATGTATTCATGTAACATTTGTATCATGTATCATATAACATCTCTATCATGTAACATCTCTGTCATGTAACATTTCTATCATGTATCATGTTCTTTCATGTAATCATCTTGTTATATTATCATCGTGTCTGGCTAGAGGCCCATGGAAACCTCGTAGCCTATCTGCACCGTAGTGCCTTATGGAGTACGTACTCGAGAGGATGCTCTTTGCTCCTCATATAAGGACGCTCTTTGCTCCTTATATTAAAACACCTCGTTAGTGAATTTTGCACCATGGGCTTGGATCCCCAGGGTGTATCTTGTTTCATTTTAACTTGTTCCATTTTAATCTTGTCATTGTTCATATTTCATGTATGCATAATGCATCATTATTTATGGAAACAATCATTCGTACCTGGTATTCCACCAATCTTTCCATGTCGAGCAATGTATCATATCACGTATTATAGAGAAATGTAATACCAATTTCAACATAATGCAAACATATAGAAATTCACTAACCTTGGCCATTTATTAATATGCCTCACTAAGCTCTATTGATCCTTTCCTTTATAGTACCTCAAACCTTCTTTTGATTCAGATCCAACTTCATTTATCACATGAATATAAGTAAAGATTTGTTAGATTCACTTCTAACAATATTTCAATTAAGCTATTTAATCATTCAACATAAAAAATTTCGATAAATTTCTTTCCTTCCTTATACTGTTCACAAACTCATTTTTGGTCCTTAATGACCATTTTGATCTTCAAATAATTCTTCTAATCTTGCTAACCAACATTAGACACAAATTCTCTCAATTTCCATATTATGTCAACTTGCACTACCATCAAAGATTTACTTCTACAGGGCAGAATACATACTGAATCTTAATCATCTTTATACCGTAGAAACTAGATTCGATAAAGGTTCTGACGGTATAAGCCACATAATTTAATAAAATCTATAAAAATTATGAAAATTCATCAAACACCCGTTTACAAGGCTATCCTGACAGAAACTATTCTGTAATTTTTCTGACCTTTATTCGATTAAAAATTAATATCTTTTAACTCAAAACTCGAAATCAGTTTTCGTTTGTTGGAAACAAAACTAGATTCGATAATCTTTTCAACCATATAAACTAATAGCCCAGATTCAATTTGTACGATTTATGGCAAATTTTCAAAGTCGAATTCCAATAATGAATTTCGGAACATACTACTATTTTGTTTCTGACATTCCATCACTTAAAAATTCATATCTTTTGATATATGAATCGAAATCAGTCACTTTTTGTTTTAAACGAAGCTAGACGAATAAATCTTTACATCGATATAAAATTCACCATCTAACCATTTTTGTAGAATTTATGGTGAATTTTCAAACTTACTATCAAATCCAATTTTCCTACCCAACTCCCATAAATAACTTCAAACTTTATATTAATTTCTCCTTACTTTGCTATTTTTTCAATTTGGTCCCCTTACTTGATTCAAACCACTAATGTATCACTTTCTTCAACAAATAATTATTCAAGAAATAATTCCCTCTAATTTTTCGTTCTTTCCGAAATAGTCACTAAAAATGCAAAGATAAGGATTCAAGCTTCTTAACTTTGCAAATTAGTCCTCAAATCAACATTACTACTTGAATTCTATTATTTCAACTAAAATTCAGATTTAATCATTCTCTAAAACCACATTTCCAAATTGGTCACTTAACTTTGACAATTTGTCAAAATGGTCACTAATTCGATTCAACATCGGTTTAACATTCTAACTTCAATTTCACATCTCCAACTTAAATAATAACATAAATACACTTCAAAATCATAAAAATCAGATTAGTCTTTTAACTTTCTGAATTGCTGAAATGGTCCCTATACCTTTAATTAGGGTTTTGTTTCCAAATAACAATTCAAGCTTACTAGATCATTTATCCAACATAACACACCCTAAATCAAACTTGAATCCATAAACCCTAATCATCTTCGTACAAACTAAAATATGTAGGGTTTAAATCTCAACTTAGTAACATGATTTTAACATTATACTAGCTTGATTTCAACTTGAATTTCATCATGAAATCATAAAATTCCAAAAGCCCCAAAGTTTTTCCATAAAACCTAATTTCTTCTCATGCAAAAATTCTCATCAATCAAGCATGTTTTACATGAACTATTTACTCCAAAATATAGAACTTGAAGAGTAGAACAACTTTGCAGTTGAAAATATTACCTGAAAATCGAGTTTCAGGGCTTGAATCGAACTTGGAAATTTTCTCCTCTTTCCCCTTTATTTTCAAAATGAAGAAGATGAAGAGTAGTCTTCATCTTTTGGTTCTTTAACTTTCAATCTCTACAATTATGCCACTTGTAAATATAAATGAATTTTAAATTTATTTAAATAGTGAAATTACTAAAATGCCCTTTTAATCCAATGGTTGAGATTTAGTCTCATCAAAATTAATGGCCAAGATCTCATTCATGTGTATTTTGAACTTTCAAAATTGCCCTCAAAGTTTCAAAATATTTCAAATATTCCATCCATGTCAAAGGACCAATCATGTAATCATTTATATATCATGTACTCTATCATGATCATTCTTCCTTTATGCCATCATTTGCATAACATGTATTCTATCATGTATGTTATGTCCTTCTCGGTCATGTGACATGTAACTTCTTTTTCATGTATCATGTATTCATGTAACATTTGTATCATGTATCATATAACATCTTTATCATGTATCATGTAACATCTCTGTCATGTAACATTTCTATCGTGTATCATGTTCTTTCATGTAATCATCTTGTTATATTATCATCGTTTCTGGCTAGAGGCCTATGGAAACCCCGTAGCCTATCTGCACCGTAGTGCCTTGTGGAGTACGTACTCGAGAGGACGTTCTTTGCTCCTTATATTAAAACACCTCGTTAGTGCATTTTGCACTATGGGCTTGGATCCCCAGGGTGTATCTTGTTCCATTTTAACTTGTTCCATTTTAATATTTTCATTATCCATATTTCATGTATGCATAATGCATCATAATTTATGCAAACAATCATTCGTACTTGGTATTCCATCAATTTTGCCATGTCGAGCAATGTATCATATCACGTATTATAGAGAAATGTAATGCCAATTTCAACATAATACAAACATATAGAAATGCACTCACCTTGGCCATTTATTAATATGCCTCACTAAGCTCTATTGATCCTTTCCTTTATAGTACCTCAAACCTTGTTTTGATTCGGGTCCAACTTCATTTATCACATGAATATATGTAAACATTTGTTTGATTCACTTCTAACAATATTTCAATTAAGCTATTTAATCATTCAACATAAAAATTTTCCATAAATTTCTTTTCTTTCTTATACTGTTCATAAACTCATTTTTGGTCCTTAATGACCATTTTGATCTTCAAATAATTCCTCCAAGCTTGCTAACCAACATTAGACACAAATTGTCTCAATTTCCATTTTCTGTCAACTTGCACTACCATCAAAGATTTACTTATACAGGGCATAATACATACTGAATCTTAATCACCTTTATACCGTAGAAACTAGATTTCATAACGGTTCTAACGACATAAGCCACATAATTTAATAAAATCTACAAAAATTATGAAAATTCATCAAACTCCTGTTTACAGGGCTGTCCTAACAGAAATTGTTTTGTAATTTTTCTGACCTTTATTTGATTAAAAATTAATATCTTTTAACTCGAAACTCAAAATCAGTTTCCGTTTGCTGGAAACGAAACTACATTCGATAAAATTTTCAACCATATAAACTAATAGCCCAAATTCAATTTGTACGATTTATGGCAAATTTTCAAAGTCGAATTCCAATATTGAATTTCGGAACAGACTGCCATTATGTTTTCTGACCTTTCATCACTTAAAAATTCATATCTTTTGATATATGAATCAAAATCAATCCCCGTTTATTTTAAACGAAACTAGAAGAATAAATATTTACATCGATATAAAATTCACCATCTAACCATTTTTGTAGAATTTATGGTGAATTTTCAAACTTACTACCAAATCCAGTTTTCCTACCCAACTTCCATAAATAACTTCAAACATTATATTAATTTTTCCTTAATTTGCTATTTGTCAATTTGGTCCCCTTACTTGATTCAAACCACTAATGTATCACTTTCTTCATCAAATAATTATTCAAAAAATAATTCCCCTAATTTTTCGTTCTTTCCGAAATAGTCACTAAAAATGCAAAGATAAGGATTCAAGCTTCTTAACTTTGCAAATTAGTCCTCAAATCAACATTACTACTTGAATTATATTTTTTCAACTAAAATTCAAATTTAATCCTTCTCTAAAGCCTCATTTCCGAATTGGTCACTTAACTTTGACAATTTGTCAAAATGGTTACTAATTCGATTCAACATCAATTTCACATCTCCAACTTCAATAATAACATAAATACACTTCAAAATCATAAAAATTTAGATTATTCCTTTAACTTTCAGAATTGCCTGAATGGTCCCTATACCTTTAATTTAGGGTTTTGCTTCCAAATAACAATTCAAGCTTACTAGATCATTTATCCAACATCACAAACCCTAAATCAAACTTGAATCCTTAAAACCTAATCATCTTCATACAAACTAAAATATGTAGGGTTTAAATCTCAACTCGGTAACATGATTTTAACATTATACTAGCTTGATTTCAACTTGAATTTCATCATGAAATCATAAAATTCCAAAAGCCCCAAACTTTTTCCATAAACCCTAATTTCTTCTCATGCAAAAATTCTCATCAATCAAGCATGTTTTCCATGAATTATTTACACCAAAAGATAGAACTTGAAGAGCAGAACAACTTTGCAGTTGAAAATATTACCTGAAAATCGAGTTTCGGGGCTTGAATCGAACTTGGAAAATTTCTCCCTTTTCCCCTTTATTTTCAAAATGAAGAAGATGAAGTGTAGTCTTCATCTTTTGGTTCTTTAACTTTCAATCTCTACAATTATGCCACTTGTAAATATAAATGAATTTTAAATTCATTTAAATAGTGAAATTACTAAAATGCCCTTTTAATCCAATGGTTGAGATTTAATCTCATCAAGATCAATGTCCAAGATATCATCCATGTGTATTTTGACGTTTCAAAATTGCCCTCAAAGTTTCAAAATATTTCAAAAATGACATCCATGTCAAAGGACCAATTTGCCCTCTAACTAGACTTTATTTACAACAAGTCTTAAAAATTGTCAACCCATTAAAGTGAACCAAATTGGTTGCATTCCAACCGGCCTCATTCCAAAATATCTTATATTTTATTTATGGCATTTATTCGATCCAAATATTTGAATTTCACTTAATACGATTTCCAAATTTTCATTATTTGACCTTTATTGCTTTATAGTCACTCCATCAGAATCTAACTAAATCTAGTTAGAATCCAACCAAAAATAATAAAATATTTATAAAATAATATTTTATGAATTTTCCATAACCTTTGGAACTATCTTTAAAATTTAAACTCGATCTGATGTGCCAATAATTACCAAGAAGTTTATGAAGTACAATCCCTACTTGAAAATCTTATAACAATAATCTATTACGAATATTGTTGACTCATGCTGAATCCTTTTTATCAATCAAAAACACTAACATATAACTTTCCCAGTAGGTCACCTATCCTTGTGCTACTCTGGGCTGAGCACGTTTAACAATTTTTATTCGATCCAAAATACGATTTCCAAATTTCCGAACTTTATCACTTTATAGCCATTAATATAAACTCCGTACGAAAAATCCGGGTAGTATGGAGATGTTACTCTTGGGAGTGAACTATTCATTTATAGGGTTAGATTACATAACTTTTAAAAATTATACTTTAGTCCCTAAACTTTTCCAAAGTTTATATTTTAACCCCTAAACTTTCAAAAATTACATTTTGGTCACTAGTCAAAAATTTGGGATATTACAAATTATCAGATTTTGTCCTTCCATTGATGGTGTGGCTGGGTCCAAGTTGTTATCCAATCATGCTCCCCCGTTGATGGTGTAAAATGGTTCAAGTTAGTATTCTGCTTCTCCATTGATGGTGTAGTGGAATAAAAATTGTTTTCTGATCCCCTCCTTCCGTTGATGGTGTGACTGGGTCCAAGATGCTATCCAATCATTCACCTTCGTTGATGGTGTAGCATGGTTCAAGTTAGTGTCTTGCTTCTCCGTTGATGGTGCAATAGAATACAAATTGTTATCTGATCCCTTTCCTCTGTTGATGGTGTGATTGGGTCCAAGCTGCTATCCAATCATGCTACTTCGTTGATGGTGTAGCAAGGTTCAAGTTAGTGTTCTGTTTCTCCGTTGATGCTGCAGTGGAATTCAAATTGTTATATGATCCCTTCCATCTGTTGATGGTGTGGCTGGTTCCAAGTTGCTTAACTTCAATCATGTTTCTCTGTTGATGGCATAGTAGGATCCAAGTGCTGAAATCCGATCTTATCACTTCATTGATGGTGTGGATAGATCCAACTTTATAAACTTTTAGTTCATCCTCTTCTTCGGTGTTGTAGCTGAACCAAATTTTCCAAATTTCGATCATGCCTCTTCGTCAGAGTCGTAGCTTGATCGTAAAAAAAACAACCATCTGATCCTGCCTCTTCGTTAGAGTCGTAGCTGGATCAAATCATTAGACCTTGCCTTTTTGTTGGGGTTGTAGCTTGGTCAAATCTAACTTTCGGTTCTGCCTTTTCGTCGGTGTTGTAGCTGAACCAAATTTACTAACTTTCGGTTTTGCCTCTTTGTCGGTGTTGTAGCTAGACCAAATTCACTAACTCTTGATCCTGCCTCTTCGTCGATGTTGTAGCTGGGTCAACATTACTAACTTTAGACCTTGCTTCTTCGTCGGTGTTGTAGCTTGGTCAAAATTTATTAACTTTCAAGTTTAATCAATGTTGTAGCTAGAAAATTAAAGAAAAGAAAAAGAAGAAAAGAAAAGAAAGAAAAAGAAAGAAAGAAATTAAAGAAAAAACAAAAAAATAAAAAATGCCAAAAAAAGAAAAAAAGAAAAATCAAAATGAGCTTTTAATTATGCGATCCTGCCTCTTCGTCAGAGTTGTAGCTGGATCAGACATTAGAACTTTCATCCATCGATCCTGTCTCTTCGTCAGTGTTGTAGCTAGATCGAATTTTGTAGATCCTGCCTCTTCGTCAATGTTGCAGTTGGGTCAAATTTTCCTTGGGTAGTATATTGTCATCAACAAATGTAGTAAGTCACACTCATTTTGCTTCCACAACCCCCTATTTTGAAGATTTTGCTTCCCCGATAGTGACAAAGTGGATCAATCAAGTCAAGAAAGAAGACATACATCGAAAAGAAAAAAGATCTACCGAAGAAAGAAGACATACGTCAAAAGGGAAGAAGCTCAGTTGGATAGGACAAAATGGGTCATTTTATTCTTTGCTCTATTGTCGTTACACAACAATGAGCAAAGAGGGGTCGCTGTAATACCTCTTTTTGTCTATGTTATCCAAACTCGACCCAATAACCAACCCGTCAACCTAAAAATCAAAAACCCTAAATATCCCTTAAACCATTCTGCCGCCACCCTTCCTTAACCCTAAACCAACAAACCCTACTCTATAAACCCTAACTCTAATAGCAACCCTAGCCACTTCCGCTACTCTTGTTGTATCCGCCGGTGGCCACCGAACCCCAAAACCATCCTCAATCAATATTTAACCCTAAACTATATCAAACTAACCCTAAAATAAAATAAAACCTAATCTTCCATAACCTAAGCACTAAGAAAAAAACTACCCTCACCCATACCTCGTCCATCTTCCATGCCTATACCCTGAAATCCCACAAAATTTGGCCATCAGATCTGCATCAAATAAAAAAGATGAAGGGTTGTTAGTGTATTAGAACCGGTTATAAAATTGAATCAAAATGTAAACGGAAAAAGGGGGATTGAAAAAAGGGGTTTTCACTCTAAAAATTGTAAGGGGTTTCTGAAATAAAAAATGTTGTAATAGGGGGTCTTTTTGGTTCTAAAAAATTGTAAAAAAAGATTTGGAAATCAATATCAATAAAAGATTTCAGATCAAAAACTTCAAACTTGCTTCTCTTTTATTTTATTTCTTCAAATCGAAAATCGTATTAAAAACAATAAGGGGTTTTTCAGTTTGAAAATCAAAATTTTCTTTTTTTTAGTTTAAATATTAAATCAAAAGAGGGAAAGAGGGTTTTGATCATACCTATTGTTTGGGAAGGACGGACGTTGTATTCGCCGTGAGGCTTCAACGTCGATGAACGGCGCTAGAAAGATGAGGGCGGCGCCATCGGTGAGATTTGAGGGGTGGGGAAGAGTTTGGTTTAGGGTTAAAAATAGAAGACATAATTAGGGTTAGTTTTTATTTTTCAATCTGTTTTAAAGTCAAATAATAAAACCCTTTATAATTATTTTGAAGCCAGCTCCCCAAACGACACCGTTTTTGGTAGCCTGACCAGCGCGTTGACCTAGAGACCCGGGGATGATCCGCAGGTTTTGGATCAATGGGAAAATTACCTCCCAGGTCCCTATCTTTTTGTTCCGTCTTGTTTTTCATCCAGAGGCCAATTGCACTTTTGGTCCCTATGGTTTTTATTTTCTTTCTTTTCTCGTTTATTTATGTTTTTGCCCCTTTATTTTCTATTTTTTAAATCTGGTCATTTTCCAAGTTTTAGTTATTTTGTAGTTATTTAATTTTATGCCCTTTTATTTCTGTTTTTATATTTTTAGCATCTTTATTTCATATTTTTTATTTTGGTCCAATATATATATATATTATATGTATAGTTATTTTATATTTATTATGTAATGTTACATATTTATATTCTAAAGTTTTATATTGTTATGTTTTATTAAATTTCATTAGACATATATATATTATAATTATATGTTATATATGTTATTATATAGTATTTATGTTATATATTATATATATGTATTACATTTTACGTGTATATATATATACAAATAGTATCATGTTATATTATGTATATATGTTTATTATATATATTGTATATACAAATTATATTAGTTTTTTTTCTTATATTTCACATTTTTGTTTTTGTGTTTTATTACATATTCGAATATATTAATTGCCAATGCATTGCTCACTTTTTCAACGGTAAAGTTGGCTACCAGTCTGAGACGTAGATAGTAGTTTTCGTTTATCCTCGAACAACGGAGCTTTTAAAATAAACCCGCATATATAATCGAATTTTAATGGCACTTAAACTCGCAAGTTTTGATATTAATAAAAATGCTAATCGACTTGGTACCAATTTTTTGAACGTATCGGGGTGGTGCTAACCCTTCCCCGTACATAACTGACTTCCGAACCCAAACTGTTGAATCTCTGGTTATTTTACAGTGTCCGGCCTACCGAAATAGCCGGTGGCGACTCCATTTTTTGATTTCCAAAATCTAATTTTTCTTTTTTTTTTAATTTTTTCCCATTCTGTCAAATTTCCTTTTTTTTAAAAAAAAATCCCTATTTCTCCCCACATAAATATATAAAACTGAATATTGTAAAATATTTTTAAATTTTTTGGGTAGTCAAGAAAACCCCGATGACAATTAGAAGAATTGTCTCCGTAATGAATTTCTGTAGTACCCGATCCGATTAATCAATCAATAGATTAAATAACGACGATTAAGAAAAGCGTTAATCCAAGAATTAAGAAAACAAAAAATAAAATTAAATAATGATATTTTTTGCTCGAGCACTGTTTGACCTGTGCTGCACTAAGAGGTATGAAATAATACTACCAATCTGCCATCATTCATTAAGCGCAGATCAGTACATTTGAAGTGATTTGGACTTGGTTTTTACTGGTCAAAGTACACAAGAAACCTCATGAAATAGGCATTATAGAACTTTTAATTTGATCATATATATATATATATATAACCCCCTCGACCTGGCCTAGTCGCAAGACCGGTCCGAGCAAGCTACATTAGGTTTACCGAAGTAAACCGGGAAGATTAAACCTAAAACACGTCCATTTTTTTCCTTTCATCTTGTCTAGATGCATTTATGCTTTCCTACATGATCATACTATTCATAGTGAGCACTCATTTCAACCGGGCATCGTAACGACATCCAATTGGCCACAATACTGTTTAGGGACCAGAACGTAAATTTAGCAAAATAAAATGGCTTTTCCACTTTTTGAGTTACCAACCTTTAATTAGGTTCATTTCATGCTTGTATGTCAAATATCAACCTCAAACGATCATCCATGCTTAAATAATTGACAAAGCAAGATTTAGAGACTAAAGCGAAAGAAAACAGAACTTCACCAAGACCATTAACCAACTTAACTGCCACGGGTATCGGTACGCTCACTTGGGTATCGGTACGCCCTTTCAATTTTGAATTCCAAAATTTCCAGTAGCCAACTTCTATAACGGTATGACCCTGTGTACCGATACGCCTTACCAAAAACAAAGGCCCGTACCGATCCTCAAACCCGTGTACCGAACCCCTAAGTCAAACTCAGCCTTCTCGTACCGATACGCAAACCCATATATCGGTACGCTACTCTAAAGATACATTACCGTATCGTAACGCCTAGCCCACATACCGGTACTACAAGCTCAAAATGGGTTCCCGTACCGATACGTGAACACGCGTACCGATATGCCTGGACCTGAATGGTCACAAATGGCTGATTTAACATGCTTATTTCAAAACTCAACCATTACATCATGCCACAAACTCTCATACAACACTACCTAGATGCAATAGCAACCTAAGCATCATAAGCTCATCAACCAATTGGCATTCATACATCCCCAAGATATTCTAAAGGCATGCTTCCTAAAAACACTTTGCCAAACATCCCAAACTACACAAATAAGCCATTCTCAACATATGCATCATAACACAACCCACACCGCATAATAAACTTGCTCAAACCATCTCAACCAGGCAATCATCAAGGAAGCCCTAGAGGCATACCTAAGCCACCAATCATCTACAACTACAAAAAGTATTAACATCAAGCTTAGCAACATCAACCATCCATAAAATCCAGCATAGAAACATACTCAAAATCCATACGAAAACAGAGTTACAACTCCCAAAAACCTTGACGAACACATTGCCTTATTAACCTGAAACATAAACCGAGATCATACTCAAAAGTAGTTTATCCCTTGGATCCTTGCAAACCTTGCCTTTGCTGCCCCGAACTTCAATGCTCTGCATCATTAGGAAAAAGAGAGCGTAAGCACACATGCTTAGTGAGGATGCTCATAAACAATGATGCATCAAAACCATTTAAAAACCACATGCTTGCTTTTCCCAAAACATGCTTACAACCTAAGCATTGTTTTCATGATTCCAACTGAACCAAAACATAATAACCTTTAAATAACATCATATACAATCCATGCTTATATCCCAAAGCATTTTAACCAAACCATGCTTAAATCCCAAAGCATTTTAATCAAACCATGCTTAAATCCCAAAGCATTTAAATCAAACCATGCTTAAATCGCAAAGCATTTCATACAAGATTCAACACATGATCTTTCTTATATATTGGCATTTATTGTGACCCGGATAGACTACCTCTATCCTATACACATATCGGATACACGGATCTCTCATACCATGCCTAGTTAGACCGCATGATATCCCAAACCTTGCCTAGTTAAACCACAAGATTTGACACCCTCGTCTAGTTAAACCGCGAGATCTCACCCTTGCCTAGTTAATCCGCAAGATCACCATAAATTTGGGTTGCCTAGTTAAACCGCAAATTCCCAAATGAGGTTCCCAACAGTCTGAGTGGCCTCGTTACACCGCCATACCTTAAGGACCCATGGCCACGATCGATTTTTTTATATTTTATAGTCCACTTTTAATCCTATGGCATGCCAACTATATTCGATTGTTTTCTCATCTTGTCACATAGCCAATATATCATTTACAAAACCATTTACTTACTGTTTTACAATGCATTCTATAAAACACCACATATGCAAATCTCATTGCCAATGCAATAATACCATTCCTAACCGGAATGAAAACCAATACTCAATAACATGCATATGTACTCAAAATCATGCATTACCAGTAAGTAAATCATACCATGTTTATCACTAAACCATGCAAACAACATGCTCATATCTAAGCCGATATTCAACAACAAAATAAGGGAAACTTACTTCCGAGCTTAGGTAAGCGTCTCACGCTTACCCTAAACTCCCAAAAACCTTTACAAACCTTTGTAAAGCATTTTAAACTAGTTTCCACTCACCGATACGCCTTGCCTTCCTTGCCAACACGAATCAAGCTCCAGGCAAGCCACCAAACAACGTTAAACTTCGTCTCCTTGACTATCCCCTATTTTCAACACATAAAACCAGAGGATAAATGCATTAAAATGCATTTAAACCATTGCCTAATAGCAATCTCCCGCAACTCCCAAGTTGCCCACTCAAAAACCATCCGAAACATACCGAAATCATCCTCAAACGTTTCTGAAACTTAACCCAGCCATAAAACAACAATTCAAGCCATCAACCAACATCTAATAACATCCAAAAACCCTTTCCTAACATCTTTTTATCTCCAGGAAAGATTAAACTCGATTATCTCCATAATAACTCAAAACTAGCAACCTAAATAATTAGAGATTCAAGAGTTTCAGGATTCTATTGGCAAAAACAACTTATAAACATCAAAACACATCCAAAATATATATTAAATCAATCTCAAATACTGGAAATCATATATACTTCGAAAATCACCATGTTTCATCAATATTTCCAAAATAACTCAATTAAACATTGATAAAACATTAAAATCACATTACAACTTATAAATCAAGGATCAAATACTTGGGAATATCAATAAAGAACCATTTAACAGAGGAGATCACGGACCTTACCCCTGTTATGTGATTTCTCCCTCAATTGGCTTGTTTAAAGCTAAGAAAACATAAAATTCCAATGGGATTTTGCAAAACAAAGTTAAGAAATCAAATTAAAATCAATAATCTTAGTGAAACGAGTTCCTTACCTCTAGATTTGATGAAATTCTGAGTATTTGGAAGAAAAGAAGTTGAGAGAAAGGGTTTAGGAAAAAGTTACGTGAATTTCTTTTAAAAGCTAATAACTAACTTTAGATATTTAATCCTTAATAACACCCTTTTAAAACACATGTTTAAAATGTTTTAATTGAAGAGAGAAACCACCAGCAAACACTTGGTAGATTATCTCCTTAAAGATTCTAAGGATTTGACCCTTTTGATTTTAGTCACTTAAAAACTGTTTTCCAAAAATCGCATTTTGGTCACTAACCCAAAATGTCATATTTCCAAATTCATTTTCAGAAAAATTGATTCCTCCAAAAATCAATATATAATAAAAGATGATTTTTTTAACTATTTTCCATATTTTTATCTTACCAAAAAATATACGGTCCCAAATCTGACTCAAATCTCTAACCCGTTCCATCGGGCCGTCTAATAAATCTCAAAATCGCTAAGCCCAATACCGGGGTGTTACAACTCTCCCCCACTTAATAAATTTCGTCCCTAAAATTACCTAGAGGAAACAGATACGGAAATTGCTCCTTCATATCCGTCTTGTTTTCCCAAGTAGCTTCCTCAACACCTCGGTGTCGCCACAAGACCTTCACGAGCTCTATCGTCTTACCACGTAGAACTTTCTTGCTGGTGTCGAGGATCTCTACAGGGTCCTCATCATGGGATAGATACGGCCTTAACTCCATATCCTCTACGGCATAACATGCGATGAATCTGATCGATATCTCCTCAACATTGAAACATGAAGCACATTATGAATTTTCTCCAACTCGGGAGGCAACCTCAACTGATATGCCACGGGACCCACACGCTCAATAACCTCGTATGGTCCAATGAACCTTGAACTAAGCTTACCATTACGTCCAAATCTCACCACCTTTTTCCATGGTAACACTTTCAAGAATACGCGATCGCCCACCGCATATCCCACCTCCTTATGCTTCAAATCTGCGTAAGATTTCTGTCGATCCGCAGTCGCTTTCAACCGGTTGTATACAAGCTTAACCTTCTCGTATGTGTCTTTCAACACCTCTGGTAGGGTAACATGCTTTTCTCCCACCTCAGCCTAACATAAGGGCATACGACATCTCCGGCCATATAATGCCTCATAAGGAGCCATCTGTTGCTTGCTTGATAACTGTTATTGTAAGCAAACTCAACTAAAGGCAAATGTTTCTCCCAGGTTCCTTGGAACTCTATAATACAACATCTCAGCATATCCTCCAAAACTTGGATAACTCGCTCAGACTACCCACCGACTGAGGATGATACGTAGTGCTAAAACTCAACCTCAAACCTAAGGCCTGGTGCAAACTCCTCCAAAACCTTACCGTAAACCTCATATCCCTATCCGAAATAATGGATTTAGGTACACCATGCAAGCGCACAATCTCCGCTATATAAAAATCTTCCAATTTGTCCAAGTTGTACGTTGTATACACTGGAAAGAAATGTGCACACTTTGTGAACCAGTCAACAATCACCCAAACGGAATCCTTCTTAGCCGGTGACAACGACAAACCTGTTACAAAATCCATGGTGATTCTCTTCCATTTCCACTCCAAAATTTTCAGCGGTTGCTACAACCAAGATGGAAATTGATGTTCAACCTTAACCCGCTGACACACCATGCACTTGGAAACAAACTCAGCCACATCCTTTTTCAACCCAACCCAGTAGTATACTTCTTTCAAATCACGATACATTTTTAACACTACCAGGATGCATAGCAAAAGGACTAGAGTGTGCCTCCGACAAGATAGTATGCCTCAACTCCGGATCATCCGGCACCACTATTCGACCCTTAAAACACAAAACTCCATCATCACAAAAATGAAAATCTGACGGATTACCCTCTGCTATGTCCTTAAGATGTTCAACCAACAAATTATCATACGGTTGCTTAGCCTTAATCAACTGTGATATTGTAGGCTTAACTTGCAGTTCAGCCAGCAAACCTTCATCCCGTGTCACACTCAACCTTGCAAACATAGCTCGAAGCTCAACTGCAACCTTACGACTTAATGCATCCGCCACTACATTGGCTTTACCAGGATGATACTCAATGGTTAAGTCGTAATCCTTAAGCAACTCCAACCATCTACGTTGCCTAAGATTCAAATCTTTCTAGGACATCAAATACTTCAAGCTCTTGTGATCTGTAAAGATCACGCACTTCTCACCATAGAGGTAATATCGCCAAATTTTCAAAGCGAAGACCACAGCTGCAAGCTCCAAATCATGAGTTGGATAATTGCACTCATAAACTTTCAACTGACTCGATGCAAAGGCCACAACCTTCCCATCCTGCATCAGCACACAACCCAAGACAACATATGACACATCACTATAAACCATAAACTCCTTCCAGATTAAGGTTGAATCAACACAAGGGCATGTGTCAGAACTTCCTTCAACCTCTCAAAACTGTGTTGTTGCTTCTCTATCCACTCATAAGGAACATTCTTCTATAACAACTTAGTCAACAGTGCTGTAATAATCGAGAACCCCTCAACAAAACGGTGATAATAACCAGCCAACCCAAGAAAACTACGCACCTCCAATACAGACTTAGGTGGCTTCCAATTGAGAATAGCCTCAATTTTCTGTGGATCAGCGTGAATACCCTCTGCGAAAACCACATGACCAATGAATGTCACTTTCTTAAGCCAAAACTCGCACTTGCTCAACTTAGCGTATAGCTGATTATCCTTCAACACTTGCAACACTATTCACAAATGCCGAACATGCTCTTCCTCAGTCCGGGAGTACACAAGAATATTATTTATAAACACCACCACGAACTGATCAAGATACTCATGGAACACTCTATTCATCATGTCCATAAACACAGCCGGGGTATTTGTCAAACTGAAAGGCATGACCAGAAACTCATAATGCCCATACCTCGTACGGAACGCGGTCTTGTGCATATCCACATCCTTATCCTCCAACTGATAATACCCTGATCTTAAATCTATCTTGGAAAACACCACTGCTCTACAAAACTGATCGAATAAGTCATCAATCTGCAGCAACGGGTACCTGTTCCTTACCGCCAACTTGTTCAACTAACGATAATCAATGCACATACGCATCGTACCATATTTCTTTTTCATGAAAAGAACAGGAGCACCCCACAGAGAAATACTTGGTCGAATGAACCCATGGTCCAACAAATCCTAAAGCTGTGACTTCAACTCTTTCAATTGTTTCGGTGCCATCCTATAAGGAGCAATGGAGACCGGTGTTGTACCCTCGTATGTCTCAATACGAAACTCCACCTCTCTATCCAGAGGTAAACCTGGAAACTCCTCAGAAAACCTCAGGAAAGTTACAAACAGTCTGAATGTCCTGCACTCGAACACCCTTGACTTCCAGATTCATAACAATAGCCACATAAGCTTGGCAGCCATCAAACATCATATTCTTCGCTCTAACAGACGAAACCACATTGGAAAGAAACTTAACATTCTCGCCAACCACGACAACCTTATAATCATCGGCGAACCTCAAGAAAATCCTCTTGGATTCACAATCCACAACTGCTCTGTGCTCACTCAACCAATCCATACCAAAAATGATATCAAAACCATGGGATGGCAATTCTATCAGATCTGTGGCAAACTCATGTCTTTGCACCACTAAAGGACAATGCCGGTACAACCTTCTTGTTGTAACCATCTCCCTAAAGGAACTTGTGACTAACATGCCAACATCTAAAATCTCAACATGAACATTCAGCATAGATGCATGTTCACTCAAGATATATGAATGCGTAGACCCCGAATCAATCAAAGATAACAATGACAAGGATTGCAAGGTAAAAAAACCTGCGATCACACCCGTGTCATTATGACCCTCACGGTGAGCAAAGACCCGAGCCGGTCCACCACCTTCGGGTCTCACCGCTACAACAGAGATACAGTACAACCCAACTTGCGCTCCTCGTTACATCTCATCTGATTTATGATATGAACCGTCTTTTCCAGCCAACCTTCGGCTTCCTCAAGGCTCAAACCTTGAAACTCCTCACTTCCAAAACTCATCACTTCCAAAACTCCTCAAATGCTCTAAAGGTAAACCTTGATTTGCCACCACAGCAGGTGTCCGCGCCTGCATTCCAGCCATCGCTGCTTGAAAAGCTCTCGTTATCGCCTAAACTAACGGAGTTAAATCACTATATACTGGCACTTGGTGAACCTGGGGTGCTTCACCCGCCCCAACGTCAACTGGAGGAGGACGAGGCAAAACATGAGGGAGATTTTCTTTTGTCTTATTATTCTGCCCAACTCCAGCAGTATTAGCCATAGATCGTGTTTCACGTCGAGCCATGCTTACAAAAGCATCAAAACACATTAGAGTTAGGCTAGCGTCAGGCAAAAGATCTAAGTCAACTTTAAAATGCATTTAAAATCCTCGGTAATAGGCAATGTGTTCCCAAACATACTCCAACAGAACACTAAACAATCACCGAACATATACACAATCACCAAACATATACAAAATCACCATGCAGTTCTAATAACATCAACTAACCAAACAACAACATACTAACCTTTCGCAAACTTGGCTCTAATACCAACAAATGTAACCCGCTCGACCCGACCTAGTCGCATGATCGGTCCCATCAAGCTACATTAGGTTTACCGAAGTAAACTAGGAAGATCAAACCTAAAACACGTCCATTTTTTCCTTTCATCTTGTCTAGATGCATTTACGCTTTCCTACATGATCATATTGTTCATAGGTGAGCACTCATCTCAATCAAGCAACGTAACGACATCCAATTGGCCACAACACTGTTTAGGGACTAGAATGTAAATTTAGCAAAATAAAAGGGATTTTCCACTTTTTGAGTTACCAACCTTTAATTAGGTTCATTTCATGCTTGTATGTCAAATATCATCCTCAAACGATCATTCATGCTTAAATAATTGGCAAAGCAAGATTCAAGGAATAAAACAAAAGAAAACAAAACTTCAACAAGACCATTAACCAACTTAACTGTCACGAGTATCGGTACGCTCACTTGGGTATCGGTACCCCCTTTCTATTTCAAATTCCAAAAGTTTAAGTAGCCAACTTCCGTACCGGTACGGCCCTGCGTACCGATATGCCTTACCAAAAATAAAGGCCCTTACCAATCCTCAAACCCGTGTACCGAACCCCCAAGCCAAACTTAGCCTTCTCGTACTGATACGCAACCCCATCTATCAGTACGCTACTCTAAAGATACATTACCGTATCGCAACGTCTAGCCCGCATTCCAGTACTACAAGCCTGAAATAGCTTCCCGTACTGATACGTGAACACACGTACCGATACGCCTAGACCTGAATGGTCACAAATAGATGATTTAACATGCTTATTTCAAAACCAAACCATTACATAATGGCACAAACTCTCATACAACACTACCTAGATGCAATAGCAACCTAAATATCATAAGCTCAGCAACCAATTGGCATTCATACATCCCATGATATTCTAAAGGCATGTTTCCTAAAAACACTTTGCCAAACATCCCAAACTACAAAATAAGCCATTCTCAGCATATGCATCATAACAACACAACCCACACCGCATAATAAACTTGCTCAAACCATCTCAACAAGGCAATCATCAAGGAAGCTCTAGAGGAATACCTAAGCCACCAATCATCTACAACTACAAACAAGTATTAACAACAAGCTTAGCAACATCAACCATCCACAAAATCCAGCATAGAAACATACTCAAAATCCATAAGAAAATAGCTACAACTCCCAAAAACCTTGGGGAACACATTGCCTTATTAACTGGAAACATAAACCGAGTTCATACTCAAAAGTAGTTTATCCCTTGGATCCTTGCAAACCTTGCCTTTGCTACCCCGAACTTTAATGCTCTGCATTAATAGGAAAAAGAGAGCGTAAGCACACATGCTTAGTGAGGATGCTCATAAACAATGATGCATTAAAACCATTTAAAAGCCACATGCTTGCTTTTCCCAAAACATGCTTACAACCTAAGCATTTTTTTCATGATTCCAACCGAACTAAAACATAATAACCTTTAAATAACATCATATACAATCCATCCTTATATCTCAAAGCATTTTAACCAAACCATGCTTAAATTCCAAAGCATTTTAATCAAACCATGCTTAAATCCCAAAGCATTTTAATCAAACTATGCTTAAATCCCAAAGCATTTTAATCAAACCATTCTTAAAACCCAAAGCGTTTCATACAAGATTCAACACATGATCTTTCTCATATATTGGCATTTATAGTAACCCAGATAGACTACCTCTATCCTATACACATATCTGATACACGGATCTCTCATATCATGCCTAGTTAGACTGCATGATATCCCAAACCTTGCCTAGTTAAACCGCAAGATTTGACACCCTCGCCTAGTTAAACTGCGAGATCTCACCCTTGCCTAGTTAAACCGCAAGTATACCGACCTTTACTAGTTAATCTGTAAGATCACCATCAATTTGGGTTTCCTAGTTAAACCGCAAATCCCCAAATAAGGTTCATAACAGTCCGAGTGGTCTCGTTACACCGCCATACCTCAAGGACCCATGGCCACGATCGATTCTTTTATATTTTATAGTGCACTTTTAATCCTATGGCATGCCAACTATATCCGATTGTTTTCTCATCTTGTCGCATAGCCAATATATCATTTACAAAACCATTTACTTACTTTTTTACAATACATTCTATAAAACACCACAAATGCAAATCTCATTGCCAATGCAATAACACCATTCCTAACTGGGATGAAAACCAATACTCAATAGCATTTAATATACTTTCAAACCCCTGCAAATGTACTCAAAATCATGCATTACCAGTAAGTAAATCATACCATGTTTATCACCAAAACATGTAAACAATATGCTCATATCTAAGCCGATATTCAACAGCAAAATAAAGGAAACTTACTTCCGAGCTTAGATAAGTGTCACACGCTTACCCTAAACTCCCAACAACCTTTACAAACCTTTGTAAAGCATTTTAAACCAGTTTCCACTCACCGATACGCCTCGCCTTCCTTGCCAACACGAATCATGCTCCCGGTAAGCCACCAAACAACGTCAAACTTCGTCACCTTGACTATCCCCTATTTTCAACACATAAAACAAGAGGATAAATTCATTAAAATGCATTCAAACCATTTCCTAATAACAATCTCCCGCAACTCCCAAGTTGCCCACTCAAAAACCATCCGAAACATACTGAAATCATCCTCAAACATTTTTGAAACTTAATCCAGCCATAAAACAACAATTCAAGCCATCAACCAACATCTAATAACATCCAAAAACCCTTTCGTAACATCCTTTTATCTCCAGCAAAGATTAAACTCGATTATCACCATAATAACTCAAAACTAGCAACCTAAATAATTAGAGATTCAAGAGTTTCGGGATTCTATTGATAAAAACAACTTATCAACATCAAAACACATCCAAAATATATATTAAATCAATCTCAAATACTAGAAATCAGATCCACTTCGAAAATTACCATGTTTCATCAATATTTCCAAAATAACTCAATTAAACATTGATAAAACATTAAAATCACATTACAACTTATAAATCAAGGATCAAATACTTGAGAATATCAATAAAGAACCATTTAACAGAGAAGATCACGGACCTTACCCCTGTTATGTGATTTCTCCCTCAATTGGCTTGTTTAAAGCTAAGAAAACATAAAATTCTAATGAGATTTTGCAAAACAAAGTTAATAAATCAAATTAAAATCAATAATCTGAGTGAAAAGAGTTCCTTACCTCTAGATTTGATGAAATTTCTAGTGTTTGGAAGAAAAGAAGTTGAGAGAAAAGGTTTAGGAAAAAGTTACGTGAATTTCTTTAAAAGCTAATAACTAACTTTAGATATTTAATCCTTAATAACACCCTTTTAAAACACATGTTTAAAATGTTTTAATTGAAGAGAGAAACAACCAGAAAACACTTGGTAGATTAGCTCCTTAAGGATTCTAAGGATTTGACCCTTTTGATTTTAGTCACTTAAAAATAGTTTTCCAAAAATCGCATTTTGGTCACTAACCCAAAATGTCATATTTCCAAATTCCTTTTCCTGAAATTGATTCCACCAAAAATCAATATATAATAAAAGATGATTTTTTAACTATTTTCCATATTTTTATCTTACCGAAAAATATACGGTCCCGGATCCAACTCGAATCTCTAACCTGGTCCATCGGACCATCTAATAAACCTCAAAACCACTAAGCCCAAAGCCAGGGTGTTACAATATAAATATACATATATATAGGGATGATAATGGAATAGATTTGGATCAGACTGTACAGAGTCCAAGTTCAAATTCGATTACAACCGAGCTCGGATATTTTTCGAATTCAAATTTGGATCGGATTTGGTTTTTGATCAAATTTTTTAGATTGGATTTGGATTAAATTGTCATAACTAGTGTTGTCTCGAGCCTGATGGGTAGATCCCCGAGTTTTAGCGTCTTTAGGGTGTATTGTGTTTTGACCCTCTGATTTTTTATTTTAATACAAATCAGTCTATAATTTTGTGTATTTAATTTCTTGTATTTTTAATATATGTAATTTAATTCTATATTTATTCATTTTCGTCCCTTGTTTGTTGATTACATTTAATTTTTTGTGTTTATTATTTATGTTTTTAATTTACTTCCTATTTTATTTCATAATTTTAACCTAATATATCTTAACTTTATCTTGCAATTTCGCATTATTTACTATTTTATTAACTAACATCCTTAATTTTTGGTAATTCATTGATATTTTACATTTAATTATGTTTCTATTGTATTTATTTTCTTTTTTTACGATTTCATCTTACATTTTTTCATAGTTATGTATATATGCATAATTGCATATGATATACGTAAATATATTACACTATATTAAGTTTAGTTAATATATATAAATTATTGTAAATATTATTATTTAACTTGATTTTTAATACATTTATATTTTTATTATCACTTTTAATATGGATATATCTGTAAGATAATTTTGTTTTTACCATTATTCCTGACAATTGTGGCAATCGATTGAATAAAGCCAAGAGTGGGTGAATTGGAATTTTAAAAAGTGGTGGAAACTAATTGCAAAGATAGGAAATTGCAAGGGGATTTATAGTGGTTCAACTCCTTCAATAGAGTCTACATCCACTACCTTAGTGACCACACTAATGATTTTCCACAAATCCACTAATTTGTCTTTCCTTTAGGATAAGGAGTAACCTTACACAATTCAATAGACTTATACCCCAAAGTCTATTGAATCCTTTCCCAAAAACAAATACAAATGAGCAAACTAGAAAATCCTCACAAGATAGGTGTTTGCAAAGTTTAAGCTCTCTCACACACGCAATAAACACTAGACAAAGAGTTACAATGAAGAACACACTAGTGTTTACAAGAAAGATGAAAAATAAGCACAAATTGGATTTTTGATTGCTTGAATATTTGGATAGGCTTTCTTGTTGTTTCAATACTGTTTGGAGGCCTATTTTATATGCTCTTGATCTTTTCTAACCGTTTGTAGTCGTTGGGGGGACTTTGGAGCCGTTGGAAGCCATTAAAACCAAGCATTTAATGCTCACCTTCACAAGGGTTTTGAAACCTTTAAGGGGGTTTCGAAACCTGGGGTTAATTCAAAACAAAAAACTAGCCGTTACAGGCCATGGTTTCGAAACCTTTATGGGGGTTTCGAAACCCAAAATCTAAATTTTTGGCCTTACTGCCATACTGGTTTCGAAACCTATGCTTGAAAAGCCTTGATTTTGACTTTTTATTGACTTGTTAAGGTTTATACAATATAGGTATTAAGTCAAATAGTTTAGAAAATGTTTGTTCAAGTTAAAAATATATTTTTGACAAATTTGATTTGAATATATGAAGTTTACAATTTTTTACAAGTTAGTCCTTTTAGTTATATCAAAATCAAAATAAGTCTAACAATCTCCCCCTTTTTGATATAACAAAACACTTGACAAATTTTTTTTTTTGAAAATTTATCAAACTTTTAAATTTTCCCACTTAGGCTCCCCCTTAATAAAAGTCTTTATGAATTCTTTGAAAATTAAGTTTTAAAGACATTTGTTTAAAAATTCAACAAAATATTTAATTCTAAAACAGATTGTTTAATTCTAATTTTATCCCCCTTTTTGTTATGGAAAAAGGAATAAAATGCTACAAAAGAACAAACGTCATTAGAACAATAGGGCATTATCCAAAAATCAATAAAAAGATAAACCATAATATTCAAATTAACATATAATCCATAAAAACCAACACAAATCAAATATAAAAATTAACATGAAATCCATCATAAAACCATAGTCATAAAATATTCAACAAAGTGCATAAGTAGTCTAAAAGCATAATCCAAGAACTAAATCACAATAAGTCCAAAATGCCATAGAATAGTGCAAGAATTCATAAAGAAGCCTAAACATCCGGTGCATGAGACGATGATGGTGGGAAGGGATGACCACGAATGTCATGCATATCATGCTCCAAAGAAGTCACACGACCATCCAAGCTTCGAAGCATGCCGATAGTCTCCTCATGAGAACTACGAAGAAATGCATCCATGCTGTCAAAGCGAGTGACCATAGCCGCATACATGGATTCAATGGTCATGGGAGGTAGAGCATCCGGTGCATTCCTCGGATCAGTGTGAGCTTCATCTTCATCATTTTTGTGAACCCAATCATCATCAACGAACCTCCAACCGGTCTTCTTAGTAGTAGTCTTATTAATCTTGCTCTTGAGATGAATCGCATGATCAAGGGAGGTGTCGATGTTTAACTTCTCAAAGATGTGACTTGGAACACATCCATAATTGAGAGAGAAGTTATAAGGGTTGTGGATGATTTTCACAAGAGAGGTGAAGATGATTTGGGCAATATTTGGGTGGTTATCGGTACAGAGTTGGTGTAACCACCAATAATCGGTATGACACATGTGAGTACATCGTCCACCGGAAGGGCAAAAAAACCAGGTGGTGAAAAGGTGAAGGAGCCTATCATAAATGTAAATATGTGTAGGCCTATCATCATCAAATTTAATAGGCATACTTTTGGATTCATTTGTAGCACCACTATTGGGGACACATAGGTGATCGACAATACTTGCCGGAGTAAGAGTAAACTCGGTTCACATAAGATAGGATTCAATAGCTATAACCTCGGAGTTATTGTTATGAACAAGAATGGCATTAGCATAAAAAGCTTTTACAAGGTTATGAAAAACACGAGGTTTGATATCAAGGAAGTCCATCCAACCCCATTCGACAAACATAGGAAAGAATTCAAAATTGTAGAGCTTGGAGGTTAAGAAATTTAAGTCGATAGTTCGCTCAGCTCTAAAAAGCTTTGACTTATAAATTTGATGATAGCGATTTAGACATTCATCATCTTGAAAACAAAGATTTAAGAAATTTGGGTTTTGAATTTGAGGTGGAGGTTGTGGCCAATTAGAATGAGAACCTTGACCTCTTTCAAGGTGAGCACGTTTGGCTCTAGAAGGCATAGTTCTAGGAGGCATGATTTAAAAAGATGAGTAAAATTTGGCTTTGAAAAAATTAGATGGGGAATTTTGACAAACACTTGGTGGGCAAGGGTTTGAGAAAATTTTGGAATATGATTAGATTTAAATTGGGTAACCTCCTGCAAAAACAAGAAATAGACAACATATATATCAATCTCAATTTATCAAATTTAATGCTTAAAACCTTGAAAAAAATGTAATTTTCGGAAACCCTAGGTTTGTAAATTTTGAAGTAAAATTCATGAAATTTTGAGTAATCATGTGTAAAAAATACAAACTATGAAGTACTAACATGATTATATAAGATCTAAAGTATGAAAAACATCTTTTAAAAGCAAATTATCATCAAAAATTCGAAATTAAAAGATTTGAAAAAGATGAGTTTTGATATTTTTACCTTGAATAGTTGATGAAGATGATGAAAACACCCAAAATCTTGAAGAAGAATAATGAAGGGGAGTCAAAGATTTGAGAGTATTTGGAGAGTTTGTCGTTTAGATGGAAGAAAATAAGGTTTAGAGTGTTTTAAAAATAGATTTTTAGGGTTAAAAATGGTTCTAGCCCGTGATTCTGCCCGTATGGTTTTGAAACCACCATGGGGGTTCTAAAACCCCTAGTTTCGAAACCTAAGGGAAGGTTTCGAAACCTTTTGCCCAATTTCAACACTGCCAAGCAGGTTTCGAAACCAGTGTTAGTGGTTTTGATACCTATGACCCTGAAACGATGGAAAAGGCATTTTTAAGCCTTGTTTTGATCCGAATATGCATTCTAAAGTAATTATGACTTTTATTGGGATTTAAGACACTGAATAAGTTCAAAGATGTATAGAATTTAAGCAAGTATTAAAATTTTAGAACAACCATACTAAGAGATGGATCCTAAAAGGTTCATATTGGACTAAGAGTGACTAACTTAACACATGTATCTAATTTGCATGTAAGGATCTCATTATGTCACTCAAGCATAAATAACAATCAATTTAAGTCAATAAAAACATGTAAGCATGCAAATCATAAATCTTCGACTAAAATTAAATATTGCTAATTTTAAGGCCAAAAGACATCAAATTAAGCATGTAAAGCCAAAAATAAGCAATTCATGCAATAAAAGGTCCCCTCACTAAAACCACTAAAGCAATATATGGGGACCCTCAAACATGCTTTAAAATATATAAGCACATATAAGTAAACATGAATGAGTAAATATTGTATGTAAAGGAAAACGTTACCAATTGAACAAAGATAGGTTGATTAGACATCATCCTCTTCAAGTGTCCTTCCTTCTAGTGTGTGTAGAGCTTTCAAATTTGTTCATTTTGCTCACCATGGCTCCAACACACCTATAATATGGAACTATACATATTTTGGTATCCAAATTCTCTTAGGTCCATAAGGATTAGTTCCTAAAATTCTAGTCCCTTTTGGAATCCATTTTGACAAAAGATCATATTCTTTGTTAGCAATGAGTCATTTAGGGACCCAAATACTTTTAACTGTTTTTCTATTATATGATCTTTGGGGACCACCATGTCTATAACCATTAAAGTTCTTTTTAACATAGTTGGATTTTGAATTTTCACCTTTATCAAAACTTTTTGTTTCAACTTTGTCAAACGAAGCTTTAAGATCATCAAGTTCCTTTTGATGATCATCATGGACCCTTGAAAGTAAATTGTGCAAGTCTTGATTTTCTTTTCAAATTGTTTCATTTTCAATTGCTTTTCCTCAACTTTACTTTCAAGCTCCTTATTAGATTTGGAAATAGAGATATTTTCATTTTTCAATTTTGAAATGATTTTTCTATTTTTCAAAATTGACTCTTTAAATTCCAAAGCTAATTCATCAAAAGTATAATCAATTGAAATAGATGAACTAGAGATTACCATAGATTCATCATCTATTGCCATAAAACATAAGTTATCCACTTCATCCTCGTCCTCATCGGAGGATTCTTCATCACTCCAAGTAGCTACGTGAGCCTTGTGCTTCTTTTTCACAAAGCTCTTCTTCTTCTTCTTCAATTGGGGACAATCAAACTTGATATGTCTCGATTTTTTGCACTCGTAGCAAATGATGAGATCTTTTTCCTTGACTTCATTCTTGAAGCCCACTTCTCTTTGAAATCTTCTTCCTTTGTTGGACCTCATTAATCTTTTGAATCTTTTAGCAAACATAGCCATCTCTTTATCTTCATCTTCTCCACTAGAATCGTTCCCTTCTTTTGTTGATTTGAGAGCAACTCCAAATTTCTCCTTCTAAACTTCTTTCTTTTTTTCTTCTTTTCCTTTCGACATCATTTCGTGAGTAAGTAATGAACCAATAAGCTCATATAATTTGAGAGTCTTAAGATTCTTTGCTTCAATTATCGTTGTCTTCTTTGATTCTCAAGAATCAGGAAGAGAATATATCATCTTTCTCACAAGTTTATCTTCGGGGATTACTTCTCCATAACCCTTCAATCTATTCACGATCACGGAGAATCGATCGGACATGCATTTGATGTCTTCTTCGGGGTCTACTTTGAAGTTCTCGTAGTTGAGGTTGAGGAGCCCGATTTTGGCCTCCTTCACTTCATTTGTTCCGTTGTGTGTAACTTCAAGTTTGTCCCAAATTTCTTTGGCATTGGAACAAGATAACACCCTTCCATATTCATCCGCGCCGAGAGCGCAAAATATAAGATGCATTGCCTTGGCATTTGTGGAGAATTTCTTGTTTTCCTTATTGTTCTATGTCTCTATACCACTATTTGGAGCAGTGTATCCACTTATGATGATCTTCCAAGCTTCAAGATAAAATGCTTGAATGAATAACCTCATTTGATTCTTCCAATATGCATAGTTTACTCCATTGAAGAAAGGAGGCTTGTTGGTGGGTTGAGAATCTCCCCAAGCTTCGATAGTGGAAGTGGAAGCCATGGATGACCTTGTGGATGAATGCACACTTCTAGGATCTTCTCAAGAGGTTGTAAGACCTTTCAATGAGCCTCGCCCTGATACCAATTTACGAGTGTGGTAATCGATTGAATAAAGCCAAGAGGGGTGAATTGGAATTTTAAAAAGTGGTGGAAACTAATTGCAAAGATAGGAAATTGCAAGGGGATTTATAGTGGTTCAACTCATTCAATGGAGTCTACATCCACTACCTTAGTGACCACACTAAGGATTTTCCACAAATCCACTAATTTGTCTTTTCTTTAGGATAATGAGTAACCTTACACAATTCAATAGACTTATACCCCAAAGTCTATTGAATCATTTCCAAAAAAAAACAAATACAAATGAGAAAACTAGAAAATCCTCACAAGATAGGTGTTTGAAAAGTTTAAGCTCTCTCTCACACCCAATAAACACTAGACAAAGAATTACAATGAAGAACACACTAGTGTTTACAAGAAAGATGAAAAATAAGCATAAATTGAATTTTTGGTTGCTTGAATATTTGGATAGGCTTTCTTGTTGTTTCAATACTGTTTGGAGACCCATTTTATATGCTCTTGATCTTTTCTAACCGTTTGTAGCCGTTGGGGGACTTTGGAGCCGTTGGAAGCCATTAAAACCGAGCATTTAATGCTCACCTGCATAGGGGTTTCGAAACTTGGGGTTAATTCAAAACCAAAAACTAGCTGTTACAAGCAATGGTTTCGAAACCTTTATGGGGGTTTCAAAACCTATAGCCAAAATCTAAATTTTTGGCCTTACTGTCATATTGGTTTCGAAACCTCTAAGGGGGTTTCGAAACCTATGCTTGAAAACCATTGACTTTGGACTTTTTGTTGACTTTTTAAGGTTTATACTATATAGGTATTAAGTCAAATCGTTTAGAAAATGTTTGTTCAAGTTAAAAATATATTTTTGACTAATTTGATTCGAATGTATGAAGTTTACAAATTTTTACAAGTTAGTCCTTTTAGTTATAACAAAATCAAAATAAGTCAAACAATTCCAAATTAGGATATGATCCTCTTACACTATGTAAAACTTGAAAGTTTTACACCTTTTTGGGACCGTTGGATGAAGGTAAATGGATGGATGAGATTAATAGTAGAAAATGTGAAATTATCATTTGGAAAAAATATAAGGAAATAATCTTACCCATCTATTACCATCATCTAACGGTCCAAAAAATATGTAAAATTAATTGAGTTTTACACAATGTAAGTGGATCCTAACCCTTCTAAGTTAACTAATATATATTTATGTTTCTTTTAATGTATTTAGGCTAACTTTTTATTTTATATATGTTGTCAAACAAAAATTCTCTGCCCCTTTCTATGTCTCACCACTAAAAGCCACTAAAAAATTAAATTCTAAGACCTAACCTTACCTATACCCTAAAAAATACACCCTACCAAAAAGTTCCATAAACCCTAACTATAAACTCTAACCTTAAACCTAATTTTTAGTGTGAGACATAAATAGTGACACCAAAAGGGTAGAGGATTTCTATTCTATGTTTTCTTATTGTTTTAATGTAAATATTATAAATGATATTTTGTTTTAAAGAATTAAAAGTCATAAATGTTTTTATTCGAACTCGAATATAGATCAGACTCGGTTCGGATTTGCATTAGACATGGACTTGGATCAGATCTTGACAATGTCCATATCTGATCCGTCTCCTATTAGGATTCATACCCTTTTTTGGATTTGGATTTGGACTTTTTCTAATCAGATTTGGATTGAATTTTTCTTTGAATTTGGATTAAATTGTCGTCCCTATATATATGGATAGTGAGATTAAAATCGGAGTCCATGTCCAGTTTTATCAACTCAGTTGGTGGTTTAGATGGTTATGTTCAAAAGAGTGTTCATCCAGACAGAAGTCTTTTGAGTTGTCTGCAGTTCACACAACACCTGTCCACACAGTAAGGCGTCTAAAATTAGGCTAAAATGAAGCTATACAGAAATTCTTACAAAAATGGTAAGAATTTTGTATTAACTTTTACGTACATGCAGAAATGCTTACAAAATCGGTAAGCATTTCTATATATACCGAAATTCTTACTATTTTTGTAAGCATTTCTGTATGTATAGAAAAGTCGATACCGAAATTCTTACCATTTTTGTATATATTTCTGTATAGCCTCCTTTTAACCTCATTTTAGGCTGTCTCACCCTAGAACTTCCCACTAAAAATATATCTTGTTTGATGTAGTTTAAAAATTACAGATAGTTTCAAACTTTGAACCCTTCATCCTGGTTGATTGCTTACCAGATTACATAGTCTAGATCAATATTAATGCAAATATTGTACAATATGTTCACCATGGTTCCTATTAGTATTTATGATGAGACATGTAATGTTGATGTAAAATTATAGCATATCAACATATAATGTGATGAGATTAATCTACGGGTTGGTCCAAGTGGTAAGCAGTTTAGTACCACTTAAACAAATATTGAGTCCGGGGCCTTGTTTATGCAAAAAAATTATTGAGAGATTCACTCACCACAGCCAAATATACGAAGAGATATGTTCGAATTAGTCAGGGCAAAGCCATAAGAAACAAAGAGCAACAAAAAACATATAATGAGATGAGTCTATGTTAAATTGGACTCTGAAGTTGAAGCTCCATTGTAAGATGAAACTTAGTGTACCACTTTATAAACATTGGGCTCCTATGAAACCAGGGCTTGTATAATTGGGCTGAATGAATTTGCCATTTGCGTTAGCAGCTTTGATTATTATTTGCAATTTTGCACTTCATGTGTTCTTATGAGAATCCACCGGCCATAACAACATGATACTACAAAATAGGGGTGAGCAAAATAGGGGCGAGAGTCCACCGGCCATAACAACTTGATATTACAAAATAAGGGTGAGCAAAACTCGATTCAATTAAAAAATAATATTTTGACTTGACATAAAAAAAATCGACTTGTAATTTTATAAACTCGACTCGACTTAAAAATTTTGAAATAAAGTTTGAGTTATAAAATAGAAATTCGAATAACTTAAAACTTTTAGTAGTTGGTAGATTGGTTTTCTAGTTCAAGTCGAGTCCCTCAATTCTGCCTTATATATATCACATATAAAAAATATGAATAAATATATATGTGTATTGTATATAGTTATAGAAAGTCGTTTAAATTTGAACTAATTATTTTCATAACATTATAAATGTTTATAATTAAATTGAACAAAAACTTGAATAAATCGATTTGACTCGAATTTCATATTCTTGTCTCGACTCAAAAAAAATTCAAATAAAGTTTGAGTTATAAAATAAGACTTCTTAACTCGACTAACTCAAAATTTATTAACTCACCTCGACTCAATCCGATTGAATGCTTACTCCTACTTCATAGTAGATTTTCTTGTACTTAAAAGAACCGGGATGCCATGGACATATCCTAATGTTATTTTGGGAACAAAGGTTAGTGTGTACCCTAAGCAAAGGTTTGTTTGTACCATAAGAGCTTTATATGTGTTTATGCGTTCTTTGGTCTTTGCATGGCTTTATGGCTTTAGTATGAAGAAGGAAAAAGGTCCTTGCAGAAATTGCTGGTGAATTCAGATACTCCAAAACCATTCTATTTTTTATGTACATCTCTGCACTCTGAGCTGATCTGAAGCAGCTATAAAAGCGAAAATTGACTACTTGCCAAACCATACAAATAAAACCCAGACAAAGATAAAGCACAAGAGCCAAGATCTGTGTCTATTATAATACTAAATACTATCTATCAGCTATTGGACCTGGAAACGACCCTTGTTTCAGGGACTGAATGCCATAAGGATAAAAACAGATTAGGAAGAGAAAAAGTCCTTGAAAAGCACGAAAAAGGTAAATATATAATAAATCAAAAAGAAATTGCTCTTCGTGAGATGTGTCCCATGTTTGCAGGGTATACTCAATAACATTTACATCAACTTTCTTTGCCTTTTTCTTACATTTCCTAACCAGGCCACTTATCTTTCTTTGCTTAAGTGCTTTTTGGACCCATTTGTTTGCATTTTGTTTGTCATTTCTTTGAGTGCTTGTAGGGTTTCTCCCTTTGTTTATCCACCACTAGGAAGAAAAATCTCTTGGTGCAACAACATGCTTTTTCAACCTTCTCTACAACTGCGGCTGTTACAGACAGTAATGGTGGTGCTGTTGCTTTCTCTGTTGGTCTCAGCGGATCAAAAAGATGATGAGTCATTGCTCGTGGCTGTGGGCACCAACGCTCGTTCGTCGGTTTCCGAAGAGAAGCAACCTATGGAGAAGCAACGTTTGAGGCATTCTTTTGGTGTATCCCTTTCAAGCAAGAGGAAAGTTCCAAATGCTGCAGATCCACTCCACAACCGTTGAACCTTCATTTTGGTTTAAAACGTGAACATGTTTTAAGCATCATGCTAGTGGAATCCATGAAGCATAGAAATGTTGGTCTTTTTCTCGTTTTCTCAACGATTGTGGGGGGGGGGGGGACCCTGGACTTACATTTGCATCCATGTTTTCAATTTTTTGGTAGGTTTTCAGGGTTTTGTATTGTCTATATCGCAATATATGTGTAATGTAAATGAAAAAAACTCCTCCCTTCCTCCAAGTTTATTGCCTTTGTCTCTTATTCAACTTTTCAGAACCTCATAATATCAAAAGCTTGAGAGGCTGCTTTCAATAGTAAAAAGGTGAAAAGATTTGGTGGTACAGAGAATGATCTTTCTGAACTCTTGCGCTAGCGTTACAGAATTGTTCGTCTGCTTGTCTTATTATTCCTCTCCCCCCTGGTTGAATATTCAAAGTAACAGAGAATTGGAGTTCTTTTCATTACTCGGGAGTCTTATAACTACACAATAATTACGAATGTTACAGATATTCGTTCTCTACACAATTTCGGTCTACAGATGATGAACATGTTCAAAAGTGTTCGTGATAGATTACAGAGATAGCGTGATTGATTCTGAGATTAGGAAGAGGATGATGTAGCAAAATAGAGAAGCAAAGAGGAAATTTGGGAATCTGAAAAATAAAAGAATAAGAACGATATTTATTAATCAGAAAATAATCTTGGGTATTATAATTGAATTGGGCTTCTGATATTTATAGCCCCGACTTAAGCAAGCCAGAATAATAGATCAGTATAACAAACTAACTAATTGGGTTAACTTCTTAATGGCCCTAACCACTTGTATTTCACACAACACTTTATACTTCTGATATTCTCATGGTTCCTTCATTTTCGTGAATCTTTAAGCAAGACTTAACCGTAGCCTATCAAATACCAACGGAGGTAGAGGTTTAGTGAGGATGTCAGCTACTTGTTCAGTGGATGGTACAAAATTAACTACTAGCTTTTCAGCAAGGACTCTTTCACAAACAAAGTAAATATCTATCTCTATATGTTTAACTCAAGCATGGTAAGTTGGATTTGCTGCCATGAAGACTGTAGAGGTGTTATCACGCCATATTGTTGGTAGTCGTGGTAAGACAACTCCAATTTCAGATAGCAAATGTTCCACCCACATTAGTTCAGAAACTGTGTTAGCCAAACTTCTGAAGATAATGCAGGATGTGTTTCACAGCTCCCCAATGTATATCTCTAGGCTGATTCATGTACTGACTGACCTTGTTAACAGCAAATATTATATCAGGTCTTGTTAAGCAAAAACATACTGAAGCCCACCCAACAATACTACGATAAAGATGTATGTCAGAAAATGATTGTCCATTATTTGCATGCAACTTTGGACAGACAATCATAGGAGTAGGAATAGGATTACAGTGATGCATGTTAGCCTTTTCTAACAACTCATGGATATATTTCTCTGACTTAGAGTTAGTTCATCAGAGTATTGTTGGATTTTCATGCCAAGGAAGAATTTAGGTTGTCCAAGTCCTTCAATCTGAATTTAGAGTTAATTTGCTGCACAACAGCTGATATTTTTGTTTCTACATTTTCAGTGATGATTATATCATCAACGTACACCATAAATAGCAGCTTAACAACTCCTGAATTTTTGATGAGCAGAGAAGCATCAGATTGTGATGCAGAGAAATACAATTTATCTGTTAAGAATTTCTTCAAAGTGATGAACCAGGCTCTAGGTGTCTATCTAAGACCATAGAGTGCCTTCTTCAAATGACAAACAAGTTGTTCCCTATATAGCCCTTTTACTTCAAATCCTAGTGGTCGACTCAAAAAAAAAAAAAAAATTCACTCAAATCACCACTTACGAATGCGTTATTGATGTCAATTTCTCTAATTAACCATCTTTCAAGAACAGCTATTGCCAAAACAGTCCTAATGGTGGCAACTAGAACCACATGACTGAAAGTTTCTCTGAAATCACTACCCACCATTTGAGAGTAACCTTCGGCTACAAGTCTAGTTTTAAATCTGTCAACAGACCCATCTGGCTTTCTATTGACCTTAAATAACCACTTACATCCTATTAGCTTTCTAAAGGGTGAAAAAGGCTGCAAATCCCAAGTTTCATTTCTCATTAAAGCTTCATACTCAGCTATGACTGCTTTTTTCAACTCTGGTTGTGCAAGAGCTTCAAAAACAGTTGTTGGTTTTGAAATCCCCCCCTCAGAAGATAAACCTTTGGCATAAAAATCTCAGACTTTCCCCTTGTTATCATGGGATGATTGTAACCCCTAAACCCGACCAAGAAAAAAAGGCCAAATTTAGGAAGTCACCATTGAAAACTTTACCTTGAAAAAACTAGTTTTAGAAATTTTACCATAATTTATGGTTTAAATAAGGGTAAAACTTTGATACACAGGCTGTGTAAAATTAATTTTACACAAGCCTGTGTATTTACACTATAAATCAAAATTAAACCTAAACCCTAAAAAATTAAACCCCGAATCTTAAACTCTAAACTCTAAATTCTAAACACTAACCTTAAATTCTAAACCCTACAACCCAAACCCATAAGCTCTAAACCTTAAACTAAATCTGTAACTCCTAAAACTAAAAGGTCTGTGTAAACTTTATTGAAGTTTTTCTCTTTAAATAAGTAACTGAAAACAAATCTCGTAAATGCATGCTAAAAATAATCCCCAAAATATAAACTATCACCAGTCTGAAATTACATCAAAATCCCAAAATAATAATAATAAAGTTAAAATATTCTAGAAAACATATTAAATTCATACCGAGTGGTAAGGTAGAAAAACACTTGAGATCCTCCGAGTACCAATTCGCCTAGAGATCGAGTTATCTGTAAAATAAACTATGGGGGAGTGAGCTATTGAGCCAAGTGTGTCTCTAAAGTGCAAGCAATCACAAACTCAATTCCAAAATAATTTTCTCAAGATATTTAATAAAAACACGGTAAAACACAATGCATGTAGTGATGACACAAACAAAATGTATTTACCAGCTACATACTCCAATCACAGTGGTAGTAAAGCCAACCGGTCACAGTGAAGGTAGTTCCCCAGAACTCCTCACCCTTATTTCTCCAATCACAGTGTGGCCAAGCCACTTCTTCCTCCGTACAATTCCATCTCATGCATATAAAAAATGGTAATGATTGTAAAACACAAAATCACATCACAATTTATCGTACTAAATACGACGATCACAATTCAGAAATTCTGATAAATTCATTAAAACACAGTCTGACACAATATGCATGATATCTCAAAACACATTGTATTCACAACAATGAAAAATAGTCATGCAAGTTGTAAAACAATTCACAGAATATATAGCACAGAAAGAGAACACATCTTAAGCAAACGGTAGCTCTAACGTCGTGGAGTACGTCTCCCACGCTCAAATCTATCATCGAGTCTAATTGATTCGGAACCTATTTAACTTTACGAAGACGTAGATCGAGGAAGCTATTCTTACTTTAATGATAACTTGGATTAGATAATTGATGTCTGGTATGACCTTAGAAAAGAAATCATGAACGGAAAATTACTCTAGCATGGATTTTAATTGTAGAAAACTTACTTAAAAGCTTAAATATATATATATATATATATATATATATAAACACGAATATGACTTTGTTTGTTTGTATATTAGAACTGGAAAGTTCAAATCATTGAAACCAGATTCTATAGTGTATATATACTTATACTTTTTTTAATGAAATAAAGAGAATAAATACTTGCATTAAAATTGATGACTAATAATAAAGAATAGACTATTAAAAATTGAGCAAACACCATACCTTAATCTGGTGTGGGTGGGTAGCTTTAAAAAGAACGGCCAGCTTTGTTGAGGTTCAACCACCTCCTTAAACTATGATAATAAAAATTTCCGATGAGTTACATAACATGGGATAGTTGGGTTTTGGTGGCGGCGCAAACTTGAGGGGTGTTAAGGTTTTGAGATTTGTTCTTTTGGAAAAAAGTGAAATCCCTAAATCATAAGAACAATTCAAAGTATATATAATAATAATAATAATAATAATAAAGGATTTTACTAAAGTAAAAGAAAAGTCATAATGTATATAAACCTTAAGAAACTTTCGGGAAAAACATTGTTTTGAATTAAATGAGTAAATTTCACATGTGGTCCTTAAACTATCGAGAAATTACACATTTGCCTTCTAAGTTCAATGAAAATTCTATTTAGTCACTCATAAAAAGATTAGGGTTCTGAATTAAAATTCTCAATTTTTAGAATTTAGAATTTAGGGATTTTAAAATTAAGGTTTTAAATTTGGGGAAAAAATCGGGGTGTTACAATGATCATTATGAATTTGAAAGGTGGGCGGTAAAGATGAAGATTGTAGTGATGGTGGAGAGATGAAAGTAGCAGGATAGATAGAATATGAAAATAAAAGTCACTGTAATGGTGGGGAGATGAAAGAAGCAGGAGAATTGGAATGTGGTGGTGGAGAGATGAAAATAGCAAAATAGGTGAAATATACTGGTGAAAATTACTGTGGTGGTGAAGAGATGGGAGTAGCTGGAGAAGTGGACTGTAAAGGTGCAACTTGCAGTGGTAATGGAGAGATAGAAGTAGCAGGAAAAGTGGATTGTAGAGGTGAAACTTGCAGTGGTGTAGAGAGATAAAAATAGCAAAAAAAGTAGGCTGTGGTAGTAAAAATGCAGTGGTGGCGAAGAGATAAAAGTAGCAGGAAAAGTAGATTGTGGAGGTGAAACTTGTTGTGGGGTGGAGAGATAGAAGTAACGGGACAAGTGGACTGTGGTGGTGAAAAATACTATGGTGGTGGAGAGATGGAAGTAGCAGGATGTAGCGAAGGTCCTGCTAAATAAAAACGATGATTTTTGAAAGTTTTTTTTTTTAAAGGTGTTTGGATATAAAATATTTATTCTGTGGGGTTTACAAAAAATCTTATAAAAATGGAGTCGCCACCGGCCACTTAGGTAGGCCGGACACCATAAAACCAGAGATTCAAAAAGACAGGGTTCGGGAGTCGGTTACGGATGGGGAAGGATTAGCACCCCCACACCGCCCAAAAATTGGTACTTTAATAATTACCGCTTTATTAATATTGGATTTTCTGGATCAGAGTGACGATTATTTTAAATTTCGGTCATAATTGCGAGTGTATTTTAAGGATCCCGTTACCCGAGAATAAACGCCCAACCACTATCACTACGCTTGATACTGGCCCCGTTTACGCTCGGATAAAAGGACACCGCATTAACAATTTATATCTCGATATGCAATCTTAATGGCAAAAAATATAAAACATGGTAAAATGTTTAAATGTAGTAAATATTGTCATAACATAATATTAATCTAACATAGATTATATTCTAGACTAAAACATGCATATACATATTATTCTAAATAATAGATAAAAACAACTATGATATGTCAAAATAACAAGGCAGGAATAAGTATATATAGACGAACAAATATTTCGAAAAGACATGCATATTGGTGATAAAACATATTTCAACATATACGGGTCAACATATCGTATAAAAAGGATAAATATACTAACATGTAGCCCTAAAAAATAAGAAAGCACACACATACAAAATACAAAATATACCATGTACGAATCAACTAAAACATAACATGCTTGATATGAATAACCGAAAAAACATAAATATCATACTTAACACATATATACATAAAAACATGAAATACGAGTCATATACGAGGGTCATAAAATAAAATAATATCAATACATACGATTATAATACGAACAATAATATTTACAAAGAAAACATGGTGAAATGAAAGAAAAACAAAAGTCGGTATGTAAATTAAAGAACAATAATATATAATTTGGGGACGAAATTGCAAAATGCAGACAAAACACGAAAGGACCGAGATTGTAATTATACCAAAGGCGGACCCAAAGTGAAAATTTCAAAACGCGAGATGGTTAAAGGCGTAATTTTACCATTTAAATCGATTCGGTGTAATTTAGTGACTAAATTGTGACTTTTTGAAAACTCGGGGACTGATTTGTGATTATACCATGCGGCAAGACAAAAATGAAAATATTGAAACGCGGTGGGATTAAGTGTGTAATTTACCCATTTCAAAAATAATAATAACTATAAAAAGCCCGTTTTTAGACCGAAACCCATTTTCCCCCTCATTTCTTTCATTTTCAGTTTTTCCAGAAAATCTTTGTTCTTCGTTTTCTCTCAAGTGTTCTTAAGAAACCCAGAATCCGGCGGCCGCCGTCGTATTCTCTCCGCCCGCCGCCGCTAAACGCGCGGTGGGTGGACTCCCAAAATACACCAAAACGTTCCCCTTGTCGTCATCTACATGAATCTGTGGTTGGATTCAGAGGATCCCCTTTTATTTACCCTAGATCTAAGAAATACGAACCCAAAAATATATTTTTTTAGACCAAAACGAAACCACAAGGGTCTTCCCTCCCTTTTGTTCACGGATCGGCTTGTAAGAGCCGAAAGGCTTGTCACAGAGGAAGGGAAGACCCACAGACAACGCCGGTAAGACTCATTTACTTGTTTCTTTTTTTTATTTCTTTTTGTGTTTCGTATATGCAGGCAAAGAAAAAAGGTAAGAAAAAGAGACAAAAAATTACCACTGGACTGCCTTTATGATTATCTTGACTGGTTACAAATTTTCTGGTTTTACAAGCTCTCTGTTTTTTTTTGTTACTACCCTCTCTGTTTTTTGCTAATCCTTTTTTGCTCGCTAAAAAATTGCTGGCCCCTTACTCAAATTTTTTTTTTCGTTACAACAGCCCCGTTCCATATATATCACTGCCTCTGTATTTTGGTTGCAACTTGTATCTTCTTTTCCAGATCTGACATTTGCTTGTTGTCTTTGGCATAATCTGAACGCGGGGACTGAATATCGGCGCGGTGGCGGTGTGGTCATTCTGCCAGAGGCCAGACGCATTTTCGGCCGTTAGATCAGATCTGATCTAACGGTCGAGATGGCTTGAAGAACGATCGGCCTGGATGAAGCCTCGATCTGATGAGACGGCTTGAGATTTCGCCACGTGGAGCTCTGCAGTCGAGGAGTCAGAAAGCGTGGATCTTACGCGCGCGTGGGACATTAAAGCGTCTGCGCGTGATCTACACGCGCGCGTGGCACTTGAACGGTCCATACGTGTGGAGCATGCGCCTGGCAGATATTTTTGACTTCCATTGCATCGTGGCCGTTGGATCAGATCTTGATCCAACGGCCCACAGTTACCTGCACATTGTAATAGATAGGATTCAGATTTGGGCCAAACGGGCCTTGTAATTGGATTTGTAATTGGACTTGGATTTTATTTATTTGGATTTAATATATATTTAATTTTTCATTTTACTAGCCCAATAATAATAATAGTATACTTATAACAGCAATACATACGAAAATATATACTTATATTATACGATCATTAATTAATATACTATTCTAGTATACGTACGTATAATCATACGTATAATTAACATGACATCTACATACGCTTATACCCTAGATACATACGTGACATACATACGCCCCTAATACGTATACATAGCTTATACATGCACACACCTTATATTAGTAACATTCATATAATAAATATACATGCAATATTAATATATTTAAGTAAAAATGAGTGATTACAGTTGCCCCTCTTTGCTTGTTCTCATGAAATGGGAAACAAAGCAAAGATTCATAAGCACTCATTTTATCAGACTTCCCTGTTTGTAGCCTCGGAAAAACGAATTCTTTTGGACATTTCCGCTCTTCCTTGGCCGAATCTTCAGGCTCGTAAGTTCTTCCTATATAGAGCTTCGTCACCTTCCGATCTTGGAGCTACAGGCTCTTTTCGACACAAAGACCTTTCGCTCTTATTTTTTATCAGACTTTCCTGTTTGTAGCTTTGGAAAACGAATTTTTTTGGACATCTCCGCTCTTCCTTGGCTGAATCTTCGGGCTTGTAAGTTCTTCCTATATAGAACTTCGTCACCTACGATCTTGAGCTACAGGCTCTTTCGACATTGAACCCTTCACTCTAAGACAATGAAGCTCGGAGTCTTTCCTATATAAGACTCTTTGCTTTCGACACAACAGGTTTCCTATATAACCCTGTGTCATAGGTGAATTGCTTTGACTGGGAGTTCTTCCTATATAGAACTGCGAATCTTCACCTTGGAGCCATCAGTCCCTCCTATATAGAACTTTTTGGCGTCTTGAAATCTTGGAGTTACGGATTCCTCCTATATAGAATCTTTCACTCTAAGACATTGAAGCTAGGAGCCCTTCCTATATAGAACTATTTGCTTTCGACACAACAGGATTTCCTATATAATCTTGCGTGTCATGGGTGAATTCCTTCGACCGGGAGTCCTTCCTATATAGAACTCTTCTCTTGAGCTTGAAAACATGTGTCTTTATGTAAAAACATTGTCTTCTCATTTGGGATTCACATCGTGATGACCCTCGATGCCTCTTTGGATCTGCAGATACCTGTCCGAGATGAAAACAAAATGCTATGACAAATGAATGGATTGACATGCTCCTAATCCTAGTGATGTCTGACTATTCATGATGTATGAGATTCAATATCTTGGTGGGCTTGTTTTGGTCCTTATTTGACGTTCGTTTTCTCCTTTCTTACGGGCATCGATACCCTGCTTCACTGCTAAGTTCAACCATCTCGACCTTTCTCTTTTTTCCATTCCGTCTTTGAATTCTAGAGTGCCCTTTCGGGTTTTCACTTTAGGGATTTTTTTTTTTTGGGGTGCCCTTCTCGTTTTTCACCCAAAAGATCTTTTTGTTATCTCGACGCCTTTCTTGAATAGATAGGACATGTGCCATTGGTTATCCTACCAGGTTGTTTGAAGCTCCCCGCCTTCCCTATCGACAGCCATTAGGGAACTAGAGGACGGAGTTAACATCGTTTTCTTTGATTACCTGCATTTTCAAGGTTAAATCATAGTAATGCTTCGAAATCTCTTGTTTCATTATGAGCCTATGTTATCTTATTTGATTGAAATTGACAAGAAGGCTAGGAATGGATGCTCAAAACACAGTTTTATTCTGATTAAGGGTTTCGAGATATCTTGAAAAGAAAGGTATGACACATATGAGTTGAGTATGAAAATACAAGATCCCTCATTATCTTCGATACGAATGATACATGACCCTGTCAACTGGTGTAGAATTTTTTTGCCTGAAGCCTCCTCTTCATGATGTTCATGGGGATACCCTTTCAACTTTTCAATTTACCCGAGCCGCCATTTGCGGGTTTTCAACTCGAGTCCTTCCTTTGCTTCAAGACGCCCGATTTCGGGTTTTCGCCCTGAGCTCTCCATTTTTTTAGAGATAGTATTTCTTGACGGCATCAGAATTTACGGGATTTTTCAGCTCGTCCCCGTCCATTTCTGTTAGGATCAGGGCCCCTCCTGAGAATGCCTTTTTTACGATGTACGGTCCTTCCCAGTTGGGCATCCACTTTCCTCGAGAATCTTTCTGGATAGGGAGGATTCTTTTGAGTACCAGATCTCCTTCTTTGAATTCTCTTGGGCGCACCTTTTTGTTGTAAGCCTGCACCATCCGCTTTTGGTACATCCGACCATGACAAATAGCCTTTAGTCTTTTTCGTCAATGAGATTTAATTTGGTCGAATCGCCTGCACCCATTCAGCTTCTTCCAATTTTACCGTTTAAGACTCGGAGAGACGGAATCTCTACCTCAATTGGGAGTCTTCGCTTAGGTACCATACACCAAGGAGTAGGGTGTTGCCCCTGTTGATGTACGAATGGACGTCCTATAGGCGAAAAGGGCAAAAGACAACTTCTCATGCCAATCCTTGTAGGTATCCGTAGTCTTCGCTATGATCTTCTTTATATTTTTGTTTCTTTCGCTTCCTTTGCTCCATTCATTTTAAGACGATAGATTTGTGGAATTATGGTGTGTTATTTTGAATTGAGTGCACACGTCCTTTATCATTTTGTTGTTGATTGGAAGCATTGTCGGTGATGATCCTCTCTGGCAACCCGTATCGACAAATAATTTCCTTCTTTAAGAACTTACAAACCGTAGTCCTGGTGATATTGGCGTAAGACGCTGCCTCTACCCATTTAGTGAAGTAGTCTATGGCGACCGAAATGAAACGATGCCCATTGGAAGCTTTCGGATGGATTTGCCTGATGACGTCTATGCCCCAGGCTGCGAAAGGCCACGGAGAATTCATGGTGTGTAGAGGTGATGGGGGTGCATGAATTTTGTCAGCGTAAATTTGATATTTGTGGCATTTCTTGGCGTAATCGATGCAATCTCCCTCCATGGTCAACAAGAAATAACCGTATCTCATAATTTTTCGGGCTATAGACAGCCCGTTGGCGTGCGTTCCACAGATCCCATCATATACTTCGGCTAAGATTTCCTTCGCCTCCCGGGCATCCACACATCTCAGCAATGTTTGATCATGACTTTTCCTATATAGGATCTCCCCATCTAGGACATATTTTGTTGCCATTTTTCTGAGCGTTTTTCTGTCATTGTCGTTTGCCCCTTCTGGATACTTTTGAAGCTTGACATATTGCAGGATATCATAGTACCATGGATTCCCGTCAATCTCTTCCTGTACATTACAACAATGAGCTGGTTTTTCAAACGTCTGCATCTCAATGGGTCTCATTTCTGCCCCGGTGTTTGTTTTAAACATAGATGCCAAGGTTGCCAATGCATCTGCCATCTGATTTTCTTCTCGGGGCAGGTAATTGAAGCTGACCTTTTCGAACTCTTTGACGAGCTCTTGGATCCATTTGTGATATTTGACCAACCGGGTCTCTCGGTTTCCCACTCCGCGTAATTGGTAGAATGACTAGGGACGAATCTCGAACACTCGAAGTTCCTTAACCTTTCTTTCGATGGTGAGTTGGTCCCATGATGCAAGCTTCGTATTCAGCTATATTGTTTGTGCGAGAAGAATTCCAATTTTTTGGTGAAAGGATAATAGGCGTCCTCGGGTGAAATCAAGATCGCCCTATCCCATGTCCGAGGCGTTGGAGGCTCCATCAAGTAAAGTTTCCATGACATATCATCCGAAACTTCTTCTTCGGTTGTGATGCACATCAAGTCTTCGTCGGGAAACTAAAGTTCAATGCCTCATAGTCATCCAAGCACGACTAGCTAGGAAATCCGCTACGGCACTCCCTTTACGGCTTTTTGATTAACATATACGATGTCGAATTCGGATAAGAGCATCCGCCATCGGGCCATCCTTCCCGTTAGTTGGCGCTTCCATTAAGAACTTTAATGGGTCTAGCTTGGATATCAACCGGGTAGTATGGTACAACATGTCTTGTATCGAGCCGCTTGGTAGCCCAAACTAGAGCACAACACAGCTTTTTACCTTTGGCGGGTACCGTGTTTCGCAATCGTTGAATTTCGCTTAGGTAATAGATGGCTGCTCCTTCTTTCTTGACTCATCGTGTTGCCCAAAGACACATCCCATTGAATTCTCAAGACTGTTAAGTAGAGAATTAGTGGTCGACTGTGCTCAGTGCGACTAAAATTGGAGCATTTGTCGTACTTTTTGATCTTTTCTAGGGCTTTTTGACATTCTTCATCCCATACGCCGGGATTATTCTTTCTAAGAAGTCTCAAGACCGGGTCGCATTGATTGGTTAATTGGGAAATGAAACGAGAGATATAATTCAGCCTCCCAAGAAACCGCGAACTTCCTTTTGTGTGCGGGGGTGGTGAAAGGTCTGGATGGCTTTCACTTTATCCGGGTCAATTTCAATCCATCTTACGCTTACTACGAACCCCAAGAGTTTTCGAAATGTGGCGAAGGTACACTTGGCAGGATTGAGCCTCAGTTGGTACTTCCGTAGTCTTTGGAATAGTTTTCTTAAGTTCTGTAGGTGCTCTTCCTTTGTTCGAGACTTGGCAATCATATCGTCCACGTATACTTCTATTTCTTTGTGCATCATGTCATGGAAAAGAGTCACCATTGCTCTTTGGTATGTTGCCCCTGCGTTCTTTAGCCCAAACGGCATCACTTGATAACAAAAAGTGCCCAACATGGTTATGAATGTAGTTTTCTCCATGTCGTTAGGATCCATCTTTATCTGGTTGTACCCTGAGAAGCCGTCCATGAAGGAAAACCATGAATGTCCTGCGGTGTTGTCAACCAGCGTGTCAATATGTGGCAAAGGGAAGTTGTCTTTAGGGCTAGCTCGATTCAGATCCCTATAATCTACACACATACGTACTTTCCCATCTTTCTTTGGTCTTTGGTACAATGTTTGCAACCCACTCGGGGTATTTGGCTACCTCAAGAATCCAGCATCAAATTGCTTTTTCACTTCTTCTCGGATTTTTAACAACATCTCGGCCTCATTCTCCGAAGTTTTTCTTTGTCTTGGTTTGCACTCCGATTTTGTTGGCAATTTGTGCACCACTATGTCGGTGTTCAATCGGCATATCTTGATAAGTCCAGCGAAGACATCCTTGAATTCTGAGCGGGGCTATCGGTTCATGTTTGGTTTTTTTGGAAATCGTCGTTCCTATTTTTATTTTTTTTTCGCTTCTTGATCCCCAAGTTGACAATTTCCGTTTCTTCTTGGTGGGGCATAATCTGCCTTTCTTCGTGCGTCCACCATTCTCTTTAACTCTTAGGGACCTCAATTTCTATTTCATCATATCCTCCTCAATTTTTCTCGAGACCTCGGGGCATTGAAATTTACTCGAGATTGGATCCGGTATCATTCATATCGTCAATCATGAGCGACCTGCATTAAATGAGAATGAATTGCATTGGGAAAGAGACGGCTTTATATGAAGGGAATGAATATGAAGGATGCATGAATGGAATAAATGAGACTTTGGTCATTTTTAAGAAAGTGGGGATATTTTCATTTCAATCAAAAAGTTAACATAGGTGCCCCATACAAGAGATCCCCATTGTCTATGGGCAAAAACAAAAGGTTGATTGAGCATTACTACGATCTATTCCTAAAGACTACAGGTAGATCAATGCAGCTCCAGTTATCAAGTGTTTCCCCGGGATGGCAAGGGCGGATGTTGGTCAACATTTTGCTATCTCGGTCCTCTTCAGCTATCATGTTGATGTACATCCCTTCAAATGTTTTACTGAGTATTTCCTCCTAGTTAAATTCATCATTTTTCATCATTGCCTCTCCAATATCTTGACCTGGTTGGTAGAACCCTCCGGAGATGAAAGTGGCTTTCAGACTAGGAAAAGACATCGACCTCCACGAAATGTCTTCTCCTTTAGATATGGCTTTTCTTTGCTCCTCCTTTCTCTTATATTCCTCTTTTTTACATTGGACACTTGGTTGATAACTTGAGCCAGAAAACGATCCTTCTTGGTTGTGATATTCTTGGGTCTCGGGTTTCCTTGTAATTCCTTTGACCCTTTTCCTATTTTGGCTCCTCGGCCCCGAGTTTTGCGATGGTCATCTTGGTACAATTAGATAACTGGGGTAAGGGATCCGGTTTCCCTCGAAAGCGAATGTGGCATTTACTAGTTCTAATGCTCGGAATGAGCATTCTGCAGCATCTTCATCATTTTGAATGTAGGGGGTGTCGATGTCTCGGAAGCAACAAATTCATGCTCGCTTCTACGGTGACCAATTTGCCTTCAACTACAAATTTTAATTTCGATGTAATGATGATGGGACAACTCTGCGGAGTGGATCCACGGTCTTCCCAATAAGCGGTGTAAGATGGTTTTATGTCCATCACCACAAAATCGATCACATATTCGGTTGGTCCGATCAATAGGGGCACCTCAATTTTCCCCATTGTCCCTTTTGCGTACCATCAAAGGCTCTTACCGAGGTTGTAACAAGGCTTTAGGTGCGAACCATCTATTGGCAATTTTGCGGGGTTACCATAGGCAAGACATTCAATGCTGACCCGTTGTCGATTAGTACGCTTTGGTAATACATATCCTTTGCAATGGGTAGTGATGTTAAGGGCTTTGGTAGACCCCATTCCTCCTCCGGGATCTCATCATCCGAAGCGTGATATGATTATAAGCGATAATATGCCCCACTATATCCTGTCGGGTTTGTTTCTGAAAAATGTCTGGGGCACAAAAGTTTGATTCAAAGCACTTTCAATAGCGTCTCCGATGCTTCTCTCGAACTCAAGAGTAATTCCAGCCTTTGTGATCTGGCTGGTTGTTTCCGTAGTTGTTCCCTTCTGTTTGTACTCGCTATGCCTCAAGAACTTTAGAAATTCTTTGGCACGGGTCTCGATTACCGGTTCATTTATCTTTTGGGGAGGTTCTTCTCCGAATATCTGCGTAGGGCTAACTGCTGTATTCTTCCCCCTATCTTTTTCAGCTGCTCTCAAAGCCTCGGAGGAATAACATCGGCCGCTCCTCCTTGTGAAATGGCACGCTTCACCAACGTTCACATTGTTCTGGCTTTGTTGATCTTCCAACGTAGGCTCTTTTACCTTTTTATGTTCGATTCTTGGCATGGTCACATTCGCGGCATAATTCCGGGAATTTGTCGCATGTCTTTGAATGGGAATGGAGATGGTTTGAAATAGCGATCTTGGGATTCATCTTGCTGGTTTCTCCTTGGGAGACACTGCATTTCCTATCTGGGAGAGATAATAAAAGGTCTATCCTTCCCGTATCTAATTTTGGGGCTATCATCATGTGCACGTCGATCCTTTCCCATGGGTTCCTCGAAGAATTCAATTTGTTTTTCATTCATAAATTTCTGCACCAATTTCTTGAACTCTTCGCATTCTTGGATATCATGCTCTTCAGTCTGATGGAATTCGCAATATTTTCCACATTCCTTCTGCCTTATTATCATGCCTTTGTTGATCACACGAGCCATGCATAATTGTTGAAATACCCACCGTAAAGGAGACTTGATTTCTGACACGTCATCTTTTATCTTCCTGGTAAAGCATTCTTCTATGGCGTTTACCCCCTGCTCCCATGATTGGGCAGCGGGTTGTTGGCTACAACAGCTCTTCAAACTTCAATATCCCAGAATCGATTAAGTTCTGTACAAGCTTTTTGAAGGCAAGACAGTTCTCAGTGGGATGTCCAGGGGTACCGCCGTGATAGTCGCAATGCGCGCTTGGATTATACCAAGGTGGGAAGGGTGGGTTGACAGGATTAACGATGTATGGTCGGACCAAGTCCGTTTCATACAATTGGGAATAAAGCTCTGAGTATGAAACAGGTAGGGGAGTGAAAGTTCTCCTCTCTTTATCCTTTCTGGTGACTCTCTCATCTCTTTGATTTGAATTTTGTGTTTTTCCCACGTGTGCTTGTGGCTGTGAGACTATGAAGTTCTTGAGGCGGTATAGGTCTGGTGGTGTTTACTTCATTTCTCTTGTTATACTTTGAGACCCTTCCCCACCATCTATTACGCCGCTCTTGATTGCAGTTTGAGAGACTCCCGAGTCTGATTAAGTCGTGAAACACTTGTGTTTGTGTTATTAATGAGGCGGTCAAAGAGTGCCCCCCTTGAGTATTGACAAATAATGGCGTGATTTCATGCTCCGGGATAGGTGGCTGGATTTGGCGGCCATTTCTCTCCACCTCTGGGCATATTGTCGCAAGCTTTCATTGGACTTACGCCCCATATTTTCTAACATGATTCGCTAGGGATCATATACATTTATGTTTGTATTGTTCGGAAAATGCTTTAGACAAATCTTTCCATGTCTTGACATTTGCTTTGCTTAAGCGAGTATACCAACGTAACGCCGCTCGGTTAGACTATCCACGCTTGAGTGGATCGTAGCTTTTCATCTTTATGGTAAGCCGCCATTTTTCTACAATACATCGTTATGTGTGCGAGAAGGGCATGTGGTTCCGTCATATTTATCGAACTCGGTGTTTTGAATTTGGCGGCAAGACAAGATCGGACACGGACTTAGATCACTAGCGTCGTTTTCTGATTCTTCATTTGATTGTAACGCTTTAAATCTTTCTTCCATGAGGCGGAATCTCTCTTCCCACTTTCTTTCTACCTCATTTCGGATCTTTTTTTCGACCATGTTTAGGTCCGCACTTCTTCTTCATAAAGTGCTTGATATCAAGGGGTTGAGTCTCGGGTGCCTCTACTTGAAAGTGGAAGACATTCCTGTAGGGTCAATATACACCTTCCTAGCCTGGTTTGGTGCAGTTGGTTGAACCTTGTAGTGAGCCGGGGTACCTTCTGACTCTGGAATATTTTCTCCTTCTACTCGTTTTCCAAGACTTCTACTTGAGAATGCGGTTATGTCGAAACTATAGATGTTTGTGATTTGCAATCTGATCGCTAAGGCTTCTCAGGCCTCTTGAGCCTTGTCTCTAGCTCTCTTTGCCCTCTTTCTAGGCTGAATATTCTTTCTTCCATGAGCTTTCTTTGTAGCAGAGTAAAGTATGGGTGATGAATGATTGCGGGTTAACACTACATACAATGCCACAATATTGTTAATATGGTTGCAAAAAATAAATGCATGTACAATGATGCGAATGTTATGATGCAAATGCAAGAATGCATGGAGACAAAATCTTGATTCATTTGGTAATCACCCTTTTGAATTACTTCCATGGGAATTAAAGGGTCCTGATTACAACAAAATTCGTGTTACAAAGTAAAGATCCCTAGTACAAAAGATCTAATTATAACACAGAGTCCTATAGATAGATTCTAGCTCTATCTCCTAACTTTCCAATTGCCTTGAGCAGCTTGAGGAACCTAGGAGCTTCTTCCATTCGGGGCTATAAAGGTCGGAGTGTCTCGGCCTCGATAGCTAAATCATTTACGTGTCTGGCGACCCGTTGTATGTCCACCATTAGGTTTGCGTAGTACTGGTCTCTGTCCTGTACCATTCGAGCAGCGTCGTGTAATCTCTTCTGCCAATATGTGTCCCCTCCAGCTGCAGCTTCCTCGAACACATTAATTCTTTCCTTGTAATCTTCCACAAGCTGCCGAGGACCCGATTCGTGCTTGTAACACATCCACGCCGTGTTCTCTTTCTTGCAGCTCGCGAAGTTATTCTGCGCGATACATTGAAGTGAGTGTTATACTTCCGCCATCTTTCCTTTTAATTCATCATTTTGACTTTGGCTTTGCCCCAATTTTTTGAACAGTGTCATCGTACAGTTTTGCATCTCTAATGATCTATTTCAACTACTCACGGATTTTCTTTTCCATGCGGCGACACTTTCTCTTTCATGATGAACGACTGTTTTCCCTTGCTGATTTCTTGTGCGAATCTTTCTTTCTCTTGATCAATGGCCTTCTTGGCGGACCGTTTTTCTTCCTCCATAGCCAAAGCGGTAGCTTTCAATCTCTTTCTCGATCGCTCTTTTGTTAATTTTCGTTCTTCTTCCACCAAAGCGGATACCGTTCATTCTTTCTCTTTCCACAGCTATGAACCGACTCGGTGGCCTTTTGTATTTTACTGTAATAGGAGGGCATCTTTTTGATAAAAAGTATTTTTGTCACTCAAATCTGCATTTAATTTCTTGATTTGCTGATGATCCCATCCCGCTCGTCAACTTCTAAGCTTGCTTTATAGAGTTCGCTCCCATGTTGGGTCTGTTGGATGTCCATTTCTTTTTAACTTCCTCGAGTTCACTTCTTAAGATATATCGGCCGGACGGTACCACCCTTGTAAGTTCTTGAGTGACATTGTTGGTCCTTGATCGATTCGGGAATCACATTATTAATCCTCAAACGTCTCCAAAGATCGTGTCTGGGGTAGTCATGTGCTCGGTATCTCCTTCCACCCCGATCCGGTAACAATGATCCCGAGCCCTCATGATGGTTTGAATTTTTCCTTTGAACTCTCCTTTGAAAAGAAATTCAGTTTGGCTTAATCCGGCGGGTATTGGGAATGAACTGTCGTGATCCGAACTGCCGAGACACTAAAAAGTAGAGCACAAGCGATCCCTCCATGTAATCCTAACATCATCGGCCCGGTTGAAGTCGCCACAATTGTATAGAAAATAATTAACTTTACCGAGCCATGGGACTCTCCATGCTATATCTTCATCTTGAATGTTCTGAAGAAAGCTGGTCCACATTTTTGTTTTCAAATCTTTCGCCATTCCTTTGCTAAGTATTCTCGTAAAGGCGAAAAACCTTGGAAGGATATCCCGGCGGGACCAGCGTCGGCGTCTTCCACATGTGACTCGGATCCATACTTGCAATAGCTGTGCGCGACCTCGAAAAGCGTCCTTCTTCATGTTTCCGGCTAGCGTTTAAGGAAATGAAAGTCTCGACCAAGATTGATTTTGGTACGGGTTTGCTTTCCGTTTCACCCGCTCAAACAAATCTAGAATGGCTATGTCAATGTTCCCAGTACTGGGAAAGATCACCAAGCCATATATTCCTAAAGCGAATAAGTCCATTTTCTTTGCCTCGTTTGGATGTGTTGATATGATGTCCCGAATACTTTCCCATGCAAAGGCGTATTATCTCCTCGGATTTGAAGGAGGCCACTAACCCAATCGTCACTCATTCCCGCAAAGGTCTTGAGTTTAGCGGTGTAATTCGATTCCTTGGAGGCTTCGCGTAGATCCAATCTTCCTGAATATTTTTCTGGTTAAGTAAAGCAGTGTATTCTTCTACCGTAGGCATCATGTCCTACCAATTGAAGGTGAAGCAACAAAAAACCGGATTCCAGAACTGGACTATAGCTCGGAGTAGGGGCTGGTTAATCCGAACATATAATAGCTGCGCGATGTCGCCATAACTATCGCTAAATAAGTCTTGTAGTCTTCGGTCCCATCTTTCCCAAATGCTTTGAAGATCCCACAAGTCGTTATGTTGGAGACTCACATAGGTGTATCCAACTATTACGCGTTCGTTAGGCAGACTATCCCCTTGGATTTTCTGGTTGACCTCTGACCAATGTCTGACTGACAAATTAAGCTCTTCTTTCCTAAGACACATTTTTTCCATAGTGAAAGACTTTCTGATCAGGCAAACCACTTGATCCAGTACCTTTATGTGATGCAAATGCAATGATGTATGAGAAAAAGAACAAAAAGCGAAAAGAAAACAAGTCGATGCGGATAAAATTGATAAATATATAAATAAAATGACAAAATTAAAGCGAGAAATAAACACACAAAACAACCCTATTTATCCCGTCTAAAACCTAAGGTTATCCGTGGCTCTAACAGGGTAGGTTTCTATGTTCTCTACATGCAGTGTTGGTGCTAGGATGTACCCGAATTGTCCTTCTTTGTCCCCTACTAAGGGTAGCAAGGCCCCGATCATCACCCATTATAGGTTCCTCTCATGCGGGTTCAATTCGGGGACCCGGCGATATGCCCGTACGAAAGCGATAAGGTACGAAAGCATAAGTACTCGAGCCCGAAGGTACTTGCTAGGCCCATACGGAGAAACGATATCTCCACGAAAGCATTAGCGTTTTCCCCACTTAAAAAAGCGGGTTTATATGCCATATTTTAAACGCGTTAAAATAAACACGCAATTATGACCGAATGTTAATTTAATAGTCACTTTAATCCGGAACTTCCAATATTAGTAAAGCGGTAATTATTTTAAAAGCTTGACTCTCATTTGTTTTAAAAAAAAAAAAACAAAAATAGTCCCCCAGTGAGTCGCCATCATGCGATGTGCGAAGGTCCCGCTAAATAAAAACGATGATTTTTAAAAGGTTTTTTTTTTAAAGGTGTTTGGATATAAAATATTTATTCCGTGAGGTTTACAAAAAATCTTATAAAAATGGAGTCGCCACCGGCCACTTAGGTAGGCCGGACACCATAAAACCAGAGATTCAAAAAGACAGGGTTCGGGAGTCGGTTACGGATGGGGAAGGATTAGCACCCCCACACCGCCCAAAAATTGGTACTTTAATAATTACCGCTTTATTAATATTGGATTTTACGGATCGGAGTAGCGATTATTTTAAATTTCGGTCATAATTGCGAGTGTATTTTAAGGATCCCGTTACCCGAGAATAAACGCCCAACCACTATCACTACACTTGATACTGGCCCCGTTTACGCTCGGATAAAAAGACACCGCATTAACAATTTATATCTCGATATGCAATCTTAATGGCAAAAAATATAAAACATGGTAAAATGTTTAAATGTAGTAAATATTGTCATAACAGAATATTAATTTAACATAGATGATATCCTAGACTAAAACATGCATATACATATTATTCTAAATAATAGATAAAAACAACTATGATATGTCAAAATAACAAGGCAGGAATAAGTATATATAGACGAACAAATATTTCGAAAAGACATGCATATTGGTGATAAAACATATTTCAACATATACGGGTCAACATATCGTATAAAAGGATAAATATACTAACATGTAGCCTAAAAAATAAGAAAGCACACACATACAAAATACAAAATATACCATATACGAATCAACTAAAACATAACATGCTTGATATGAATAACAAAAAAAACATAAATATCATACTTAACACATATATACATAAAAACATGAAATACGAGTCATATACGAGGTCATAAAATAAAATAATATCAATACATACGATTATAATACGAACAATAATATTTACAAAGAAAACATGGTGAAATGAAAGAAAAACAAAAGTCGGTGGCGAAATTAAAGAACAATAATATATAATTTGGGGACGAAATTGCAAAAGCAGACAAAACCGAAAGGACGAGATTGTAATTATACAAAGGGCGGACCCAAAGTGAAAATTCAAAAACGCGGGATGGTTAAAGGCGTAATTTTACCATTCAAAAGCGATTCGGTGTAATTTAGTGACTAAATTGTGACTTTTTGAAAGCTTCGGGGACTGGATTTGTGATTATACCATGCGGCAAGACAAAAATGAAAATATTGAAACGCGGTGGGATTAAGTGTGTAATTTACCCATTTCAAAAATAATAATAATATAACTATAAAAAGCCTATTTTAGACCGAAACCCATTTTCCCCCCATTTTTTTTCATTTTCGCTTTTTCAAAAAAAATCTTTGTTCATCTTTTTCGTTTTCTCTCAAGTGTTCTTGAGAAACCCGTAAATCGACGCCCGACCGCCGTATTCTCCGCCGTATTCTTCACCGCCGCCGCTAACCGGCGCGGTGGACTCCCAAAATACACCAAAACGTTCCCCTTGTCGTCCTCTACATGAATCCGTGGTTGGATTGAGGAGGATCCCCTTTATTTACCCTAGATCTAAGAAATACGAACCCAAAAAATATATTTTTTTTAGACCAAAAGCGAAACCACAAAGGGGTCTTCCCCTCCCTTTTGTTCACGGATCTGGCTTGTAAGAGCGAAAGGCTTTATCACGAGAGGAAGGAAGACCCGGACAAACGCCAGTAAGACTTCTTTACTTGTTTTTTTTTTTTATTTCTTTTTGTGTTTTCGTATATGCATGCAAAAAAAGCAGTAAGAAAAAGAGACAAAAAATTACCACTGGATTGCCTTTTATGATTATCTTATTTGGTTACAAATTTTTGGTTTTACAAGCTCTCATTTTTTTTTGTTACTACCCTCTCTTTTTTGCTAATCTTTTTTTTGCTAAAAAATTCCGCCCCTTAATTAAAAATTTTTTTTCCCGTTACAACAACCCGTTCCATATATATCATTTGCCTCTGTATTTTGGTTGCAACTTGTATCTTCTTTTCGGATCGACATTTGCTTGTTGTCTTTGGCATAATCGAACGCGGGGGATGAATATCGGCGCGGTGGCGGTGTGGTCATTTCGCCCGGAGGCGGACGCATTTTCGGCCGTTAGATCGGATATGATCTAATGGTCAAGATGGCTTGAAGAACGATCGGCTGGATGAAGCCTCGATCGATGAGGCGGCTTGAGATTTTGCCACGTGGAGCTCCGCGATCGAGGAGTCGAGCGCGTGGATCTGCGCGTGGGCGTTGGGTGGGACGTATTAAAGCGTCTGCGGCGTGGCACTCGAGCGGTCCATACGTGTGGAGCACGCGCGCTGGCGAGATATTTTTGACTTCCATTGCATCGTGGCGTTGGATCGGATCTTGATCCAACGACCCACGCCCTGCGCACATTGTAATAGATAGGATTGATTTGGGCCAAACGGGCCTTGTAATTGGATTTGTAATTGGACTTGGATTTTATTTATTTGGATTTAATATATATTTAATTTTTCATTTTACTAGCCCAATAATAATAATAGTATACTTATAACAGCAATACATACGAAAATATATACTTATATTATACGATCATTAATTAATATACTATTCTAGTATACGTACGTATAATCATACGTATAATTAACATGACATCTACATACGCTTATACCCTAGATACATACGTGACATACATACGCCCCTAATACGTATACATAGCTTATACATGCACACACCTTATATTAGTAAGGTTCATATAATAAATATACATGCAATATTAATATATTTAAGTAAAAATGAGTGATTACACAGGAGAAAGAGAATGTGAATGTGAAGATAAATGGGAAGAGAGATCAGTGTCATGAGCACCACTTATACCACTTGGCGGACCTTGATTCGGAATAGGTGGAAGATGAGTCTGACATTTTGACATTTGTGTCATGAGGAGACTGAAAACTAAGAATATCATAGATAAAAATTAAAAAACTAGACTCAACTTTAAAGGACTGATTTTTTAAAAAAAGGAAAAATAGCCTCATCAAATTTCACATTGGCGAGACATATATACTCTGCCACTAGCATCTAAGCATTTGTATCCTTTATACAGTGGAGAGTAACTAAGAAAAATACATGGTGAGCACCTGAATTGTATTTTATGTTTATTGTAAGGTCTCAAGAGAGGATAACAAACACAACCAGAACTGCTAAGAAAAGTATAGTCAGGTTCCTTCCTAATTATTTTCTCATAAGGGGACAAATTAGATAAGGTTGCAGAGGGCAGTCTATTAATTAAAAAGATAGTACTAGTAAAAGTATCATTTCAGTATTTTAAAGGCATAAAAGCTTGAGCTAGTAAAGTCAACCCTACCTCAACAACTTGCCCGTGCTTTCTTTCTACCAACCCATTCTGTTCTGATGTGTGTGGACAGGTCAATCGATGCACAATACCTTGCATTTATAGATATGGTTTGAGGGCTGCAAACTCTCCTCCTTTACCAGTCTGTAAAACTTCAAATTTTATGCCCGATTATTTTTTCACTCGAGTATGAAACTTTATAAAAGCATCCTTAACCTGCAACTTATATTTTAGAAAATACAGCCAAGTATGTTTAGAGTAAGCATCTGTAAAAGCAACATAATATTTAAAAGTATTTGAACAAATGGGTGCAGAGCCCCATACATCTGCAAAAACCAATTCTAAAGGAGAAGTGTATGTAATGTGTGACTGTGAAAAGGACAGTTTGTGAGACTTACCCAACTGACATACTCTGTAAAGAGAAGTATCAAACACATTTTTATTAGAAGCAAACTGAATATTATACTGAGATAAAGCTTGATGCAACACTTTGAAAGAGAGGTGGCCTAGCCTATTATGCCACACTTCTAAGGGCATATTATTATTATTAACAACTACAAATTTACAATGAGAAGAAACATTATCATGAGATCTACTATTACACTGAAGAGTAACAGAGGACACATTATTATGAGATCTACCATAGTCAAAGACAACAGCAACATTATTAGTATTGTGGTGAATATCAAGCTTATACAGGCCCTTAGACTCATGCCCTTCTAATAGCACATACTTTGTCTTCAAGTTCCTGATCTGACAGTACTTAGGGTAAAACTCCACACTCACTCAATTATCCTGTGTGAACTTAGAGATGAAAAGTAAATTCTTAGTAATTCTAGGAGCAAATAACAACTGTTTTAAAAGAAAAGTTTTATCCTTAGAAATAAAACTAGACTGTCCAAAACATTTAATAGGTAAAGCATGATCATTACCTACTTGCACATTACCTGTACCAGGACAAGGTGACCCATCTTAAAGATTAAAAGCATCATTGGTCAGGTAGTGTGTTGCACCTGAATCGGGGTACCAAGCATTGTCATCTATAAACTCAATAGTTGCTAGGTGAACTTGAGGATTCAGCTGAGGCTGCACAGTAGTAGTGTATTAAGGATGAGCTTGTGGAAATGATGCTGGAGCCAGAGGAAACACAGGTGTCCCAAGAAAAACAGAGGCAGAGTTAGGCAAAATTAAACTTCCAAGATGCATCACATGAGTATGTTGTTGAAGAACAAATTGTGAAACAAGTTATTGAGAGGGTTAAACAGAAGATTGAGCTGGCATAGATGAAAACTGAGGAAGCTGAGAAAATCCTGCCACAGAAGCAAGAGGTGAAGAGTAGTACACTGCATTATAAGGAACACTTGAAATTGAGACAGTATAGGTATTAGCTTGAGCAGTGAGATCCCTATTATTAGAGGCTCTTGACCAATCCTCTCACACAGTTGACATTGAGGCCTATTACCTTAAAAACGACCTCTACCTCTTCCTCTATTATTATAGCTAAATCTAGAATTATGACTAAAATATCCAGAATTTTGACCAGTTTGAGCATTTTGAGCATTCTGAGTTGCATTATAACCAAAATTTTGACCAAAGTATCCAGTATTTAAAGTAGATGATATACAACATGATCACTTGTTTGAGTAACAAGTAAGGGTTCCACAGAAGCTACATGAGTAAAGGCATTCACATGACTCAATAGATTAGTTTGTCTCACATCAGCATCAAGTAAAATAGTACTCACAGAAGTCAAATTATTTGAGGAGGGACTAGCTGAGATAACAATTATAACAGAATCAAATTCAGCAGGTAAACCATTGAGAATGGCAGTTATATGCTCTTGTTCTGAAATCTTCTCTCCACAATTAGCCAAATTATCGCAGATTGACTTTACTCTCATCAAGAAATCTTACATACTAAGATCACCCTTTTTCTAAGAGTGAAAAAGTCTCATATATGACATTAATCTAGAGGTAGTCTTACTACTATACATCCTATGCAGGGTGTTCCAAATATCAGAGAAAGTACTATGATCAATTAAATGATGCAACACAAACTAACAGAGGACAAAAGACATGTAGCTAAGGCTCCATCTTGTTTCTTAAACAACTCAAAATCAGGATTGATGCATACAACATTGTTTTGTGTAACATACTTAGGTAGTAATTGAACATTACTATCAATGAATCTTAGTAATCAATGAGTTTTAATAGTGAGAAAATTTCGTTGATGCCACAACAAGTAGTTGTAATCATCTAAGGTCACATTAATATTTTTGGTGGAAAAGAGTTTAGTGGTAGGAGTATCCCCTAAGGTTGTTGCAACAACAGGATTAGCAACTGTAGCAGTTCCCTGAGGTATATTGGTAGAATTATTATTGACATTTTGAGTAAGATAAGGTTTGGAGACATTATTAACACCATCTAGACCCATGAGAAACACAGAACAGAAAGAGTAAACATAGATCAATAACTAGCAGAGGTGACGAACCCTAAAAACCAGCATTAGCAATCGAACAGAACCAAAAATAACAGCCAAAGCAAACCAGCAATAGCAATCGTATCATTTATCAACAGAAGTAGATAGAACCACACAAAATCACAGACGCAATTGAACCCTAAAGAAATCGTCAATTGCAATCGCAGCAGAGAACAACACAGAGAACTAAAGAACATGAAATCGAAGATAAGAGTGTAGAAAAAAAGGAAAGATCTCATCGAGAATTGACATAACCTGAGACATAGCCAGAACCGTTAGAGTTTCAGCTGAAACTCGATTGGATCAATCAAAATCGTTTTAAAATGACGATACGGCAGCTTCACCAAGAAAATTTGTGGCTCTGATACCATGATAGATTATAAAGAAGATGATGTAGCAAAATAGAGAAGCAAAGAGGAAATTTGAAAATCTAGAAAATAGAATAATAAGAACGATATTCATTAATCAGAAAATAATCTTGGGTATTACAATTGAATTGGGCTTCTGATATTTATAGCCCAGACTTAAACAAGCCACAATAACATAACAGTATAACAAACTAACTGATTGGACTAACTTCTTAACGGCCCTAACCACTTGTATTTCACACAACACTTTATACTTCTGATAGTTCAAAGTTTCATATTACATAGAAGTTTACAATTTTGTTATTTTATTACCGTATATGATTAAATATTAATGTATGGATGTAAATTTATGTGACTTTACTTATAAGGTCATCTATAAGTTTTTGGCTTCAAGATTGAAGACTTTTCTCCCTGAGCTCATTTTGCCCATGCAATCAGCTTTTATTGACGATCCAGGACAATATCATTATCACTCACGAAGCTTTTCATGCTCTGAAAAAGAAAAGAAAAAGGGTCATGCGATTATACGGCTCTTAAACTGGATTAGGAAAAATCTTATGACAAGGCTGAAGAAAGTTATGGAGCATATGGGATTTTGTGAATTGTGGGTTGCTAGAGTGATGGAGTGTGTTACAACTCATGTCTTCTATATGGTTATTAAATGAAAAGGAAAACATCAAATTCACCTGGGAAAAGGTATTCGACAGAGGACCATCTTTCCCCACACTTATTCTTTTTTATCTCCAATGTCTTATCTTAGCTAATCGAAAAGGAGTTTGAGTCCCAAAAATTTTCTGAATTTCAATTCGGTAGAAGATGTCCAAATGTGAGTCATTTGCTATTCGCGGATGATTGTCTTCTTTTCACAAAGGCATATTCAAAGAATTGTGAAAGTGTGCTACGTGTTATTTTGGATTTCCAAACAACAACAGGGCAGTCTGTTAATTTCTCAAAATCCTCAATTTTTATGTCTCCAAACTTGAGCCCACATGCGAAACATCTCCTCAATGTCCTAAATTTTAGCATTATGGAAGATGGAGGTAAATACTTAAGTCTCCTTTCTATTTAGGGTCGAGGAAAAAGAGAAGCTCTAAGATTTATTCTGGACCGTATCAAAGGGAAACTTCAAGGTTGAAAGAGCAAATTGTTTTCTCAAGCGAGAAAAGAAGTTTTGATCAAATCGGTTATTACAGCTATCCCATCATATGTGATGCAATGCTTTTTACTTCTAGTGAGCTTCTGCAATGAGGTGAGTGTAATTATTGGAAGATTCTGGTGGGGTAGCTCAGTTGAACCATGAAGTGGAATCCACTAGTTAAGTTGGTATAAACTTTGTAGGTCTAAGGATGATGGAGGCTTGTGTTTTAGAGATCTTCATTTGCTTAATCGAGCCCTTGTGACAAAACAAGTTTGGAGGATTGTTAAAGACCTGATTCTTTATTGGCTATAATTATACGAGGACTTTATTTTTCTAATGGTAATCTGTTTTCAGCTTCAAAGGGTCAAAACTTTTATTGGGCGTGACAAAGTTTACATGATGGGATTGAGATCATTAAAAGAGGCTCGCTATGGAGCATGGTAACTGCAAAGATATATTCTTATGGGATGATAGATGGATCCCAAGGAATTCAAGTTTCATGATCAACTCCAACAGACCACATTATTCTGTTGATATTCTTGTCTCTCATTTGATTTAGGAGGAGGGTCGCGAATGGAATCAAAGAAAACTTACCTCTTTGTTTTCTGAAAGTGGTTGGAATAACATTTTGAAGATACCAATTGGTGGTCCTAATGTCAAAGATGAACTTGTGTGGTTTGATAGCAAGAATGGATGTTATTCGGTCAAATCTGGTTACCTTTTTATGATGAATTTTGTTGACAATTGTGTGACTGCTTTTTCCAACAAGGATCCGAGATAAGAAAGATATTTGGAGATCTATTTGGAATTTGAAAGTTCGATCGTTTCTTTAGAAAGCTTGTCTTAATGTCCATGCTTCAAATGCTAATCTTCACAAGAGAATTAAGACCCCTTCTTCTTTGTGTCCTCGGTGTGCTTACTGTGAGAAAAGTTTTGAACACATTGTTTTTTTTTTGTCCGTTCGCCCAAGCTACATGGAGGGGTTCAGGATTTAGTTATTGTCCTAAGGAGGAAGCTTTTCCTGGTTTTTGTAAGTGGTGGGAAAAAATAAATGACATGTGTGCTTGTAACAAACTGACTGAAGGTTTACAATTAATCGCCTCACTTTTCTGACAGATTTGGAAGGCTCGGAATAATTTGGTTTTCTCTGATTTTGCCTCCGGATGTTTGGAACATGCCAGAAAATTTCTTTTTCTGAATGGATTTCCACATGTGCTGCTCATGATCACCCTTTAAAGGAAAACCAATCTCTGTCTGATTCATGATCTGCCCCCTCAAATTTTGTGAAAATTAATGTTGATGTTGTTGTCGATCCTAAGTCTGACGTTACAGGTGCCGCGGCAGTTGTTCATGATGCTTTAGGCATGATTGTTGGAGGCGTCACCAAAGTCTTTTCCTCTTCATCTATCGACCTTGCTAAATCCACTGTTGTCCGACTAAGACTCGACTTGGATATGAGAGTCTGATTCTGAAGAATTATTCTTGAATCCAATGATGAATATCTTATCAAAAGATTAAAATCCAAAGAATTGACCTCTTGGAAATCAGCTGCAATTGAAAAGGATGTTCTTACATCCATCTCCTGCTTTGAGAATTTCTCATTTTCTTTTGTGCATTGCAAATGTAATATGGTAGCCAATCGGGTGGCAAAGAAAGTTGTTGTTAATTCTTGCCCTGATAATTGGTTCAGCTCAATCCCTTATGAACTATTGCTGCTGCTGTAATGTTTGTCTTTGTTAATGAAGATTTCTATGTTAAAAAATTTTTAAAGTTAGAGAAGACTCGAGTGTCTTAAAGCATGTCAGAATTCGGATAGTTTCAGCAGCTTAATAATAAGCATAGCTAGAGTCCTTTGACCTTTTAAACCATGAATATGAAGCCAAAGCATCCAAAAAGTTGATCAAATACAACCATTTTATGCTTTGAAACCGTCGATCCAGGTAGATGATTTGAACAAAAATTCGCTGCCCCTAATCATGCTCCTTTTTATGTTTCACAGTAAAAAATATTAAAAAATTAAATTTTAAATTCTAACCCTAAATTTCACACCTTAAATCTTAAACTCTATGCCCTAGAAATACACTTTACCCTTAATTTCATAAACTCTAACCTTAACCCCAAACTTTAAACCCATTTTTTTAAAGTGTGGCGTAGAAAGAAGCATAATTTTTTTTTATCAAAGAAAGAAGCATAATTTAAGGCAGACGATTTTTATCTAGTTGATTCACCTAATTGAAGGCTATAATTTTATATTTCAGTATAGGGATATTTTGTTTAGTTCACAAATATTACGGGTAGGTTGTAATCTAAGATTAAGAGTATAGCACCCCATTTCATAGGTAATCTAAGATTACAAAGCCTGATATTAGATTTTTATCCATTTTATCTTTTATTTTTATTATTTTAATTAATTTTATTTTTTAAATAAAATAAATCTAATTAGAAATAAATCTCTCTTATTAAACATATTCTAATAATTTATTTACTTAAGTTCAAAAAAATAATTTATTTACTAATATTCAATTATGATCATAATTTTTTTAAAATTTATTTTATTATACTATACCAAATTAATCTATTACTTAACTCAAAATTCAATCAAGAAAATCTTTAATATGTATAATTAAACCAAGAATGTAATCACATTATTAATTATTTGACAATTAAAATTTGACACGATACGAAAAAACATAATGAACAAAAAAACAACTACATTAATAATTTATTATTAAAGTATCAAATTTTTATATATGAAGATTCAAGTGGACATAAAAGGTTTACGTTTTTCTTCTTTGATCAAAGGAAGATGTATTCATACAAAATAGACAAAGGTAAACCACCGAAGTAGTCATTTTTATTTTATTAGTGTTAACTTTTGGTTACCGAATTTAAAAAAAATAGTTATTTATATTATCGATTTACAACATTTTGATTATTGAGACATTAAATGTTGTTAGTTTAATGATGTGATACATTATTAAAAGAGATTAATATTTAATTTAACTTTTAAACTTTGGATAAATATCAATTTAACCATTAAACTTTACATAAAATATTAATTTAACTCTTGAATGTGATCAAATTCCCTCATCATCGGTTACTGCTTACCAGCATCGTCGATCACGGCCAGCCGCCATCACCAACGACTATTGGACACAATTTTTTAATTCACTCATTTGTAGTTCTTGAACGCGAATCTGATGTCTATTTCATCGAAAAAAGGTCCGAACTCTAGAGATATAATTTAGAACCCTTAACTTCGAATAAAATTAAATCACAATAGTAAATTTTCCGTTAATATTCTTTTAAAAATATTTTACTTGTGTTTGTGCAGTTTTTCTTCTATATTTTCACTCATCTTCGATAAATCCTTTTAAGAAAATCAAATATTTTACTCTACATTTCAATTTCCCGTAATCATTAATCCAAAATTTAATTAAGTTGAAATGCAAACATGATAAGCTTTCTAGTCCCTCTATTTCCACCTCACTTACAAGGTTTGAAACCAAAATTTAATTTGAAATTTGTATTGCATTTTTTACAAGAAGTCAATTGGAATTTATCATTAATAAAAGGGGAATAAAGAACTTGAAACGTTCCCGGAAACCAAACAAAAGTAAAAGTGAAAAGGAGAGTCATATGAAAACTAAAGCAATAATGAAATCAGAAGCAAAATCTAAAAAACCCGAATCCTCTCAACTGTGTGAAACCAATCGGCAGCAACACCTCATGTTGATGGTCTGAATAGTACATTAGTGGTGAACCTTCAGATGGTTAACTTAGAGTGGTTTGGACAGAAAGTCACGACTATCTAGATGATGAAGATAAAAAGAAAAAAGAAAAAAAAAAGGGTTTAAACGACCTTTTTATATGGGATTCAGTCTGAGTAAAGCTGATAGCTTCTCTTGTATAGACATTGGAGAGGTCTAACAACGATGTCAAATTTAGTTTTCATAAGATATAATGGATGGGGCAGAGTAGGCTTGTTCGCCAGTCGATAGGCTTAACTGGTTGGTTAGTGAACTTGATGATTGTTTTATCGAAATCGATATAACATTGGAATGAGGTTACTCTGAAAGTCTTTGGTTTGTCCTACTCTAGAGCCCCCTTGGCTAGTGACCCTTGAGTGTGTCCAGATGGGTATTTCTGGAGGGTCACCTTTGAATAGCTTGGTGAGTAGAGTGGCATGATGCGAAGATGTTATTTGACGGAGATCATAATAGGTATAAAAATTCATCGATCCACAACGAATAATAAAACAGAGTGAGAGGTCATAGCCTTAGGTGCTAAGTTGGGATTTAATAAAAGGAGAATATCTTAACGATATTTTTTTTAATGAAATAGACATTATATATGCGTTTAAGTGTTTAAAAAAGTAAACTAAAAATTTTAGTTTCTAATGGTTGCCAACGACGATTGCTGACAGTAACCATCGATGGTCAACGACGGGGACTTTGATAGATTCACGAGTTAAATTAATATTTTATTTAAAATTCAAAGTTCAAATCGATATTTTATATAAAGTTTAAGGGTCAAATTAGCATTTTAACTAAAATTTAGGAGTTGGATTTAAAATTAACATATTTTACAAATGTACCATGTAAACTAACGACATTTGACGTCACAGTAACTAAAATATTATAAATCGATAATGTAAGTGAATAAAACATTACTTTTTAAAATTTAATGAACAAAAATAAACATTTATAAAATGAAAATAGCCATTTTGATAATTTTCTAATAAATAAATTCATAACAAAAATTAAGAGCAACCCACAACACACTAGCTCTGCTAAAGAAAACGGGCCAATACAAGACCAAAAAATGGAAATGAAAGAAAAAAATGGAACGGAAAATAACAAGGCCCTTCTTCAGGCTTTATTTTTTTGGTGGAAGAAAGGATTATCCCATAAGCCTTATTAAAAATTTCCTTAAACCTAAATGGAGAAAAAAAAAGTACTCATGGAGAAAGTTACATAGAAACAAGCGTTATAACACGACAACAGCAGAAAAACAACAATCTAACCCTTAAGAGGAAATCTGATCAGAAATAAATAAAGGAAGCACCTCCGGCAGAGGATGCTCAAAAGCAAACTCACAGAGATCAATCCCCCGCGCCATACTAGCCAAACCATTTGCCACCTTATTTGCATCACGACGAACATGAGCAACTCTCACATCCCAATCTCTATTCAAAAGGTCCTTCAAATGCTCCACATTCGCATTCTCATGCAACAACATCGAATCTCCATTCAGGATGTGAACAACACTCACATTATCAAGCTCCAACTCAATATTACAGAACCCCAAACGCCAAACATGGGTAAGGCCATCAATTGCCGCCCATATCTCCGATATTAGGACGGAACACACTCCTATGCTTCGAGCAAAACCAAAACACCATGCACCACAATCATTACGGACCACCCCTATGGCTAAGGCCTTATTTTAACACATGACGATAGGTCAAGTAAAAAAATTAATTTAATTGAGATGAAGAGTCTTATTTTATAACTCATTTTATTTGAAATTTTTTCGAGTCTGAGTTGTTTAAGTTTTTGTTCATATTTAATTTTAAAAGTTAATAATAATATAGTAATAATTAGTTCCAATTAGACCAACTATTCAAAAAAAATATACAAAACATATGTATTTCTACACAGAACGCAACCTAAACAGAATCAGTTTCCTGGAGCTGACATTACCCAAAGGCATGGGATGAATGTATTTTTTGTAGGAGACCCTATTTGCATCGAGAAGCAAATATTTTTGAAGCTTTATTGACCATCGAATGAAGTACGGACAGTGAGAAGGCCGAGCTTTTGAGATTCCAATTGGCCTAATCATTTCTCCAGATCTTTAACCCTACCCTACAACCTTTCTTTTGAGAACTTTAAACTCTCAAAACAAAAACTTGTTACTATCTTTTGAAATCAATACACTCTTTTTGGGACTTTTTCTGTTTCTGTAATTAATTACCATGAGAACTAGTAACAAATGTCTCAGGCGTGTTACATATTAAATTAGTATCATACTACATTTAGTGTTGGCTATTAGTGGGGTTCTTTTCATTTTGTTCCCTTGGGCGTGCATTACTCTTTCAAGACGGGTTGATGACTAAAGAAAAAAAATGGTTGTTTATGTTGACAGAATAATACTTGAAAAAATTTCTCTTTTTCTCATTGAATGAATATAAGATTACAGCAATGTATTTATACTTAATACAACAATGACTAAGCTAACTACGTTGCTAACTAACTTGCAACTAACAAACTAAACGTAATTAATTAAGTAACTAACTTTCTACACTCTCCCTCAAGTTGGTGGTAAAAAAAAAATACTTTTGACCCTCAACTTGAAGAACAAATGAGTATGCTGTTGTATCCCCAAGGCCTGAGCCAGAATATCTGCAAGCTGTTCTGTTGAAGTTACATGCTGAGTACATATTAGTCCTTGAATTTTTTCATGATAAAGCGATAATCAATTTCAATATGCTTTGGCCTTTCGTGATAAACATGATTTGCAGCAATCTTAAGTGCAGCTTTGCTATCAAAATGTAGAATTGTTGGAGCCACAGTTGCTACATCAAGTTCTTTCAACAATCCATTCAACTAGACTATTTTCGCTGCAGTGACTGCCATACTTCTGTATTCAACTTCAGCTGAAGATCTAGAAATGATGTTTTGCTTTTTAGATTTCCATGAAATCAAGGAATCCCCCAATTTGATGCAAAAATCAGTGACGGACTTCCTTGACATTGGGCAGGAAGCCCAATCAAAATCAAAGTAAGTCGAGAGCTAACATTTACTTGAACTTTTGAGCAAAATTCTTTGACCAAGACTCCCTTTAATATACCTGACTATTCGAAGAGTTGCTTTAAGGTGTGACTTTTTTGGCAATTGCATGAACTGACTAAGATGTTGAACAAAAACAAAATAATGTCAGGACGTGTGATCTTCAAGCATGTGATCTTCAACTTGTTGTTCTGTATTATTTTGCACAGTGGCATCAAACTCTGCTGTGGTGAGCTTTAGGTTCTGTTCTAAAAGAGTTAAAACTGGTCTAGCTCCCCCGAGACCTGTATCTTCAACAAGAGTCAAGGCATACTTCCTTTGGTTTAGTAGAATTTTTTCTTTTGATCTCAAGACTTCTAAACCTAAAAAGAATTTCAACTCTTTTAGGTCTTTTATCTTGAAATTCTTGTGCATAATCCATTTTGATTCATCAACTAATCCCATGTCATTTCTTGTTAGCATCAAGTCATCTACATAGATAAGCATAATCACCAACTTGTTACCCTGTCTCTTGGTAAACAAGATATACTCATATTTGCTCTGTTGATAACCATCTATCATTAAAGCCTTTGTCAACTTCATATTCCACTACCTTGAGGTTTGCTTAAGACCAAACAAGGATTTCTGCAGTCTACATACTAAGTTCTCCCCCTGTCTGTAGAAACCAGCAGGCAAATACATGTACACTTTCTCAAATAAGACCCCTTGTAGAAAGGCATTGTGGACATCCATTTGGAAAAGTGGCTAGTTAAAAAAAGCAGCAAAAGCCAAAATAGTCTTGACAGTGACTAACTTTACAACAAGGAAGAATGCATCAACATAATCCACACCCTCCCTTTGGCTGTAGCCTTTAATAACAAGGCGCGCTTTGTACCTCTCAAGTTCACCAGAGAATTTATATTTGATCTTATAGACCCATTTACAGCCAATGGGATGCTTATCTTTGGGCAAAGGCACAACAGGCCATGTCTCATTAGCTTCCAAAGCCTGAATCTCCTCTTACATGGCTCGAAACCAGACATGGTGTTTTATGGTCTTAGAATAAGAATGAGGTTCAGTTAAGGTGGTAGAAGTTAGGGCTGTGCATAATTAACCATAACCATTAACCGTAATCATTAACCGGTATAATCGTTGTATTTTATAGGTTAATTAACCAAATAATTAAGGTTAAACAGTTTCGGTTAACCGAACTGCTAATGGTCAATGGTTACCGTTACGAATTTTGACAAATGATTAATCTATAGGTTAATCATTTTTAAATTAATGACATATATAAATCGGTAAAGACCTTGAGTGATTTGATCATAGATTTAACTTTTGTGGCTTGTAGTACTAATTGAAGTTTCATTTACCTTATGTTTTTATGTTAGTTAAACATTTGTCTTTTGAACTTTGATGGTGTGTTTCTCTGTCCTGAACTTTGATGGTGTATTACTATGTGCTGACCACGGTTGAAACTTGAAACTAAGTACGGAATATTCATATTTTGTGTTGTGTTGGAACTTTGTAGTATGTAGGTATTTTTTAATTAAGTATGAAGTTAATTTTTATATAATATTTATCATAGAAATAGTTTCATTATTCTCAGAAGAAGAACAAGTGAAAAAAAATCTAATAGGTTATTGGTTAACTAATAATCAAATCGTTAGTTAACCGTGTTTTAATGGTTAATCATTAGCGGTTAACTGTTTCTTAACGGTTAGATTATGGTTAGCAAAATTTAATAACCGTTATAACAATTAACCAATTGTTTAGGCTAAACGGTATAGTTAACCGACCGTTTAGGCTAAACGGTACTATTAACCGACCATGACACCCTAGTAGAAGTAAGAAAAGACTTAGTGGTCAATGGTAAATGATGATAAGAAAAAGTAAAAGAAAGTGGGTACAAACCCGGAGAAGAAGAAGATTGGCAGGAATGATCATACTCATTTAACCAAGTGGGAAAACGAGAGACACGAGAAGATTTACGAGTAATGACAGGTGGAGGAGAATGATTCAGAGAAGACAAGTCAGGTGTACCTATTGAGACTACCAAGGAAAAATCTGATAAAGAAGAAGAGGAAGGTTGTGCAGGAGAAGATAATGAAGTATTTGGTAAATCAGATGTGGTATTGGGAAAAGAATCTGAAACGTTTGAGAAATCAGATTCAGGGGAGAAAATGCAGAAGGCAAACTAGACAAGATTAAAAAATTTGCATCAGAAACAAAAGGATGAGAAGGAAAAACAAGAACTTTGGATGGAATTCTGAATTAAATGGAAAGGAAAAACAGATTCATAGAAGGATACATCTCTGTTAACAAAAAAGGAATGAGAACTCAAATTAAAAAGCAAATAATCTTTTTGGGTGGAAGAATATCCCAAAAATACAAAAGGCATGGCTTTAGGAGAAAATTTATCACTGTAATTGGGAGTGGTGGCATAACAGAGGCATCCAAAAATTCTGAGATAAGACAAGAAAGGTGGTTTATGGTAAAGTAGGTCATAAGGAGTCTTCCAATGAAAAATGATGGCAATCTATTGATAAGATAACATGCAATAAGCACATAGTGACCCCAAAATTTAATAGGCACTTTGGAGTGGAATCTAAGAGCTCGAGCAATCTCAAGCAAATATCTATGCTTACGCTCAGCAACACCATTTTACTGAGGTGTATGAACACAATTACTTTGATGTATGATACCCAAAGATTGAAAAAGGGTAGAACAGTCTGAATTAAAAAATTTAGATTCATTGTCACTGCGAAGTGTTTGAATAGAGGCTGAGAACTGAGTTTGACTTTGGTGAAAAAATTCTTAAGATGAAGTATGACATTAGATTTAAGTCTCAACAAGTACACACAGCTCATTCTACTGAAATCGTCAACAATTGTAAGAAAGTATCTATTCTATCATGAGTAGAAATTCTTTAGGGTCCCTACAAATCTATATGAATTAGTTTAAATGGTGTAGAGGCTCTAGAAGTACTTGAGGGAAATGGTAATCTGGTTTGCTTACCAAGTGGGCAAATAGAACATTTATGAACATGATCAGATTTAAACTGAACATTATCAAAGAAAGGTATTTTATGAATTTTATTGATAGGAGCATGCCCTAAACGAGCATGCCACAATTTGGTAACATCAGTCACAGAAGACAAGCATGTAACATAATTAAAACGGGAAACATAATGAAAATCAGGCAAATCAGAGAACTGAAAAGACTTAAGAAAGTAAAGACCTCAGCATTTTGTACCAATCATCTTCATCTTTCTAGTGGTGAGATCCTGTAATAGGAAGAGGTCAGGATAAAAAAGAGTAATTAGATGAATGTCCTTTGATAATTTGGAAACATAAAGTAAATTGTGGGTGAAATCATGAATAAAAAGAACATTATGAATGACACAATAAGATGATAAGCTATCCGTAATTATCAAAGTAACTAACTTTCAACAATTTAATGGGTTTGCAGGAATTTGGCTTTGAGTTCTCAGCACCATTTGGCTGTTATGTTGGAGTAAGGGACTACTTATTTCAGAATTGTGGCCTTTATTTTCTAATAGGAAAGCTTGGGGGATGAAAGTTTTAGGGATTCTGGTTTGGGGGTTGGACGATTAGGCATGCTAGAGTGCAATGGGAGTCATTTTGCTACAACAACATTCCTTTGAATGGGGAAGCATGATTTGATGCCTATTGTAACACCCCTTTTCAAGTATCCATCGTTGAATACGAGACAGAGATGTCACAAAATATTCATAAAACCCTCTACATTTGTAATTTGGTAAAATTTTATTTCTTTAAAAATATTACAATGTATTTAGTTTTTATTTACAAATCTAGTTATTCGCATAAAGTTTAAAAATAATTTTTTCATCTTCAAATCGAGTTTATTTTCAGGCAGTAACTTATCAATTTAATTTGTCTTTATATAATTAGTAAATCTGCCTAAAAACTGTCTGATTTAAAATTCATCTAGATACCAAATAAAATACAAATTCTATCAGAGCAGGCATACCCTTTTAATATACATGCCAACTAGTAAATATCAAACAATATCAAAAAGTATCTTACTGATACTGATGTACCTGTTATTGATTGATGATGTCCTTATATTCTCCTTACTCCAACCATTTCTTCTTTCCTACGTTCATAACAGTTACACGCTAAGTATTTACTTAGTGAGACAATAATTCAAATTCAAGTGCAATTGTCATAATATCAATATTAATGATTAACAATGCATATGATCACCTTACCATTACATGCTCGTTAACATAAATAAATATGTATATCAAAGTGTTAAGATTAGATCTTACCAATATCGTTGTCATTTCCATCTGTAAGCTTTCAATGCTTACCAATACCTTTTCCAATTTCTATCTGCAAGCTTTCAAGCTTATCTTCCTGTTTCTTTTTGATTCTTTTTAATTTATTTAGCCCAAGGTATCGAATTAAGAGATTCTATGTACACGAGTCATCCCTCCATACCCAACCTTTCTTGAGTATGTATATTATTTGCACCGTAGTGCTTAGCACCCTAAGTGCTTCCGTATACCCAAACCATGATGAGTATACCCTCATTGAGTATTAATAAAATTGCACAGTAGTGCTTAATACCCTAAGTGTTTCCGTATACCCAAACCTTGCATGAGTATACCCTCAATGAGTATTTATGAATATTGCACCGGGGTGCTTAGAATATTTATACAGCTGTTTATGACCCTATGGATATCCAACTATATCATCGAACCTCTATATCATACATTGGGCTTTATTTCATCATTTATGTCATCAGTAACAACATATATCGATCAATATATATATATATATATATATATCAACATTTGACAGTTTATACTAGAAATAATATTTCAATCTCATCAATGTAAGTAATCATATGATCAATGCATTTTATATTTCAATTCTTGACATATTACGATATGTCAATCATAAGCTCAATGACATAAATATCATAGCAACAATAATTTAGGGTAGGCTCATCGCAAGCCATCCCAATCATGTATAAAATATCAGTGTAGTATGACATGTATGCAATTGCACTCACCTGGGCCATGTATTAGTATGCCTCACTAAGTCCTCTTTGATCCTTTCCTTCATTGTACCTCAAACCTCCCTTGATTCGAACTTAACTTCATAATTCAAATAAGTAAAATATTTGTTAGATCTCAATCTAACAATATCTTAGACATATTGTCCAAAATAATCATTTGAATACAAAATCTCTAAACATTTTATTTTCTTCCTTTTATTGTTCAAAAACTCAATATGGTCCTTAGTGACCAATTTGAACTTCTATTAACCATTTTCAAGCTTACTAGTCAACCTTAGATACAAAGTGTATCAATTCTCATTTTCTGGCAGTTTACAGTACCTCCAAAGAAATATTTCTATAAAATAATCTACAACTCGGAATTCAATTCTATTTGTTCTGAAAGAAACTAGATTCAATAAGCTTTTCAACCATATAAATTAATAGCCCAAATTCAACTTGTACAATTTATGGCGAATTTTCAAAGTCAATTTCCAGTATTGAATTTCAGAACAGCTTGCTATATTGTTTTCTGACCTTTCACCACTTAAAAATTCATATCTTTTTACTCGGAACTCGAAACCAGTTTCCGTTTGTTGGACACGAAACTAGACGAAATAATATTTACATCAGTATAAAAATCACCATCTAACCATTTTTGTATAATTTATGGTGAATTTTCAAAGTTACTGTCATAAACCAGTTTTTCTACACAGCTTCCATAAACAACTTCAACTTTTATACTAACTTCTCCTTACTTTTATACTTTTCAATTTAGTCCAATCACTAGCTTTAAACCACCAAATCATCACATTCTTCACCAAATAATTATTCACAATAATTCTCCTTAATTTTCCTTCTTTACCGAAATAGTCACTAAAATGCAAAGATAAGGATTCAAGCTTCTTAACTTTGCAATTTGGTCCTCAATTCAATATTACTACCTTAATTCCATTATTAAAACTAAAAATAAGATTTAACCCCCATACAAAACTTCAATTTCGATTTGGTCACTTAACTTTGACAAATTGTCAAAATGGTCTCTAATTCAATTCAACATCAATTTGGAATTCTAACTTCATTTTCTTATCTCTAACATCATTAATAACATAAATACACTCCAAATTCTAAAAATTCAGATTTGGTCCTTCAACTTTTCCAGTTGCCGAAATGGTCCCTAGACAATTTAACTTAGGGTTTTGCTTCCAAACAACAATTCAAGCTTACTAGATCACTATTTCAACATCCCAAACCCTAAATTAAACTTGAGTCCATAAACCCTAATCATCTTCATAATAATCAAAACATGTAAAACTTAAATTCCAACTCAATATCATGATTTGAACATTATACTAGCTTGATTTCAACTTAAATTCAATCATGGAATCATAAAATCTCAAAAGCCCCAATCTGATCCATAAACCCTAATTTCATTCTCATATAAATTCTCATCAATCAAGCATGTATTCCATGAACTGTTGATATCAAAAGATAGAGCTTGAAGAGTAGAACAACTTTGTAGTTAAAGAGATTACCTAAAAACCAAGTTTCGGGGCTTGAATCGAGCTTGGAAAAAATTCTCTTTCTTTCCCTAGCCCCCACGTTTTTGGCTGGAAAAGATGATCAAAATGTTCAGCTTTTCACCATTATTTTACATATATATCTATTAAATGAATATTAAATTCATTTAATAGTAAAATTACAATTTTGCCCCATTTTCTCCAATGGTTGAGATTGATTTTATCATCAATCAAGGGCCAAGATTTAATCTTCCATTTTCTCCTTCCAAAATTGCCCTTACAACTTTTTAAAATAGTCAAAATTGCCATTAGGGCCAAATGACCAATTTGCCCTCCAACTAGTCTTTATTTACTAGTTTGTTTAAAAATTGCAATTCCATTACAATCTAAGTAAATCTAGTTAGAATTCAACCAAACATAATAAAATATTCTTAAAATAATATTTTATGATATTTCCATAGCTTTTAGATCAGTCTCTAAAATTTCCAGTCGATCCAATATACCGATAAATAATCTTTTACTCAGAAATAAACTGTAGGATTCATCTTGAATGAAACTAAAAATATTTCCAACACTTGGAAATGAATTTTATAACCTTTCTCTATCATATGGAAAATTTTCAAAATTTTCCAGTTCGATCTGGGTATCCGAATTCCACTTAAACTTTAATTATGATTTTCTCAATAATCGAAGTATCAGATCGAACCAATAATTCCGCATTCGATTCACACCCTTAGGTGATCTGTTTATTTATGAAATAAAAATCCTTAACTTTTGGGAAATTACAACTTTAGTCCCCAAACTTTTCCAAAGTTTATACTTTAGCCGTAAAATTTTCAAAATTTACATTTTGGTCACTACTTTTTAAACTTCAATTCTCATTCCAAATTTCCTTGAAATTCAACCAAACTTTAAGAATATCTTATTCAATTCACTATCTATCACATGAGACCTTTAAACCTTAGAAATTTCCTTTCCAAAACCATAATTAAAGAAATCCCAACTTTCATTTTTTTGTCATTTTAGTCACTAAGTTAGCTTTTAAGCTATTATCTTAGTGCTAAATGACCTTTAATCAACTTAGTAAATTTTGGGGTATTACGCCTATCTCCAAGAGGTTACATTCGGATTGCCATAGGATTGCCAATGGTTTTATTTAAACATCTACAACATCTTATATGAATTAGTCAACTAATGAATCAAATAGTGATAAATTTTTTACAAAAAACAGTCGATATATTTGGATTGACGTTGTAAAAGCTAACAACAAGTGACAATGGAATATCTACTAATCTTCCGTCTTGTTTCCTGTGATTTTCATCTTGAGTTTAATGCAGTCTGGTTTAGATTACATAATTAAAATTCTATGTTCCTTGCAAACTTCTTACTTTCTTGGAGGACAAGTTTGGTGATTTATATCATACAAACTTGAAGGAAACGTTCATTCAAAAACTAAACGATTTCTATATTTTAAACATTAAAAAAGTTCACAGATTATCCTATACTATCAAAGTACAATAATAATAATAATAATAATAATAATAATAATAATAATAATAATAATTAACATCTCTTCTAAATCAATGGCGAAACAACTCCTAGATGTTGATTACAGAGGGGAAAAGGCTACAGCTTTCAAATCTGTGCATGAAAAACCAGAGAACAAAAATGATTTCTTTTTGCCCCCCCCCCCAAAATGCTTAAAATTAATGCCCATGACTCTTTTTTCTTGGCCCAGAGGCTAATTTAAAAGCCAAACTCCTAAACAAATTACCACCCATAGAGTTGTTTGCTGAGACAACTAATGTATGAACATGAGCGGCAACTGCTTTATGTCACGCCTGAGAAGAGGCGGGGTCATTAATCCCACATCGGAAAGGAAAATGGAGGTCTTGGGATATAAATACGGTGGCACTGCACATTCTATCAGACATGTCTTTTGGGAATAGGGTAATGGCCCCGTGACAAGTGGTATCAGAGCGACTCTTTGACTGCCCGATTTCACGCCGAGTGCCCATGAGTGGGGTAGGCAGGGTTGGACAACTGTGACAAGGTGGCCCATTACGAGAGCGGAAGCTCGTGACGAGGGCGTCACGATGTTGAGTGGGGGAGAATGTCACGCCTGAAAAGAGGCGGGGTCATTAATCCCACATCGGAAAGGAAAAGGGAGATCTTGAGATATTAATACGGTGGCGCTGCACATCCTATCAGATATGTCTTTTGGGAAAAGGGTAATGGCCCCGTGACATTTATCATCACCTCTACCACATTCTTCGCTTCTTCATTTAATACCAACATTATTCGTCGACGATCGAAAGGGTCGGCCATTGACAGAAGCGAACTCCGTTGAAACCAACAACACCAATAGAACCAACGCCAAAAAAACACTCTTCATTGTCTAATAAGAAGGTGATCAGTTACTGAATCGCTGTTTTAAATTGTGTTTTAGTTGAATTATTGCAATGATACGGTTACCTGTATATATAAGGATCTTCCCAGGCCAGGCCAGGACGGTGAAGCTTTGTGAAAGCGGAACCTTTATACACTTTGGGGCCAAAATGTAGGTAAGCTAAGAGGCGAGGTTGGAAGAAAATGGAGGTTTTACTTTGAATTTTGGTGTGCTGTTGGAATTTGACTTTACGAATCCGGTGTTGCAAATGCTATGTGTCACAGAGCTAGATTTCTGAACCAGCCCACTGTGCGGCCTTAGTCGAGTCCTTAAGACAAACACATAAGTAAGCTTTTTCAACCTTCTTAGAAGATCAAACTTCCTAAGCACCGACAAACACGAAGCGTTCTAAGAGGAAACAAATCAAATGAGATGAGCAACGAAGAACACTAAAAGAACGCTCAAGAACAAAATAATAACAACAAGAACACAGAGGATTTAGAGTAAATGCCTTTATACTCTGGAAACTTGGATACTGAATACAAAATGATGAGGGGAAGGTCTTTATTTATACTTGAGTCTCCTCCAATCCAACAGTCTGTACAGATTTACATCGACGGCCAAGGTGATAGCCTCTATCTTATCTACAACGTTTGAATTTCAAATTACAAATAAGAGATAATGTGGGAATTATCTTCAATTATCTTTAATTAAATTAAAGATAATTTACTATGGTAGTTACTATGTCTTCTTGGATCTTCCCACGGATCGGACCAGTCTGGTGGTCTTCTTAAGCCCAAAGTGTGCCTTTGAACCCCTTGTGCAGCTTGTTGCAACAACGGCTCAGACCTTAACTCGCGGCCCGTGTCAATCTCCCCCACCAAACTTGGCGACGCCCTCGTCGCTCATCTCGAATAACTCTGAGATCGGTCCTGGAGCTTTCTCTCATGCACCTTAGCTTGTTTCTAACTTGAAATCTGGCTTGATTGTCCCCACATAAGGACTGCTCACCCCATAAAGAGCATCGGACTTTGACTTGGTTGTCCCCCCATAAGGACTGCTCGCCTTGGCTTGCACCGCCATGTAACATCAACTGTCCCAGGTACACCTCAATTGTAGGAACTCTTTCCTGCCCGTTCTGACTTGCCCCGATCTGGATTATCCTAATCATTGTACATAAACTTGGACGCCATAACATTGAACACCGAATGAACCCTTGGAACTCTGAAAGGTTGCTTCAGCCCGCACCAAGTCTTAGCAACTCCACCATCTGATGGGTTAGGTTTTCTGCTCCCTACACCCAACAAATCCGGTAAATCAAACTGTAAAACACAACTGTGTTCAAGATGTACCTCACTCATTTTCTCAACATTTACTCTACGCATCAATCATTCGTCCCTGAAGTCTGACGCCTCATTGCTCCTCGGCAATGCAACACCCATCGACACTTCTTCTCCACTGAAGTTTGATGCCTTAGCCACATCATCCCTGAGTGGCTCCTCGACGGCCTTCACGCCAATTGCCTCGGGTAATTCTCGCCAATCCAAGATAGTAACACCAACTGTCGCCTCCAACTCGATGTCTCCTCGGCTTAGAGCATCTTCGACAAGCTAAATGGTTGTCAGCTTCATGGTCCCTCGCCCGTTGTCTCGGCACACGGGCACAACGCATCATTGTCTCGGATCCAAGATACATATGACGTCAATATACGGAATGATGAAAGCTTCAACATGGTCAAGAAAGTTTAGTCCCAAAATAAAATCAAAGTCATCCAACTTGATTACCTTGAAATCTTCCTTGCCTTCTAATCACCAATATGCAGCTCAATCTTCCGCACTATCCCCACAACGAGAACTTCCTTGGAATTCACTGCCTTGATCTTACCGATTAAATCCACAACTTTGAGACCAAGCTTCTCAGCAGCCTTCTTAGACATGAATAGACCACTTGCTCCGGTGTCCACCAAAGCACTCATCGATCATCCTACCACGTTGATGTCGACAAACATCAACCCATTCTACTTCTGGCCCTTCCTCGCCTTGGCAGAACTCAGAATCATCGAGCCAAGCCTTGCAGCCTCTTTACTTTCAGGCTCATCCCCCTTGGACTTCTTGCCTCGATCCGGGTACTCTCGCACTAAATGCGGCCCCTTACATCGGTAACACTTTCGATGTACTTTCTCTTTCCTCGGCTTCTCTTCTTTGACGTTGGCGATTACACCAAGTTTACCTGGTTCTCCATCTGAGTCGTCCTTCTAGATAATGGCATCGAGGCGGCTCTTCTTGGGACAGTTTTTCACTAAGTGTGGACCATCACAATGGTAGCACCTTACGGGTCCTCGATCCTTCTGATCATACGACTTTGCATACCGGTTAGTCTTGGCTGATGGCTTCTCATTGCCATCATCGCGGCTATCTCCGGACTCATCATCATCTCCCTCACCATTGCCCTTACCACAGGGCTTAGAAGACTTAGACTCTATGGACTCGTAGTCACTGTACTCGGTCAGGGACTCCGCAATGGCTAGGGTATTGGAAAGTTCCTGCACATCCCTCTGCTCTAACTCGATCCTAGCCCATGGCTTCAGTCTATCCATAAATGTGAAAAGTGCATCCTCCTCACATAAGCCGGGTATAAGGAGTTGTAGCTCACTAAACTCCCTAACGTAATCCATAATGGATCCCTCGTGTCGAAGCCTCCTTAACATGGTACTGGCTTCTCTCATAGTATTACTCAGGTAAAACTGTTACTTGAACTCCGCTTGGAACTCCTCCCAGATTCCAATGCTCGTGCCCCCATTATTCTCATCAAGGCACCTACGTCGCCATCATAACAACACAACATCAGTCAAGTAAACAACAGCAAAATTTACCTTCCCAGCATCGTCAGTGATGCACATTCCCCGGAAGTACTACTCTATGCACCAAATGAAGTTCTCAATATCTTTCGCCGATCAATTCCCTTTGAACTCTTTTGGCTGTGGGATGTCTCTCATTGGTTTAGGTGTCGTCATGGTTAACACACCATTTCGCATAGCAGCCTGATAAACCTTCACTTCCGCCTTCAGATCCACCATTTCCACCCTCAAGGCCTCCAACTAGGCTTCGAGAGCATCTTTCTTTCTCTCTGACCGATCACCCTGATTATCCAGCTTCTCGAGCCGTGTGTCCACCACGTCGAATCGCTCTACATAATCCTTCATAGATCCCTTCAGCCCGGTGACCCTATCCTCGAGTGCCGACAACTTGTCCCTCGAGTTTGCTCGACTTTCTTTGTCAGCATGGGTCTCCACACCCTTCTAGTTCACAGCAACATTCTCTTCCTTCTTTGGTCCCATCTCAACTCGATGCTTCGTGCCTCGAACTAGCTTACGTCGCTCGAACAAGGCTCTGATACCAACTGCCACGGGGCTAGATTTCTGAACTAGCCCACCGTGCGGCCTTAGTCGATTCCTTAAGACAAATGACTAAGTAAGCCTTTTTAACCTTCTCGGAAGATCAAACTTCCCAAGCACCGACAAACGCGATGCGTTCTAAGCGGAAACGGATCAAACGAGATGAGCAACGAAGAACATTGAAAGAACGCTCAAGAACAAAAGAAGAACAACAAGAACACAAAAGATTTAGAGTAAATGACTTTATACTCTGGAAACTTGGATACTGAATACAAAATGAGGAGGGGAAAGTCTCTATTTATAGTTGAGTCCCCTCTAATCCAATGGTCTATACAGATTTACATGGACGGTCAAGATGAGAGCCTCTATCTTATCTACAACGTTTGAATTTCGAATTACAAATAAGAGATAATGTGGGAATTATCTTTAATTATCTTTAATTAAATTAAAGATAATTTACTATGGTAATTACTATGTCTTCTTGGATCTTCCCACGGATCGGGCCAGTCTGGTGGTCTTCTCAAGCCCAAAGTGTGCCTTTGAACCCCTTGTGCAGCTTGTTGCGACAACGACTCGGACCTCAACTCGCGGCCCGTGTCATATGCAACATGGAATAGCCAAATAGGGAAGCCAATGTAAAGCTGACTAAACATTTAGACAAACCAAAGAGCCTTGTTTTACATGGTTGCTTTCACACACTTTTCCCAACATCAGACGCATGTGTTTTCACATGTGGTACGCGCTCAGGTTGATTGTATCAAAACAAGAATTTAGGTCGAATTTGAATATTAGTCCCTTACTTTATTTAACTTTTGGATTAAACTATATACCTTAATTTTAATAACTTTAGTCCTTGTAGTTACCCTGTTTGTGAACAAACTCAATCGAAATCGTTGTTAACTCGTGATAGCTTTTGTTGTTTATGGGAGTAAAATAACCCCACAATACGGAAATTTCATCTAAACATTGAAACAAAAATTAGCTAAACGACCGAAAAGAAGACAAAAAATGTGTTAAAAGACAGAGAAAAATATGTTACAAAAATAGAATTATACTTAATAAAAAATTTTAAAAAATAAATATCATAAAGTAAAAGAAAAGAAAGAATTACCGGCAATTAATAATTAGCATTAACTAGTAACGCCGTCGGCCGAGAAAAAAAAAAAAGACTGTGGCTTATAGAGAAGATTTTATTAACCTAGTAAATAAAACCTAATGTATAATAACACTGTGACACATGTATAAAAACATCAAATCAACTCTATATTATTAATATACATTGCCAAGTTATAATAAAAAAAAGGAAAAGTTCGCCGAATAAATCTAAAATTGTTTAAAATTTAAAATTCTTTTTGAAAAAAATAAGAATTTTCCTCTGAAATTTTAATAATAACCTGCAAAATATCACAATTTGTTTTTAAAATAATATTTTCTGTTTATTAAATACTCATATTTGTATCATATATAAAATTATCTATTTAATTTTAAAAATATTTTTCTATATAAAATATTATAATTTCTAAAATTTCTGATTTTTTTTAAAATAGACATTTTCGGATTTTGTATTTTCTTTTGGATTTCCTTTAATTATTACTATCATTTGGCATTGATGATTTGGTGTTGATGCAACATTTCATATATGGTAACATTTTCATGTTTATCGATATCATCTAAATCTCTTCTCACATTTAAATTTAAGAATATTGAACATTTAAACAGATTATATTTTGTCCTTCTCTATATTACATTGATATTAATAATAATCAAACTAAACTCACTCGGCATAATTGATTGTTTATTGTCATACCATTAGTTTTTAACAAAAGTTAACGTTTTGGCTGAAATTTACAAGCTCATAAAGTAAATTCACTACTAAAATTAAAGTATAGAGATTAATTCATTAGTTGAGTATAATATAGGGAGTAATTACAGAATTTTACCAATATTTCATAACATTTAATGCAGGGGGAGGTTTTTAATGTATTTGTTGTTGACTTTTAATGTAAAATAGGACGTTTGTCGAACGTCTTTCTCCGACTACAAAACGGTGCTTCCAAACATGGGAGATTCTGCCATGAGGTGTGTACAGGTGTACTTATAATGAATTCCGAAAAACATTTTATTTATTTGAAATTATATATAGTTAACCTACCTGTATAATTATTGATTAAGAAATTATTAATTAAAATAATAAATAAATAAATTTAAAAGGGATAAGTAGATATTGAGGTGCGGTCACATCTTTAAAAATATTATCCTTGTTAATAAGAATCTTGTTAATAAAAATTAGATAAATTTTTATCATTAATATATATGTTGTTTTTTAATGGAATATAATAGAATGTGGGTGTTTAATGCAATTAATATTTATCTAAATAAGTTTAGTATTTAGGGTTTAATGATTATAATTTAGGTTTTATGAGTTTAATGTTTATGATTTTATGTTTTAGGGTATATGGATTAAGGTTTTATGGTTTAATTACATTAAACACACTAAATTAATAGAATATAACTTTTTATAAATGAAGTTAATTATATTCTACTAGATTCCATTAAAAAAATCACAAACATTAGTGATAAGATTTTATGTAGTTTTTATTGAGAGTACTTTGGGCTATTAATAGTATAAGCTAATTTTAAATTATTATATAATATATATATATTTTTATTGATGATCTAATTTCATATTTGACATAAAAATTTATGTCCCTCGCTCGATACATTTGCTTTCAATCCACTGTAGTGGAGTGAGAAACATTCCTATTACATTGGAGCGATTGAAGGTTAAGACCCAAACAATTAATTGTACACATAAGGGTTAGGTTACAATTAACAATGGGTGGATAATCTGTATTTATATTTTACTAAACGCAAAAACATTCTCCAAGACTTTGGTTAAGCAGCGTGGAACAAAACTCAAAACGAGCCGTTTTGTATATGCAATATATTAAGCTTTAAATCCAGGTTCTTCATCTCCTTAATGATTAAGATTGGATGTGATCATGTGTGTTTAATTGGTCGGTTCAATTAATAATAAAATGAAAGTTGAATTAATTTAAATTATAAAATATTATCATTAAGTTAAATTGAATATGGAGGATAAGTTAATAGAACTAGAATGATTTTGCTTTAATTAAGATGTTTTTGTTTAAACTTGTTTAAGGATAGGGCTACCTGCTGAAGCTTGACGTTCCGCCTGATATTTCGAAAGATTTGTATAAGAATATTAGTCTTGAAAAATTAACTTGGAAAAAAAAATTAGCCCCTTTTAAAACATGGGTAAGACTGGGATTCAACGCTCAAGACTCGAGTCCAGTCTATCACATTTTCTTTTTTTATATTTTTTATATATATTATGTAATTATATAACATACAAATTAAACATATAATAATATAATGCGAACATTAAAGATATAGTAAGCTGTCTATGTTTAATATTTTTAATAAATGTAATATATAAAATTATTAAATAAAAAAATATAATTTAAAAAATTTAAAACTAATATGGGAAGACATAAAATAAGTTTGTGTTAGTCATTGCAAATATGAATAGATTTGGACAAATTTTAGGACTTATATTATTTATAGGTCAAATTGGGACAAAAATTTTTTTGTTCCTTTTCGGTGCCTCTTTTTATACCTTAACACTAAAAAATTAAATTTTAAGTCCTAACTCTAAATTCTAAGTCCCAAAACTTAAACCCTAAAAAATACACCATAGCTCAAATTTCTTAAACTCTAATCATAAGACCTAACCTTAAACTTTAATCATAAACCTTAAATCTAAACTTTTAATGTAAAACATAAATATGAGCACCGAAAAAGGTAGATGATTTCTATTCGCCAAATTGAGACTTAAGTTTGCACAAAACATCTCTATTCTTTTTATTAATTGAATAAACACAAACATCTCTATTTTTTGTTTAATTGAATAAAATAGCATCTCAATAAGTTTTTAATAAATGATTTATATATTCAACAAAAATACCTTAATAAAGACGTCTAAAGTAAGAGTATGCCCAAAGCATGCAAACTTGATGAGTTTGCACAAAAACAATAAACTAAACTAAAATATCAATTTTTAGTTAATTCAATTCAAGTAAATCGGTTAATTTTATTTAATCAAATCGAATTTACGGATGATGAAATTTTTCTTAAAATTATCTTTAATTAACTATATGGTTAATAAATTAACTAAACTTAATTAAATTTTGATATATTAATTTAATTGAATCAAATAATCAACATATCTAATCAGACAACACAAACTGTTCCTAAAAACATAATTCTAGCTGCCAGCATCTATCAAATATCCATGAGTAACAGGCAACGTCAACCAAGTTACAAGAAAAATCGATGTTAAAGATGAACAAGACATTTTTCATGTTGGAATTTAATTCCCTAAAATTTTGTAAAAACAGAATATTGTCGATTTAATTAATAATATTAAAAGTTTTTCCTCCGGTTTCCAAGGCAACACCCACTCCGGTTTGTATGAGGTTCCAGTGGTATCAGGAAATGGGCCGCTGGACCCGGATAGAGGGTTTGGGTGTGGCCAAAATCTGAAAACAGAAGTGAATAGGGCTGCTGGTTTCCAAGATGGCCCATCCATTTCAAATGGGTCCAAGTTGCAAGATGTTCCAATTGGGGTTGTTGAGGGTACGAAGGTGAATACATTATTTGGGGACCTGGTTCCAGTTACACCTGTGGTTTCCTTATTTTACAGTTGATAGGAATTTTTATAGTACCGGCTCTAACTTAGTGGTTTGAGTGTAGCATTTTAACTCAAATCTTTTGGGTTAGATTCTCCTTGGGTGCAAACTTTTATTTTATCTATTTTTCCTTTAATCACATGACGGCACGTGTCACCTTGTAATTGGAGAGAAATATTAAATTAAATAAATAAAAATTAATAAAAAATCATTTAATTAGATGGTGACACGTGTCATTATCGTATTGGAGCCTTAGTTTTTGACTCAATTTTTTTGACTCGACTCGCTCGAATGCTCACCCCTACCTCTAGAAGCCTTGAAGGACATGACTCTAGAGGAAAAAGAGGTCACCTACCCAATAGAGTTCAACTATGTCAAAGGTGGTGAGATTTTGGGTGATCCATTCAAAGGGGTAACCAATAGATATTCTCTTAGAAATACATATAATTATGTTGCATTTATCTCATGCATAGAGCCTAAAAATATCAAAGAATCGTTAAATGGTGATTATTGGATATTGGCTATGCAATAAGAGTTAAATCAATTTGAGAGAAGTAAAGTATGAACATTAGTTGATAGGCCTAGTAATAAATCTACAATAGAAACTAAATGGGTTTTTAAAAACAAACTAGATAAGAGTGGTAACATAGTGAGAAACAAGGCTAGACTTGTTGCTCAAGGTTACACTCAAGAAGAAGAAATAGATTTTGAAGAAACCTATGAACCCGTAGCTAGAATGGAAGCTATTAGGATGTTGCTTGCATTTGCATGTTATCGTGAATTCAAGTTTTTTCAAATGGATGTAAAAAGTGATTTTCTAAATAGATTTATAAATGAAGAAGTGTATGTAGAACAACCACCCGATTTTGAAGATCCAAAATACCCAAACCATGTTTTTAAACCTTCAAAGGCTTTATATGGTTTGAAACAAGCTCTTAGAGCTTGGTATGAATGTTTATGAAATTTTTTTAGTTGAAAAATGTTTTGATAAAGGAAATGTGGATACTACACTTTTTATAAAAAGAAAAGGCAAAGCCATATTAGTAGTACAAATTTATGTTGCTGGTATATTTTTTGGTTCTACTAATGAGCTTCTTTGTCAAGAGTTTGCTAAGTTGATGCAAGGTGAATTTGAGACGAGCATGATGGGGAGCTCTCATTCTTTTTGGGACTCTAAATCAAACAAAGGAAGGATGACATCTTCATCAATAAAGCTAAGTACATCAATGACATGCTCAAGAAGTTTGGCTTGGAGAATGTGAAACCTCAAGCTACTCCAATGAGCTCTTCTACAAAGCTTGACAAAGATGAAGGAGGTAAGTGTGTTGATTTAAAGCTTTATAGATCAATAATAAGATATTTCCTTTATCTTACCATAAGTAGACCGGATATTATGTTTAGTGTTTGCTTGTGTGCTAGATTTCAAGCTAGTCCTAAAGAATCACACCTTATAGTTGTTAAGAGAATCTTTAGATACCTTAGAGACACACCTTGTTTAGGTCTTTGGTATCCTAGAGACTCATCTTTTAGTTTGCATGCTTATTCAGATACGGATTATGGAGGTTGTAAGATAGATAGAAAGAGGACATCCTGTACATGTCAATTCCTAGGTAGTATATTCATGTCATGGTTTTCTAAGAAGCAAAATAGTGTAGCATTATCTACCACCGAGTCAAAATACATTTTGTTAGGAAGTTGTTGTGCTCAAGTCCTTTGGATGAAGCAACAACTCTTAGATTATGTAATTGATGTAGGTATTATACCTATAAAGTGTGACAATACTAGTGCCATTTGTCTCACTAAGAATCTCATCCAATATTCTAGAACCAAACACATAGAAATAAGGCATCATTTCATTAGAGATCATGTCTTGAAAAATGATATAGTTTTATAGTATGTAGATACCTTAAACCAATTAGCGGACATCTTTACCAAACCATTAGATAAAGAACGTTTTTGGTCTCCTAGGAGAGAGTTAGGGCTTACTAGCCTTTCTTGAACCTTAGAGACTTTTGGTGTTTAAAAGTTGCTTGAATTTGGTTGATTTCACTGCTTATGTGTTTTTGATCATATATGAATCTATTCATGTTGTTAGGGGGAGCATGTATCTATTTTTGCCTATTCATGTTGCTATCATATCATGTACATGCATATTGATTCGATTAAATTTGAATTTTTGGGTCCCTTACAGCCAAAAATGACATTTTTGGTCAAAGGGTATCGATACAGTTAATCGCGTATGGATATGGGTAAAAGAGCAATTGTTTCAGAACGGGTGAAGAATGTTTCGATACGGTACAAGGATCGGTACGTCTATATAGCATATCAGTATGCAGTTTTGATAGGCGCTTTACACGTATCAATATATAGCCGATGGATCGTTAAATAGGGTTTTAAAAGATGTTTTCCTAATTTAACTCAAAATCCTTCAAACCCTAGTTGGCACTCTCTATAAAAACCTCACAAATCCCTTATTTTTTCATTAAAAAATCATCAAATTCTTTTAGGGTTTTTGTTTTATACATTAAACCCAAGCCACCATCATCAACATTAGTGCAAATCATCATTCATTCACCATTTCTTCCATAACTCAAGGTAAAACTTTATTTTCTTTAAAATTTGATTTATTTTATGTTTATATAGTCTTTATGTCTTAAATATATATATTTAGTATGTATATATCTTTACTTTCAAAATTTTTACAAAATCTTTTTCAAACCTAAAATTTTTTGATTCGAATATAAAATTATACTCATTTATTTTTCTTCATTATTTTTAAATTTTATTTTTACCAAAAATTTTCTTTACATTGTATATGTTTTTAAATTATATAAAATAGGTTTTTACACTACCTTGATTATTGGATTGAGTTTGATGTTTATGCATACATGTATTTTTTATGGTTTGAAAATTTTTAAGTTTTTACTATGGCACCAAAAAAAGAGCGAGAAGAGAGATCGGGGCTAGTTCTTCCTCTAGAAATCGTACCATACCCAATCCCGATAATGATGGTACTAGACCAAATCTTAACCAATTTTTTTGCCTTTGTTTTGATGCACCAAATCATCCAAATGCTTTAGAACGTTTCAAACATTTTCAAAACTTTAAACTCCAACGTGAACGTATTGTTTCTATTCTGTTTATGACTTTCGATGCTTTTAATTTCGTTATCTTGATTTGATGAGGGGATGGAAGTTCATGTCCTTTTTAAGTGTACCCAACATTATTTATAAAAATCTTGTCCTTATTTTTTATTGCAATGCTCGGTGTGTTTTTAATGAAGATAAATCCGTGGTTATAGCTCTCGAGTCTCATCTTATGGGCAAAACTTTTTGACTTGATTCTCAAACTATAGCCGATCTTTTGGGGATGGATAATACCAGTCTTGATGATGAAATAAATTTCCCTCACACCCTAAGTGGTTCCGTTACCGTCCTTGATGCACATGCCCATTTTCTTCACTTCTTTATCACTTGGTGGTTTCGACCATCCGGTGGTAAATGGTCCACCATTCGTCAAGTTGATGATTTTTTGCTTTATTGTTTCCGTGAAAGAAAACACCCAAACCTTGCCCAAATTATGTTTGTCGAGCTTGTCTTTCTAGTCCAAAATTTCTATACCTCCCTTGTTACATCTTTTACTTATAGCACCGTCCTAAGCTTCATATTCTACAAGCTAGAGATTGTTTGCTCCTATGACCTTGCCTCGCCTCTCACCGATCCTATTAATGATCACTCTCTAAGGGGTGTAAATTTTACCTTTTACAATGGTGAATGGGTTCGTAATGTCGATCTCCCTCGCGATACTCAACCACATCCCGAAAAGAATATGCCAGCCCCTCTAGTTTTTTCGATGGCTCCAGTTCCTCAACCTTTCTATGATGCTCTTATGGCGTATCTTGATGGGAAGTTGCCACCATAACCACTCATTTTGGGGAGATAACCACAAGGCTTGATTCATTTGATGCTCGTTTAACTTCTACGAAGAACCGTCAATCTTATATGGATATGACTCTTACCGCATTCTATGGTGAATGACGAGGTCACTCTCTTGGAGATGATGGCATACAAGATGAATATGAGGATGACAATGATGAAGACGCCCATTAGGAATTTTTTTTGTATTACATTAATATCATATTAGGATTTATATTTATGCAGCTATGTTTTTATTTTGAATTCCTATGACTCTATGCTATTTGGTTTATGTTTTAAGTTGGATTTTTATTATGTTGCTTGACTTTAATCTTTGGATTTTGTAATATTTATGTTTTTTAATTGCTTGGAGTTCTTTATTGCTTTTATATTTTGCCTTATTGATTTTGATCTAACAAAAGGGGGAGAAGTACCTAAAATTTTCAAAACGTTTTCAAACTTAAATAGCCTTAAAGAAAGGGGAGTATTTTTCAAAAAGACCTAAAAATTTATTTTAAGTTTTTTTTATATCAAAAAGGGGGAGATTGTAAAACTAATGTTTGATTTTGATATAACAAGAAATTTTAAGGATCAGTTTCTAAAATTTGATAAATTTTTAAGTACTAAAAAATACTCACAAAATGACAAGGATTCAAACTTAAAAGTGTTTATTAATCAAAAACTAAAACCCTAAATATTTTCTAAATGTTTTTGTACTCAAATAGCCGAAATTTGTCCAAGTGTATCGATAAATATTTTACCTTATCAATACAATTTTTAGATACTGGAAAATGTTTTTGTGCAAATGGATATCGAGTACTAATACGAGGCAAGGCCGTATCAGTACGTGGTTTCGATGCGAATTGTATTCGTTTCGATACACCATTCAACCTGGGAGATAAACGGCTATATGAGTATCGGTACGGTCTCTACGCGTACCGATACAGGGTGTTAGATTTTCCAAATCTTTTGCATTTAATATTCGACCATTACGTTGTCAGTTTATTGGAATCCAAACTTTGAAAATCTGTTATAGCGTACCGATACGCTCATATGCATACCCATACGAGCTTTAATACTTGAACAAAATAGGATTAAAGTGAGCAAAACCTGTACCAATACGGTAAAAAAAAATTGATACGCCTCTATTTATTCAAGTTATCTTACCGATATGCCATTAACGCTTATCGATACCCCTTTGTACAACAACTATATCTATGTATGTCAGGTATCGATACGACAAGCCCACGTACCGATACTGAGGGTAGGTAAACAACATTTATTGCGGGAAATTTTCTTTCCAACGGCTATAATCAATTCCTCAACTACCCAAACGGATAGAAATCAATGAAGGGGTATAAAATGAAGTCTCCAAAGCTACAACAACAACTAATGATCAAGTCTTAAGCATTCAAGCACAAATCTAACACCTTTGAGCTTATTAGAGTCAAATCTTTGTAACCCTCTTGAGTGAGCTATATTGTAATCTTATTTTCAAGATTGGGTTGAGTGAACTTGTATTGGGGAAATATATTAGATTTGAGAGGATTTTACCATTTGCCAAACTTTCCCTGTAAAAGAGTGAGTTGATCGAAGCTTTGGGTAGAAAGCTTTGATTGTGTAACAGTTTCCTCCTAAGCCAAAAAAAGAGGAAGAGATTCTTAGTGAATTTGTGAAAATCCTTAGTGGGAAGCTAAGGTAGTGGACGTATACCTTGTTAGAAGATTGAACCACAATAAATTCTAGTGTCCATATTTTCCAAATTTTCATATTGCCTCCACTAAATTTTATTTTGCCAATTCACCCCCTCTTGGCCTTCCACAACCGATTGATTATCCTAACATTTTTCCATGTAGATGTCCAAACTATTTTTCGGGCTAAGTATGTGCCTAACATTTTCAAAGTTACTCGTTTAGGTGCCCCGCTGTTAACTTACTTTTAAAAACCGTATCTTTTCCAAAATTCACAAAATAACCCCAAAATATCTAGATCCCTAAATCTGGCCACTGTTGTCGTTGTTCATCATGTTGCCAGTGACGAAATAAAGCCTCATTCTCTTGCCGCAAGACTTGAACGTCGTTTGTCGGCCGATTGGCCGCCGATTGTTTTCTTTTCCTTTTGTGAGTTCGATTTTATTTTGATGATTGGCAGGTCGTCTATCGACTATTGACAATGAGAAGATGGGAGAAATGATCGTGAGAGTCTAATGACAGAAGTGGTGGGCACGCCGTCGGCGATTGGCGGCAACAACAACTGGAATTGAGATTTGGGACTTAAGAATTTAAGGATTTGGGGACTATTTTGGAGATTTTTGAGAATTTAGGATATTTTTGAAAATAAAACATGTCACATGCCATGTTTTTATTGGCTAATGGAATTTTTTTAATGGTTGTTAACGGCAAGACACCTAAATAGAAACTTTGAAAACTATAGGCACCTATTTGGCCCGAAAAATACTTTGGGCACCTATTGAGAAAAAAGTATATTTTGGGAACTTATTTGACACTTAAGCAAAAATAATAAGAAAATCTCATTTTTCCTCTTAACTAAATAAGGAGGTTATACTTTTTTATTGAAAATATGAGAATTACCATGTGCCTCATTAAAAAACCCCCCTAGACCTAAGTGGAGAAAAAAAAGTACACATGGTAACTCTTACAGAAAGAAAAACGAGAAAAAACTCGGCGAAAACACACAAATAAGCCAAAACGCTCGAACCAACTATGTTATGTCCTGGTCTAAGTAGTAGAGGTAAGCCTGCACCACCTCACCTGGCGGCGCGAAAAAACAATGTTCACCCAATTGAGCTCCCCATACCATCTTAGCCATAAACAACTAAGTAATAAGTTCTCTTTTTTAGCATTATCATCCTCAAAGATCCTAGAACAACGATTCTTCCAAAGCATCCAACAACAAATAACAAATAGGATGGCCTAATTCTCATCAATGAGAGCAAAACCTCCATGGCCCTGCATATTAGTTATTAACTAGTTGTTGAGAGAATCTTGAAAAAATTCAACTCTCTTAGCCGGTTTAATTAACCGTAACCCTATACATCGCGTGTCACTACAGTCTCGTAAGACATGTTCCAAAGATTCATCACTTCCATAGCATATGCTACACATTTTGGATGTAGTGATATGCCGTCTACAACGCTCAACATTGGTCAATAATCGATTGTGTAAAACAAGCTAAATAAATGTACGGATTCTTTGCTGGACCTTGAGTTGGCAAACTAACTTCCATTTACCTTCAAGAACATGTGAAGAATCTGATGATAGAGCCAAATATGTTGATTTTGTCAAAAATAATCTATCATCACTCTATTGCCAACCTGGAGTATCTCTTCTTAGAGCTGTAGATGACAGGTAGGAAGCAGCAATTTTATGCACAATTCTCTCAGGGATAATATCAGACAACTTATCCTAATCCCACTAACCTTGAGGAGACAACATTGCCATGATTGGTAAGGGCCTCGGTTACTCCGCAAAGTTATAGCAATCCATCAGAAGTTTGTTATTATCGAGCCAAATATCCGACCAGATCCTCCCAAACAAGAGTGAATCCTTGCCAAAGCTGAGAAGCTGAAGGTTTCTGACTACTCTCTGGAACCTCTGTCAACCACCCATATTTAGCTTTAATCACACACACCCACAGTTTGTCTTCATTGGTAATCAAAGCATGCCCAACCTTCATCAGTAAAGCTTTATTTTGACGCTATATATCTTTAAAACCCAAGCCACCAGCTTTCATTAAGAGTTTCATCGTATCCCATTTCACCAAAGATATAGCATTATACCCATTAGACGAACCCCAAATAAAGCGTCTAATCAAATTTTCCAGCTCAACACAAATACCTTTTGGTAGCCAAGTTGATTGCATTTCATACATCGAAATAGCTTGAAGTACAACCTTAGTAAGAGTTATACGACCTACAAGAGAAAGAGAGCTAGCAATCCATCCTGTAAGTGTTACCCTATTTTTCCAATAAAAACCTATATGTATCCTTTGTAACCCGTCTATGGAGTAAAGGCACTCCCAGATATCTCCCAAGATTATCCACCTCTTCATAACCAAAACCATATGAGATCAGATGTCTAGATTTAATCAGACAATTCTTGGTAAAGAACAAACGAGTTTTAGCAATACTAACCCGATGACCAGAACAGTCGCAGGACTTAGCTAACACATCTTTCAACACTTGTAATTGTTCAATCGACACCTCGACGAATAGGACAAGATCGTTCGCAAAATATAAATGTGATACCCCAGGTCTATTAAGAGACAAATACACTTGTTTCCGGCAACCCTCATTAACCTTTCGATTTATTGTCTTGGAGAGCCTTTCCATACAAAACATGAATAAATAAGGTGATAAAGGGTCGCCTTGATGGATACCCTTGGTAGGCTTGAAACTATCTGTTGTCTCATTGTTCCATAGAATCTAAGTGGAATCCGAATGAACACAAGACATAATCTATCCCACAAACTGTGCTGGAAGGCCAACCTCAAATAGAGTCTCTTCAACGAAGTCCCATTAAAGCTTGTCATACGTTTTCTCCAAATCCACTTTGATAGCCATCTAGGATTTCTGCGCCGTCTTTTTGCTCATCAAGTGGATAACTTCCTGTGCAAGTATAACATTATCTACAATGTTTTGTCTTGAAATAAAACTCAATTGTGTTTGAGAGACCCATTCTGGCAGAAGAGGTTGTAGCCGAACAACCATAACCTTGTGATAACCTTATACATAACAGTACATAGGTTGATCAGACGAAACTGGCTTAAACATTCAGGAGCAAGAACTTTCATAATGATAACCAACAAAGTACGATTAGCCCATTCCTCTAAGAAACCTTGTGTGAAGAAATCAGCCACGAAATGAAACACAGAATTGCTCACCACTGCCCAATTTTTCTAAAAAAAGCCTAGAAACCATTGAAGCTGGTCTCTTTATAAGGATCTATGCTAAAAATAATTTACTGAACTTCCTCTTGGGACACCTCCCTTGTAAGAGATTGAAGCCTATCCTCCAAAATATGACAAAACCCACCCACAAATTCAATCGTGGTTTTCGTCCTCCCTTCGGATGTAAACAAACCATGGAAGAAATGAACAACATGATCTTTAAGTAACCCTTGATCATTACACCAAGACCCATCTTCAATCTGAAGCATGTTAATCTGGTTGTGACGTCTCTTAACCATGGTGGAAGTATGAAAGTAACTGGTATTTTGGTCACCCTTATCTAACTAGTTGCACCTCGATCTTTGCCTTCACAAACTTTCTTCTTGAGAAAGAACAATATCCAACTCTTTTTAAGCTACATCTTTAATTCACGTAAAAAAAAGAATTCAAAAATTCTAACTTCATCTCTACCCATCTAATACGAGCAAGTAAATGGTTCTTCCTTATTTCAGGATTCCAAGCCTGGCTCACCCCTTGGAACTCATTAAGATTATCAAGCATTGAAGCATCCACTTTCCAAGATTGACCAATCATACGCTCAAAGTTGGGATAGTCATTTCAGGCAGTAATAAAATGAAAAGGTCTTTGTCTATGATTATGCACATTTCTTTCCGTGGATAGTAGAATTGGCCTATGATTAGATCCAATCCTTTGTAAATGAAGGATCTCAGATATCGCAAAAATCTCGTACCACCTTGGATTGTAAAGACAATTGTCCAACCTTTGTTTCATCGAGCTCCACTCCTAAGTAAACTGCGGCCTATTGAACCCCATACCAATCAAACTTAAATTGAAAATGAAATCCCCAAACTATGAAGATACACCTGACTGTCTGACATATCCCTCTTGTCTTTCATCAAAACTATAAATTGCATTAAAATCCCCACCTAACATCCAAGGCCAATTATTAGGCAGTTCGAGTGTAGCACCTTTGTAAAAAAATGAGAGATGCTGGTCGTAGGGCTCGAACTGACGACCCAGTGTGTGCCATTTGTGCTCCTAGTGATTTAATCCCCTAAATAATTTATTTGAAGTATTTTGGTATGAGGGTGATATATATATAAAAATGATCTGAACCCCCATTTACCAGTTTTATTCGAACCGTATACTCAAACCCCCCAAAATTCCAGACCCTTCTCCCTTGTTCAAACCCGTTCGATCGCCGTCTTTTTTGCCGCCACCGCCGTGCTGTGTCTACCACCACCACCTTGTTCCCCAGCTCCTCCCGACCAAAACCCCTCCAGCCACGCGCACGGCTGTCGTTCCGACCGTTGGTAATCAGAGCTTGAAGACCCATCGAGATTTGGATTATTTCAGACTTTTCTAACACCAATTTTGGTGTCAAACGTCGTCCATCTATCGAGCTACCATCGCGAGTAATCTCCCCGTCTTGAGCCGAGCAAAAACCCTAACGTGATTCGTTGTTTCTCCTTCGGGAGAGCCCTCGTCAGAGCTATGTTGTTTCCGACCTAATATTGTACGTTTGGGTAAGTTTTGGTTCGTTTTTGTGTAGTTTGGTATGTTTTGGACTGAAATAGGTGTTTTTAGGGCGAAATTCAGCTAAAACTTGCGTTTCTGGCCATTTTCCCGGTCGTGTACGGTCGCGCGTGGGATGCACGTGCTGCCTGGGCGATTTTTGACCGCACGGGACGATGACCGGTCTGAACCCGGCCCAAACCGACCTTGAATAGGTTCTGCTTGAACCGGTTGAATCGAACCAACCCAATTCGACCCGACCTGACCCGTTGACCGAGTTAACTTAGTGAGTCCACTCGACTGAGTCGACTCAGTGAGTTGACCCGACTGAGTCGACTCAGTGGGTCAACTAGACCTAGTCAACTTAGTGAGTCAACTCGCCCGAATCAAACCTTTGACCGCTGACATCAATGTTGACTGCTGATGTCAGCATTGACTATTGACTTTGACCCGTTGACTAACGACGTTAGCATTGACATTGACCGCTGACGTTAGCGTTGACTTTGACAAAAAAGTCAAAATTTTCAAAAATTCTTATTTTATGTTTTTCGACGTCCCGAGTCCATTTTTGAAGTCAATTTTGTGAAATTTTAACTCGAAAGCCTCCAAATCTAATATTAGACACGAACATGCTTTTGTACTTCATTACTCAATTTAAAGGCAATGTGATTAAGGACTGATTTTGGATTGTGGTTAAATGAAGGCATCCGTATATCTTTGGATCTAGGAGGCTGTGGGACATCGAATTTGGGCTCGAGAGTGTTCGAATGTCGTTTCAAAGGTCGACCGCTATGTAATCACTCATTTTTGTCCGAGTTTTAGTATTATTAGTATTATTGTAATAATATTATTATTAAAAAAAGCAAAAAATAATAAATAAAAAAATAAAAAAGGGAGGGAGGGGGTGGAGTGGAGCACAAGGCTCCACGTCACCCACCTCACCCCCTCACTTTGCCTATAAAAAGGGGCGTGGGGGCATTTGAAGGGGAAATCGGTCAAGGGCAGGCCAAATAAGGGAGCTTAGGCTCCCGGCTAGCCAAGGACCGGGGTAATGCCCTTGGTCTTAACCGGTTCGATCGAGGTTTTATTTTAGGTTCGATCTAGTTAATTTTTGGAGAGGTCGTGAGAAATCTCAGTGGGGTTCAGTCGGGGTTCGTCATTTGAGCTCCTAGTTAGGTATATTTTCTTCCTTTTTTATTTGTGTTGTAATTTTTATGATTTAATGAAGTATTAGTTAATTTAAAATTGCGTTCTTATTTTTTAGTGTGTATGTTTATTTATGTTTTAGATTAGTATTTATCTATGTTTTAAATTTATGTTTAGATTAGTATTTTATTTATGTTAGATTAGTATTTTCTTACGTTAGTATTTATTTATTTATGTTTTAATTTTTATCACATTGTATTTAAATTATTTGCAGTGTTTTAAGTTTGCATAATGGAATATAAATTGTCAATGCGGTGCCCTTTTATCCGAGCGTAAACGGGGCCAGTATCAGGTGTAGTGATGGTGGTTGGGCATTTACTCTCGGATAATGGGGCTTTTAAAATTTATTCGAATATATAATTAAATGTTAATTAAATCGTCACTTTAATCCAGAAAGTCTAATATTAATAAAGCGGTAATTATTAAAGTACCAATTTTGGGCGATGTGGGGGTGCTAATCATTCCCCACCCGTAACCGACTCCCGAACCCAACATTTTTAAAATCGCTGGTTTTACGGTGTCCGGCCTACCTTAGTGGCCGATGGCGACTCTATTTTCTTAAATAAAATACGGTTTTTCTAAAAACCCCACGGAATAAATATTTTAAGACCCAAAAAACCACAAACACATTGAAACCTCGTTTTTTAGTGTAAGTAAAAAAGGGGATATCGCTACAGATGGCGACTCCGCTGGGGACCAATTTTTGTTTTTTTCAAGAACAAAATGAGAGTCAAGCTTTTTAAATAACTACCGCTTTATTAATATTAGAAGTTTTGGATTAAAGTGACTATTAAATTAACATTCGGTTATAATGGCGCGTTTATTTTAACGTATTTAAAATTTGGCATATAAACCCGTCTTTTTTTAAGTGGGGGGGGAACGCTAATGCTTTCGTGAGGATATCGTTCCTCCATGTAGGCCTAGTAAGTACCTTCGGGGCTCGAGTACCTTATGCTTTCGTAAGGATATCGTTTCTTCGTGTAGGCATAAGCGAATGGGTCCCCCTGAATTGAACCTGGTTGAAAGGAGCCTATAATGGGTGATGATCGGGGGCCTTACTACCCTTAGTAGGGGACAAAAAGGACAGTTCGGGTACCTCTTAGCACCAACACTGCATGTAGAGAACATATAGAAACCCACCCCTTTAGAGCCATGCAGATAACCTAGGTGTTTTAGATGGGATGTATATAAGGTTATTTTGTTTGTTTGCTTTATTTAAATTTACCTTTCATTTATGTATTAATTATTTTTATCTGGTACTAACTCATTTCTTTTTGTGTTTTATTTTATTTTTATTTTACACATACTTTTGTTGCGTTATCATTGCATTCACATTACATAAAGGTGATGATTCAAGTGGTTTGCCCGACCAAAAAATCTTTCATCATGGAAAAAAACGCATCTTAAGGAGGATGACATCAACCTAGTCGTGCGACACTGTTCAGAAGTCAATCAGAGGACCCAAGATAACAGTTTGCCGAGCGAGCGCATAGTAGCAGTATACACACGAGAGCCTACAACAGAATGATCCGTGGGAGCTTAAAGAGATTTAGGAAAGATTGGACCGAAGACTACAAGACCTATTTTCCGATAGTTATGGCGACATAGCTTAGCTAATGTATGTTTGAGTCAATTAGCCTTTACTCTGAGCTATTTTCCAGCTTTGGAATCCCATTTCTTGCTACTTCACTTTCAACGGCCAAGACATGATGCCCACGGTAGAAGAGTACACAGCCCTGCTCAACAAGAAAAATGTTCAAAAGATTGGATCTATACGAAGCCGCCAAGGGACTAGAATTATCCATTGAAGCTCGAAACCTTTGCCGGGATGAGTGACGATTGGGTCAACGACCTGATTCAGAGTCGAGGATACAGCCTAGCCTGTGCATGGGAGTGTATCCGAGACATTATACCCGTACACCCGGATGAGGCGATGAAGATGAACAGGTTCTCTTTAAGGATATAGGGTTTGATCTTTTTCCTGGTGGTTCTTGGAAACATCGACGTAGCCATCTTGGATCTATTTGAATGCATGAAGTGGAAGGTGAACCCGGTACTAGCGATTTTAACCGAGACTGTCATGTCCTTGAGTGCGACCCAAAAACATGTAGAGGGGCATATCGGTAGAAGTCTTCTTTTTTGGCTCTAGAATCTGGACCCTTTAACTCCTATGAAAGTCGTTCGAAAGGGTGATTACCAGCAGAATCAACGTCTTTTTTGCATTCATTCTTGCATTTGTTGATTATTGTAATGATTTTTACATTTCGTACATTGCATCACCTCGGAAGCACGTGCATACATCTCATTTTCATAAAATCACATACCAAAAAATTCTTTCACAAATTATTTTTAAGAAAAGATAAATCCATTTTAAGGACATTTTTTTAAGAATGAACTTTTATATTCTTTCAACCAAATTTCTAAATCCAGCCCTTTCATAATGGCGATTAAAAAAATGAACATTTCAATTTGTTTTAACAAGTTCTTAGATCCAATCGCTTCACAAGGACATTTTTGAGCTTTTTTCATCCTCCCACGAGAATAAATATTTTTTAGCAAAGTTTTTTCAATCATTTCACAAATACACTTATTCAGTCCTTTCATAAGGTCATTATTTCAAAAAAAATAATAATAGTTTCTTTTTCGATCCTTTCACAATGACATCTTTTAATATGAGCCTTTAACTTAGTCCTTTCATAAGGACATTTTTCAAAGGAAATATTTCTTAATTAAATCCTTTCATAAGGATATTGTTAAAAAATGGATTTTGTAATTCTTTCCTCTCTTAAGATTTTTCTTTTTCTCAAAAAAAAGGGGGAATAATTTCTCAATTGATTTTCTAAAAAACAAAATTTTTTAATCATGTCCTTTCTCAAGGATCGTTTTTTTCTCTCTCAAAAATTTCTTAAAGATATTTTAATCATACTAGTCTTAAGAACGTTTTTCATAGTTCTTAAGAAGTTTTTTCTCAATTCTATCTTTTTAAGGATTGTTTTTTTTTAAAACAGGAGAATTCCTTAATTCTATCATTTCTTAAGGATGAAAGAAGAAAAAGATTTTTTTAAAAGTTGATTGTGAGTTTTCATGCTCACAAAACTGGAAAGAGTTCAATAGAGTTTAACAAGTCCGACAGAAATGTTGGCATAACGTGGTTAAACACGGTAAAGTTTAAAGACAATGAATAATTCAAGTATCCATCGAAAAGACATTTTTACGAATGGTCAAAGGAAAATAAATCTTTTGGAAAAATCCGATTTCATAATTGGTATAAACTGATTATACTCAGGGGAATAGTACAACTAGCCCGGAGCAAACGGCTACCGGTGAAGGCAACTCAAAACCATTGATCCCTGTGCATTTGGGAAAAATGCAAAAGAAATCTATAAACAAAGCTGTAAATTAAATTTTCACCAAAAATCCATTTTCGAATGGTCAAAGGAAAATAAATCCTTTGGAAAAGTTCAATGTCATAATTGATATAAACTGATTGTACCCAGAGGAATGATACAACTAGCCCAGAGCAAACGGCTACCGGTGAAGGCAATTCAAATCCGTTAATCCCTGTGCATTTGGGAAAAATGAAAAAGAAATCTATAAGCTAAGTCATATTTTGTTAGAATGAAGTTATTTTTGTCGTAATGAAATTTTCATTTATTCAGAAAGCATATTTGCATTCTTTGTTCATTGTTATGGGATAGTTTTTTTCCCATACGCATATACACATATTTTTGAAAAAGCATACACATGTACATGCCATTTTTTTATTAGGTCATTGCGAATGCAAGTATCTGGTAGTCTATTTAGGCCGATAGAGGAACAAAACAAGTGTGTAGATAATGGGCAGTTCCCATTTTAGGAAATTTTCTTCTCAGGCACTTGTTGTTTAAGATCCTTGAATCGAGTGTTGACCCTAAACTTTTACCCTCTGAAGACTATTTTGATATCCGTGTATGGGATGATGAATGACATTCCTTCAATCCCCTTCGTAAATAATAGAAAATATCCATTTGGTGTCCCCCTTTGAGCCTGTTCGTTTCTTTTTATTTGAACCCAAACCAAGGATCACCCCCACACTGGGGCAAAGAAGAAGAAGATTTTGTTCAAATCACCCAGCTTTGACCGTATTACAAAGATGGCACTCCATGAATAAGCAAAAAAAAATGAGAATCAATGTCCTAAACGCAAAGACCAAGAGAAATATCAGAATAAGCCAGTAAAAGAAATTTTTGCTCAAAAGAACTGGCTAAACCAAATTGAAAGTGTGCCAACAAGAAGTTTGAAACAATGAAGATTAAAAGCACTATCAGAAAGTGCAATAAACGATAACAAGAGAAGATTCGATTACATGTGAATAAGAAACGCATCAACATTCATTCAAGATGCAAGATACAGATTCCAAAGCTACAAAGAAAGAAATAAACTCTAGGGTGAAAACCCAGAAATGGGCAGTCTAGAGCGATCCAAGAAATAAATCAAAGAAGTTTTTTATTTGAGCATATTCTAATCAACATATGCATAGAAGATATTTTAACCATAAGAAATGATCATTGGTTTCATCACCCTTAAATACTCATTTTGGGCCTATATATCATTTCTTTCATAACCATGAACCATAGCCTACATTATAAGCCTACAAAGACCATTCAAATCATATGTGGATCTCTAAGTTTGATAAGTTTGTCTTCTTTCATAATTGAAGTTGAATAGAAATGTAATGGTCGTGGATGGTCTTCGAGTTGAAAAATAAAAAAATGAGATGAAAAGCATGAGACTTTCATGTTAACAAACAACAATTCATGTAAGTAAAAGCCATGTCATGTCACTTTAAAGTTACTATTTTAGGCATTAGTTATCAAAATAAAAACAATTTAAAATGCAAGCGATAAAATTGAAAATTTTTAAAATTTAATGACTAAAGTAAAAGTGAAAATAAAGTTTATTGGTAAAATTTATAGTTTATTCTTTTCAAAAAAAATAATTTATAGTTTATTCTTTCAAAAAAAAAATAATTTATAGTTTACCCAATGTGTCAAACAGCTTTATGCCTCTATCCAACACCACATTCTTTTAACCTCTTTGTCTTCTTCGATGCCCAACAAAATCATTCCAATTACCCGCACCCACCCAACGCCCTCTCTCCTTTCTTATTTCCGATTCTCAAATTCAATCGCAAACACCCAAAACCAAAACCTTCAGATTTCTTCAATGAAACGAAGTGCCCCAGATTATGAGGTAGCCGGCTCCGACCAGAAAATGAAGAAAATTAAAGAAGAAGATGAAGAAGGAAAAACTGGGTTCATGAATTTAGATGAAAATCTTTTGTACGAAGTCTTCAAACACGTCGATGCGAGGACTTTAGCTAGGGCCTCGTGTGTGAACAGGCTGTGGCGCCAAACCTCCAAAGAGGAGCGGCTTTGGGAGCTGATCTGCACTAGGCACTGGGCTAACATCGGCTGTGGAACTCAACAGCTCAGATCTGTTGTTTTGCCTCTCGGCGGCTTCAGGCAGCTCCACTCGCGTTACATTCGGGCGTTTTCCAAGCCGCAAGCCGCTTCGGCTTCGTCTTGGGCTCCGCCCAAGATTATTAATTCCAAGCCGCCTGCTCGGTGGGGGAAAGATGAAGTTAATCTCTGTCTATCTCTTCTCTCTATTCAGTTCTATGAGAAAATGAATAATAGAGGCAGGTAGATTATTCTAATTAATTACTTACTACTTATATAATAAAAGGATCATATATATATATATATATATCACTTAATTTCTCTTTTCTAGTTATGGGTTTTGTATTGATTTCTGGTATTCTTCTTTTCTTGATTTCTATAATTTTAGAAGGTTTTTGTGAACTAGATGTGCTAATGTTTAAATTATGAAATGAATCAAATTGCTCCATATTTATGTTTATCAGCTTTAATATTCCCGTTTTCAAAGTGTTCTTGAGTGTATTGATGAAAAAGAAAAACAAGGGTGTACTTGCTATAATCGCACTGCATAATTTGATTTGCCATTTGTTTTCCCCATTCACAGATTGTAAGAGACAGAGTAGCATTTGGGTTTTAGTATTACATTTGAGATATGTTTCCGAAAACAAATTCCAAGTTTTCTGTTAGGATGTTGGCTGCATTCCATGGAAAATAGACGCAGGGTTTTGTTTGTTTCGCAAAGTGAATAGATTGCAATATCTAAGAGATGAGTAAGAGTGTTGGATTTTATGAGATTAATGAGATTAATGAGGGTAATAGGTTGAATCAACCAAGTTGAACAGTGTGACTGCTAGCGGGGCCGGGGATGCAAGTGTGATAGGCCAAATTGTTGGCATTTTATATGAAAAACCTATTTTTAATATTTATTTAAAAAATACCCCTCGTAGCTTTATTTAAAAAAAAATAACCCAAAATGGCCACGTAAAAAGACTCTGCGTTTCATCAAAAGCGTTTAAAGAACTCTCTCTTTTCAGGACGCGAGTTACGTCTTATGTAGAAGGACTTTTCAGATAATCCAATTTAAAATTAAGAATAAAGATCTCGCGATCTGTAAAGAGCGAGGTCTCTGAGAAATTGAAGAGGCGGATAGATTTATTGCGGGATTTATTATAGGGAACTTACGTCTTGCAGACCGCGAGTTCGGCCGTTTGAATAATAATTCTTAATAAATAAAAGATGATGTTTATCCTTAAATAGAAATTTAATTTGACCTAATTATTCTAATTATTTGAAAGGCGATATTAAGAAATGAAAAATCCTAATTATTTGAAAGAATTCTAATTATTCTAATTTGACCTAATTATCCTTAAATAAGAATCTTTAATACAAATCTTTAATAAAAATCCTTATTTCTTTAAATAAAAATTCTAATTATTCTAGAATATGGAAAATAAAAAATCATAATTTTAAAAAAAATAATATTTATTGGGATTATAATTTTGTCTAAAAGAAGATCATGTTTAAAAAAAGATGGTATTTAAAAAAATATCATCTTTGAATCTTTAGATGTTAAATATTAATTTTTGAATTATATTTAAAAAATAAAAAATTAAACTTTTTAAAAGATCATAATTATCAGGAATTGATTGGTAGGATTGAATAAATAATATAAAAGATCATAAATTTGTTAAAGATCCTAGTTTTTTTAATGGATATCCTAATTGAATAATTTTAAAGATCATAATTAAATATCCTACTGATCCTAATTGAATATCATATTAAAATACCGTGATGATCTTAATTGAATATCATATTAAAATAAATAAGGAAAAAATATGAAAAAAATAAATTTCGAAAACCCTGGGAACTCGCTTTTTGCAGAACGCGAGTTTCCTTCTGACAGTTGGAATTGATTCGAACTGAAAAGCAGCGTCTTTTCAATAGACCTCGCTTTTTGCAGAGCGCGAGTTCCATTCAAGACGCTTCGAAAGGGGTGCGAGGACTCTTATAAATAGGAGATCATTCCCTCCGAATTTTCTCACATTTCATCTTCATTTTTCTTCTTCTTTCTCTATTATTCGATATTATTTTTAAAGAGTTCGAATATTCGATATTGTGGCGGGGTTACTGAGGTTGGATCACAAACACGTGCTCGAATTTTGGCAAACAAATGCAGAGGTAATTTTTTTTGTTAATTACTTATTATTTTTTATTTAGTTTATTATTAATTTTAAATTTTAATTTGAAGCATTATGAACGTGCGTTGACTTGTTACCTCAACCATATCACAATACCACCGTATCCGACTTTTGTTTCGTATTTGGAAGAAGCTGATTTTGGCCATGTTGGCACTATAATTGGCGGTACGAAGTTGCAACATCCGTTGATAAACGCATTGCTAGAAAGATGGAGACTGGAGACACACATTTTATTTTTTGTGCAGTGAGGCTACTATTCCGTAGCAAGATGCTGCATTGCATCTTGGTCTGCCTGTTGATGGTGAGGCTATAACCGGTGTTGCCGAAGAAGACTGCCTCGTCGTGTGTGCTGATTTGCACAAAATTGTTCCAGACAAGTTTGATAGTGGTAATTTTTTTTATAATTTTTTTGACAATAATTTTACAGCCCTACCCTCGAATGCTTATGAAAAAACAAAGAAGGTTAATATATTTTTTATTATTTATGATTATTTATTTGATATTTTATTTTATTAAAAATAATTTCATATTGGTATTTATTGTTTTTGTAGCGATTTGCTCGTGCCCATATTCTATGAGTTATTGAGGGATCTTGGTGCTAGAAAAATTCCGCAACAAAGTGCATTTGATGTGGTTACCTCATCTATGCGGTTTTGAGGAATCTAGAAATGAGAGTTGGGGAGCGGCAGTCTTGACATATCTGTTTAGGGAGCTATGCAAAATCGTAGACTCGAACAAACATGTCATTGGAGGGTATCTTTTGTTGATGCAGTCGTGGGCTTTGTTTTGAATGTTGTTTTTATGCCCAACGCCTAAAAATATGACCCCATTCCAATTTCCACTTATTCGGAGGTATTGATAAATGATAAACTATGTTTTTTTATAATATGATAATAATTAGATTTTGTTTTATGAATGACAAGTGGTGTGTTCCATTATCTTACGTGAGACTATCAACAACTCAGCGAGATTATAGATTGTTGATCGATAAAAAAGATGGGGTAATATTTTTAATCGATTTTATTTTTAAATTGAAAAATCTTTTTTAAATTGAGTTTATCTAACTTAGTTTACAAAAAATTCTGTGTAGTTCCTGTAGATGTCGTACGATGATCATGATATTGTGGCATGTATTCCGCGAGAAATATTATGGACATCTCACGTTTGGATGTTGAGGGTCTCGCTCATACACTATAAAATAGTCGAGTGGCATCCTACTGACCGCGTACTGTGACAATTCAACTTTGTCCAAGGGATTTCAGACCCACCACCAAATATGGACAAATTGCATCGCTTAACGCGACAAAAGAAGACGGATGTCCATTGGGGGCATCATCACACGGCGTGGATGGGCGAGTGGATGACAAGATTTGGTAAGCGACCCCTCATTTATAAACCCATTAAGGACCACAGTGTTACATATGAATATATGTTGTGGTACGAACAAAATGGAAAGCCGCATATACTAACTCTAGAGGAGCGCGAACGAGAAATAGATGTGTTTCCCCTAAACCGTTCGCCGATACAAAATTCTCCGATGCAACGTAGTACCAGAATGGGGAAACAAAGCCAGAAAAGAAGAACACACGCTCTAGGGGCCTCGTCATCGAGAATAGAACAAACACCTGCCCAATCAACAGCATAGCCTATGACACCGGTGCCAGCACTCGCATTCACGCACTCGGCATATTCATCATTTCACCCAATGGGTAGTAGTCCGTCATTTTATTATATGGGGATTTCGGCCGAAGGTTTTTTCAAGGACGCATTTTAGCACTTTTTGACAGTTCCTCCAGTATATTACCTGACATTGTCTTTTGCATTCGTTCCTCCGCTATTAGAAGTTCCACTATTGGCAACATAGTTCGATTTCGATATTGTTGAGCAAAAGCCGCCACAGAGCTTATTCTACACTAATCTCAGTGCTAGCGATGGTATTGCAGATGCATATGGGGATGATGATGATGGAGCATGCCCTATTAGAAAGAATCGGTCTCAGGATCATTGTCCAACACAATGCGATACGGGTGGACATAGGCGTCATTAGGATGGATCTACAATTAATTTGAATTATGTACACAAATTTTATTTTATCCTTTAATCCAAAAAAATATATTTTATCTTATTTCATTTGTTGCTTGTGCCTTGTGTATGTGATGAATAATATTTAAATTACATATTTATTTTTTAAATAAAATACACATTAAATATTTTTAAAAATATAATAATTAAATAACTTTAGGTGATAGATGCAAACACCATTAAAGATAATTTATAATTACAATTACTTAAAAACTAAAAAATAAAATAAAGAAAGAAATATCAAATTTATGCTTTTTCCTTTTATAAAGTAGGCATTGTATTGCTTCTTTTAATAGTATTTATTATTTTTAAAAAGTATGATTATTTTAAGAGTCTAAATGTTGTATGTGATATAGATTTTATTATTATTTGTTTCTAAAATGTAGAATTAAAATTTATGCATTCTCCATTAAAGACACATTTAATGTTGTACGTGATATACATATATATATACACCGAGTTATGAGATATCATATATACCGAGTACGATGGATTTATGTGCAATGTAGACAATTGATTAAATATTTGTGAATAAGATACACGAAGTTACGCTTAGTTGAAATCAATAGAAGATGAGTCAGTTTCTAAAGGGAGTGCAGCATTTGCCTATCACTTTTGTTGTCAAAGCGATATATTATCGGTTGGTTACCCTTTTTGTAGCCTTGGGAAAACAAGCAGCTAACTATATGGCAGGTGGCCACAGAGTCCACCTAGACCTCATCGAAAAATTTCAAACTTTTGTGCAGCATTTAAATGCGATGAATGATACTTACTTCTCTTGCGAACACTATTTATTTCGTGTTTTGGAATATTCGAGGACGTTGGAAGGCATACAACACAACGTATACGTGGTTGATCTATGGGAAAGAACTTGCAAATGCGGAGTCTTCCAAACATTCAAATACCCGTGTTCGCAAGCCATTGCTACTTGTTCTTCTGTATGTATTCACTACATGACAATGATTGATCCGATATACTTACTTGAAACCGTATTCAAGGTTTATGAATACGAACCCCCAGCCATTGCTATCAATTGCATTTGTTCAATTGCATTCAAATTCCAATCAGATCCAAAGAAAAAACTCAATTGTAGCTACTAATGGAAACAAACGACGTATCTGGAAAATTATTTTACAAAGACATTTTTTAGATATTATAGTTTGTTGGTAGATATAGTTGCATTTATATGATCACTACATGCTTTTGGTGGGTTAACAATATTGGTGAGACGTGTCTTTCGTGTTTTAGTTCAAGATGAACGACAAATCACAATATCTGAAAATGATTGGTCTTTTTCAAGTGCCGACAAACTTCATAACATTTTGTTCGAGGTTGCGGGTAACTTATTTTTACGCTTTAATCGTGTAGGCTACATGAAAACCACCGCATGTAACCGTAGTCAGAGTCCCTACCATTGCAGATGATGATGACCAGTGGGTAAAATTGGTCATCTTTGTAGGCACACAAAATCCACGAAGCTTGTTTATCTGCCCACTTCATGAAAGCATGTTTAGGGGTACAATTGATCAGTTACAATGCCTCCTATGTGTCATTATCAGCCTCAATACGCCTCTAGGCTTGAAGAATAGCATCAACTGTTTAGGGAAAGAATTGGCCGGCTGTGGCGCCACCTCAACATCCACGGAGCATGTTTATTTACCCAAGTCGTGAAAGCATGTTCAGGGGTACAATCGGAACGTAATAATTTCATAATAATTTTATTGTATATTTCTCTCAGTCAATTGCATACTAATTCAATGTATTTTTCTCTTAGTCAATTTCATACTAATTCGATGTAAATTTCTCTTAGTCAATTTCATAATAATTGTACAAACATAATAATTTTATTGTCCCCATAATTTATTGTCTTCATTTTATGTATTAGTTTGAAACGTAATAATTTTATAAACGCGTTGACATGTGAACTTATGTTTCGATGCGCTTCTCTTTCTTTTAAGTCATTAAAATATGAAACAATGAACTGAAATTAGATTAACGAAAAGTATCACACAATAGGAAATTTAAGATAAGTTTCAATACTATGACTCCAAGCTTAAAGATTATGCAAATTTTGCAAATAACTTTTCGAATAAACCCATCGAACATGCCTATGAAACTATTTTAGCTTGATATTCATGCACAAAACCAAGATTTGGAACCATTTTTAACACAAATTTTAGACCGTTTACAATAACACCTATGTGCCAATATCAGTCTCAAATGAAAGATAAGTTCCAAAATAATGCCTCTAAGCTTAACAATTACGAAATTTTTTCGATTAATAACCCGCAAAAACACCTTGAACCTTCCTATAGACCCTTGTATTTCAGCTTGGATTGCACAGATCTCGCTTTATGCAAAAAACGAGTTCCCTGTAATAAATCTCGCGATAAATTCATCCGCCTCTTCAATTTCTTGGGGACCTCGATATGTGCAAAACACAAGGTCTTTATCCCTAATTTTAAATTGAGTTATCTGAAAAGTCCTTCCACGTAGGATGAAACTCGCGTCCTGAAGAGAGCAAATTCTTTAATCGCGTTTGGTAGAACGCGAGATCTTTTTACGTGACCGATTTGAGCATTATTTTTCTAAATAAAGCTAGGAGAGAGTTATTTTTTAAATAAATATTAAAAATGGGTTTCTCATATAAAAATGCTTAAAATGTTGGTATCGGAGTGGGACCGGTATTTTTGGCATTTTCTCCCGCCTGGTTGGAATCAATTATGAGATTTATAGGTTCAAGAAAGCTCAGGCATTCAATGTTTTTAGCTATCAAGTTGAGGCATGTGGATTTGACTCCGAGCTAAACCTAACTTGTTTTACATGCTTAATACTACTTCTGTACTCTTTTATATGAAAAAGACAACCTACGAGTACGACACAGGGAAGAAAGAGAAAACAAACCATTTGTTTTTATGTTGATGTGTAAGTTATAAGCTTTAATATGTAAGTTGGCAATTCTTTTGGACCCGTCATTATACGTTAAGCTATTGATATATCAAATATGATTATGATACTAAACTTGTACCCAAAATTTGGAATCTAGTTATAGTAAGAATTGTTACAAGCTTATTATTATTATTATTATTATTATTATACAAGCTTATTTCAAAAAAAAAATTAAAACTCAACAAGTGTCCTAGTAGAAAAGCGGAAGATGTTCATTTAAGGAGACATTGGCTCAAATCGTTTTTATCTACGAGGTGTATAACCATTACTAAAGGGTTAAGAATATGTATGAATATATACTACATTACAATTACCTTTAGACTATTAAAAAAGAAGAATCTAAAACGCCGCAACCCTTGTTCGTTAGAAAAGTAGTAAGCGCAACTTTTTCTTCTTCAATTATGTTTAGTTGACGGAAACACCATTTTGATATTGGTCGCTGGCCGTCGGTTATTTTTTTGTTTTTATTTTTATTTTTAATAAAAATAATTATGCCTTTGTATCACCTTTATCTCTGTCTTTTGACATATTTTTCTTCTTCTTTCTCGGTCTTTTGGCCTTTTTATTTTATGTTTTTTCAGGATTGAATTTGACGACGTCACGACTGATCAAGATGATGCTCATTTGTAATCCTGCTAATTTTCCATGCTCTGGACCCTCAGATTGAATTTGGATACTCAGTTTGCGTTCGTGGATAGTTTCTCACGACACTCGACTCTAATTTGCGGTTCTTGGTGGCCTTTCAATAGCTTAATCCCCTTATATGGTTCGTTTGCCGATGCAATCAGATTTGTTCGTATCTATTTTTAGTTCGAGTCTTTTGGTTGAGTTTTTAACCTTTTCTATGTATAGTCTTGTATGATGTATAGTGACTAGTTTCTTATGTCTGTTATAGAAAATATCAAAATTATATATTTAACTTACGATGACAATTGTAAACCTTTATTGTAAATTTAAATATTTTTCTCTTTAATAAGACTAATTACTTCTATTAAAAAAAAGAATGAGTACAAGCTTAGCGTGAACAATATTATTGCTTGAAATGGGCTCAAATTGCCCTTTTAAAATATTGAACCCATTCCATTAAAAAGAGCTTTAATTAGTTGATTGTTTCTCGCCCGAAAGCCAGGTGGTAAGTGGCCTTGAGGTGTGTGATGCGGCGCCAAGTTCTGCCCCAAATCCAATCTCCTTGCTTTCGGTTGGATTAATTTAGGTTAGATTAATGAGTTTATAAATATTGCGTTATTTTGATTTTACATTATTTTATGTATAAGTCAATTTAGGTTTAGATTCAAGTTGTTTAAGTTCGTCAGTTGAACTTTTCAAGTTGAAAATTTTAGGTTTGAATTATTTCAAGTTTAATACTCAAGTTTAGGTCATTTTTAATTTTGAATAATTGACTTTTTTTTAATTACCAAATAGGGTAGGTTTAGTATTAATTAAATAGGATATTTTTATCCAATATTAGAATGGATAAGTCTAATTTCATCTTTTAAATCTGTGCAAATATAATAAAGTTGAATAAGCTAAATGAGTTCAATTCATTGTAGATAAATGAATGGTTAAAACATAATTTGTTGAATCGTCGTTAATCTCGTTAAGAAGTAATGATGTGCCACATTAAAGTCTTCTTTCTAAAAGAATCTTAATTTTTCAAATTTAAATTTATTTTCAAGGCTAAAATTTTGATTAACGATACAGTTGTTGATCAATATCAATGGTAAAAAAGATTTGTTTTCTCGGAAGTTCAACATAGTTAGTTTCAAGTTGATCTGACGATTACCATTGGTGAATCATAATTAAAAATTTCAATTGAAATTAAAAATTAACTTTTCAATATGTCATTGTTAACTGTCAGATCAGCTTGAAACCAAATTATATTAATCTTTTGGCCCAAAGAATCATTCTCACTATTGAGATTGATCGGTGACATTTCCGTTCATTTGAATTTTAGCCTTGGTGACGGTTGTAAATTTTAAAAATTATAGTTTTTTAGAAGAAGACTTTAAAGTGCCACGTTAGTATTTTTTAATGACTGGGGCTGTAAAATTGAATTAAAAGTTTACTGAGTGTAAAGAAAGTTTTTCGATTTCAGTGACCAAAGTGAAAACACCCTAAATATTCAGTGACTACTAGTGCAGTTTGCCCTAAACATATTAAGTATTTTTTGTTTAAATGAAATATCAACCCTTCAATTATTTTAGTTTTTTAACTTTGAGCTCCTAAACTATTTTTGGCCACAATAAGTATTCAAACTATCATTCTATTATTTTAAGTATTTTTGTTAGTCCTGTTAAATTTTTTTGGTTAAATACATTGACACTCATGTCAATTAATAATTTAACTAAAATTTAGATTTAACATTTTAAAAATAACTACAATTTAATTTAAACAAAATTAAAAAGTAGTAAAATATTCAAATAAAAATATATACCTCCAAAAACATTTTCTTCCTAATCGTGTAGTCATCTTCCTTTGTAAAACTCTTCTGATTCAAACTATGCCGTATTGATATTCCTTTGTGGAGGGCGGCTGCCTGGGCCTGCAGGTATTGAAACATTTGGTAATTTCCTAGCACTAGCAGGATCCAAAGGGATTTGGGCGTCAAATAAACGTGTGGTTTTTCCTAAAAAAAAAAAAAAAAAAAATAGCGGAGTGGTTTCCCTTTCCAGTCTACTTACTGCTTTTGCTTTGACCAGTAGCCCGCCGGATGACTTTGGAGTTGTGCTGTTCAAGTATATTACTTGTTTAAATCATTTTTATTCAAATTATTAATTTTTCATGATAAAAGCGAGTTGAATCAAGTATCAAACATGTGTTTGGATGAGCAAGAACATTTGACCGGTTAGTGAAGTTGCTCATCTTTGTTCTCTTATATTTATGTAGGTCATGAATTCGAGACTCACTAAGAGCACTCTCATTTTTCCTTTAGAGTTCCCCTTCTTCTCTCCTCTAAGTAGGATTAGTATTAGATTTAGGATTTGTCAAAAATAGTGTTTGGGCATATTTTTATTTTATATATTCGTATTAAGATGTGTAGCGACTAAAAAAATTCGAAGTATACCACTTTTTATTAAAATTAATTTTGGGCGAATTTCTTTAAAAACTCGTATTTTCAAAATAAAACTTGAGAGTTGCCACCGATCATTTTAAAATAGGTAGACCGGATACCGGAAAATAAAACCAGAGACTTAAAAAAAGGTTCGAAAGTATGTTACGTGTGAGGAAGGATTAGCACCTCACAACGCCTAAACTTGGTACCAAATTAATTACAATTTTATTAATATAGAATTTTTCGAGTTAAAGTGACGATTAAATTGAAATTTGGCTATACATGTGAGTAAATTTTAAGGGCCCATTATTCGAGAATAAACAAAAAACTACCACCACTGCGACTGGTACTAACCACGTTTACTCTTGAATAAAAAGGCACCACATTAACAATTTATATCCCGGATGCAATATAATAATGTCATATGATAAAATTAAAAGAAAAAATATATCATAAATTAAATATATACATCGGGGCGCACGACTATATATTAAACAATTAAAAGATATATGTAAATACATATGATACGACACATATCAAGGAGAAGATATGACATAATATTATGTAAATATGATCATATAATACATAATGTATATGAAGAGTAAATAGAACCTAAACACACATATATATATATCACGATATACATAAATATAAAATACATAGTTAATATCATATGTACCAAATCATAATTTACAAAGGGGAAATACTATATACATAATGTAAAGAAATCAATTTAAAAATATTAAACTAAAAATGTTAGTATGTAATTATATCAAATGCTTTACATATATAAAAATATATAAAAATACCATGTAAATCAAAATAACGTCTTAAATTATTATAAAAAATAATAAATGAAATCAAATTAAAAAAAAGGAATAGTAATATATGTGGTAAAAACACAAATTTGAAGACAATAAACGTAGAATAAGTTTATTTATACCATATAAAAAGGTATCTTAGCACTATAAAATAAATAAATATTAAATGAAAAGATATTAGTTTATATATATATATATATATGTTAAGTACAAGAATAATGGTAATACATAATGCAATCACCATAAAGATACCATAATAATGATACTAACACATGCCATACAAAATTAAATCTAAACAACAAATAAAAGTAATTAATCGAGGACCAAAATAAATAAATACTGAAATTTAGAAACTAAAATATAAATAGAAAAAAATAAGATGCATGAAATTAAATAGCATATAAAATAAAGAGAAATATCAGGGGACTAAATAAAATATTATACCACTGGTTTGTGGACCAAAATAAAACAGAAATCAAATTAGGACTAAAAAGGATATTTAACCCCTTAAATCTGGATATAAATCAAGATAGGAACGAAAATCGAAACTTTTAAAAACTTGAAGGGATTGAAGGAGTAATTAAAAAAGGCAGAAGGGCTTAGGAGGTTATTATTTGGGGCGGAGGAATTTATGTTGCTATTAACCCATTTTAATTTTAAAATAGAGTATAAAAGACATTTTTATGCCAAAATCAGACCCTTTTTCATTTTTTATCCACCCCAAACATCTATTTATTCTCCTAAAATTAACACCAAAACCCCAAAAATTATTGTTTTTTTAAGTCAAACACCCCATTTTAGGCCGAGCATGACAAATGTTCTTCATGAATATAAAGAACATTCAAACCTTACCCAGAAAGCCACCGTAAGCCACCATCATTCCTAGATTTCGGTGGTGCTCCTCCCTCCGGCTGTCATGTCCAATCTTCGACTGTTATCTCCGGCACCGAAAAACTTAAAAAAAATCTTTTTTTATCCCTATTTCTTTAAAACCAAGATCGAACCTTTTTTTTAAATAAACAAAAGATCCCCTCTTTTTAAAACATAGTGACCCTTTTGAAGGGATAAAAATGGTCCGGTGCCGTTCATCGACGCACTACTCTCCACCACCAGAAGCAACAACGGCTTTAAATCGAAGAAAGGTAAAAAAACCCTTCACATTTTCCCTTTGTATTTGTGATGAAAATATGTTAAGAGAGAAAAAAATAGAATACATTCTCTGAAATATTTCTTTCTTTTTTTATTGCATTGATGATAATCTAAGTACATGAATTGTTACATCCGATTTTATCCCCAATTTTTTTATTACATTATGTAGGGAAAATATAATAAAAGAAATGGATCTAACATCTTTATTTTTCTATTGTTTTCACACGCACGGTGGTTGGGAGGATAGGACGTTTGTTGTACGGTGGCGGCGAGATCTCCGGCGATGAGGCTATGTGGATGATCGATGAAGGCTTGGGCATGTAGGCGCGTGAAGGGAGTTGAGTAGTCTCAGCGGTGTGCTTCACTCAATCGTGGGGAAATTGTCCAGTCACCTGTCCTTTAATCTGGACCGTTGAATTACATTTGATCCAACGGTGATGGAGTGGCTGCGCAAATAAGAGATAGACATATTAGGTTATCAGAATATTTTAGCTTTTAGGGTTTTAATTTTGGACCCTTATTTGGCCAATGTAACATATATATGTATTTTGGGTTTTATAAATTAATTGTAAATGAACTCAAACATTATAATTTAATTGGGCTTTTAATTATGATTTTTTTATTTAAAGCCTATTTATGTGATAATAATAATACTATTAATCATTAATAATAATAATGATTAAACTTTAATAATAATAAAAATTAAAATAAAATTAAACTAGTATTAATATATATATATATATATATATAAAGCCGGATAAAAAATAATGATTATAGCTGCCATTCTTTGCTCATTCTTGTAGAACGAGAATATAGCAAAGACTATAAGCACTAATTTTTATCCTACTTCCCTGTCTGACGCCTTGGAATCACGAGTTCTTCTGTAACTTTTCGCGTTTCCTTGATTGATTCTTCAAGCTGTGTATTCTTCGATGCCCCGATTTTTGTCATTGGCATGGAAAGAAGTCTTAACATCATGCCGAAAAGTCTTACTGATGGCCCGAAGGACTTAAAAATGTGACATCTCGCTTAGAGAATACCAAAATATCTTAAGATGATGCCCCTATTTCTATTCTTTTCGGCATCAAAAGAAGGCTCAACACTATGCCCGAAGGTTTTACTGATGGCCCGAAGGACTTAAAAAGTGGCATCTCTCTTAGAAAATACCAAAAATACCTTAAGATGATGCCTCGATTTTTGCTTGTCTCGGCATCAAAAGAAGGCTTAACATCATGCCTGAAGGTCTTACTGACGGTCTGAAGAACTTAAGAAGTGGTATCTCACTTAGAGAATACCAAAATACCTTAAGACGATGTCCCGATTTTTAATCGTTTTAGCATTGAGACAAGGCTTAATATCATGCCCGAAGGTCTTACTGATGGCTAGAAGGACTTAAAAAAGTGGCATCTCGCTTAGAGAACACTAAAATACCTTGAGATGATGCCCTAATTTATGATTGTTTTGGCTCTAAGACAAGGCTTAACATCATGCTCGAAGGTCTTACTAATGGCCTGAAAGACTTAAAAAGTGGCAACTCGCTTAGAGAATACCAAAATACCTTAAGATGATGCCTCAATTTTTGCTCGTCCCGATATCAAGAGAAGACGTAACATCATACCTTGAGATGATGCCCCAATTTCTGTCGTGTTGGCACATAAAGAAGTCTAAACATCATGCCTGAAGAACTTATTGATGGCTTGAAGGACTTAAAAAGTGACATCTCGCTTATAAAACACCAAAATACCTTAAGATAATGCCCTGATTTGTTCTTGTCTCGACATCAAGAGAAGACGTAACATCATACTCGAAGGTCTTATTGATGGCACGAATAACTTAGCATCATGCCTGAAGGTCTTACTGATGGCCCGAAGGACTTAAGGAGTGGTATCTCGCTTAGAGAATACCATATTGAAATCTTTAATGTGATCTACTTCTTCAACATGAAGTTATAGGTCAAAGACTTTGTTAGTCTTTGAATACTTGTTAAAATAAGAAAAATGCTTTTAAGTTAGCATGCTCATAGCATAGGGATGTCTAACTACATATGATGCATAAAATTTTTAGAATTGTTGAAACAAGCTTCTGTTCCCTAAGTGGTATCTCATTTAGATAATACCAAAATACCTTAAGGTGATGCCCCGATTTCTATCGTGTTGGCACGGAAAAAAGTATTAACATCATGCCTGAAGGACTTATTGATGGCCTGAAGGACTTAAAAAGTGGCATCTCTCTTAGAGAACACTAAAATACCTTAAGATAATGTCTTAATTTCTGCTCGTCTTGGCATCAAGATAAGGCATAATAGCATGCTCGAAGGACTTATTGATGGCCCGAAAGACTTAGCATCATGATCAAAGGTCTTACTGATGGCCCAAAGGACTAAAGAAGTGGTATCTGGCTTAGAGAATACCAGATTGAAATCTTTAATGTGATCTACTTCTTCAACATGAAGTTATAGGTCAAAGTCTTTGCTAGTCTTTGAACACTTATTAAAATAAGCAAAATACTTTTAAGTTAGCATGCTCCTAACATAGGGATGTCTAACTACATATGATGCATGAAATTTTTAGAATTGTTGAAACAAGCTTCTATTCCCTAAAAGTTTATTTTTAGCTTTCTTTGTTTTGTTTCTTTGCAGTATGCTCTTAAATCTTCGTTTTGTCTCGAAAAAGAGATTATTGACTTTTGCTGGTCAAAACAAAATCTATTACTTCTTGAAGTGTTTATGCCTATAACATGGCCCTACCCGACTTGAGTTATGCAATAGTTTCCTCACTCTTTTCTGAGCTCCATTATCATCTTTGATTTAACCAAATAAAGCATTATCAACTGGATACTCATTTAGAATCAGATTTAGTGACATGCTTTCAATTTTTTTCGTGCGAGTAGCTTTCTCGTCTTCAGGGTTACTGCCCATCTTCATAATCAATCTGCTTTTGGTCCCTATACTATTCCTATATAGGAACTCACATTATTTCTTATGTTCAGCTTGCTGATAAGTGTTCAAAAGTACTATTTTTCTTACCCTTTTTACTCATATTATTGTTAGACTTAGGCTCATATTAGTTGCATAGATTAGCCATTCATGCATTAATCCATGTTTCCTTCAATCGTTGAGCTTGATTACATAACTTGGTGATTTTTGTGGAAATAGATGCTGCTTTGGTGTGTTTTTGTGTGTGTATGTGCAGGATCACTTGCCAAAGCAATGCCGAGCTAGTTGCCAGGGCAATGCATGAAGGATATGCCGAGCTAGTTGCCATGGCATTTGTCGACAAAGACCAAAAGCAATATGGATATCGAAATTCATGATTTTACAAGCCCAAGATGACATGGAGCAAGGTCCAAGCCCAAAGGAATTTGATTGCCATGCAGAGATTAAAGAAGAATTAAATTCCAAGAGGATAGGAGAAGTTCTAATAGGAATAAAATTATAATAAAGAATTATATTCTTTAAAGATAATTTAATTCCAACTCAAAATCCTCCTCAAAGAAGGACTTTGGCCTAGCCCTATAAATATCAAGGAGATTTCGACAATTCAAGGGAGAGAGCAAGAGGGAATTTCGACAACTCCAAGAGAGGAAGCAAGGGGAATTTTCGGCAAGCATCTAGGGCAAGGAATTTTTGACAAGCTTCATCTTTTCTTCCTTGTTCGATTGGGTTCATGCTAGGGATTGTTTATCTTGTGTTTCTTTGGAACCTAGCCATGAACTAAATTTACTTGGCTATGGTTATTGTGTTTTGTGGTTGTGAGAAACTATTGGTTTTTGTTTAGGTAATAAGAGTTTGCACTTTTCTATTTCAAGGTTTATTCATTCTTGATTCTTATTATTGTTTGCGAGTGAATTGGGAGATGATCTCGTGATTTCATCCATTTATCTAATATCGGGAGAGTTAGATTCAAGAAACGAATGAATATGATCTTTATTCAATCCAATGATGGTGAAGATTAATCCGGCTTAGGAATAAGTTAAGGATTTCAACGGCTAAGAGGAGCGCAAGATTGGTTGTTGTTCACCCTTGATTCACGCAGGATGTATTATCAAGGCATGCAAAAGTAGCTAGAGTTTCGACTTAGGGATAAGAAGAAACCATTGAAGAACGCTCCGCCCGAACCTTGAAGTTGCTGCCCGATCGCCCAAGTAGTTGCCCAACTAGTCGCCCAAGCAACCATCAATTAGTTGCCAAGGCAACCCGTTGTGCAAGTCGCCACGGCAACCGATTTGCCCGTGCACTCTTTTACCAAGACAATCCAATCGGCTATCACACCTCAACTCACGATAACCTAGCCTATCTCTCTCATTCGAATTCATCTTTTCTTTTACTTAATTGCTTTCTAGATTAGTTATTAGTTAAAACTTCTATAATCCTTCACTTGTGTTTTTACTTTTTTTTTACGAGTGCAAGAGACTAGATTCTTGAAGTGGCACCAATCCTCGTGGAGACGATATCTTTTATACTATAACTTGCGGCGTGTATACTTGCACAATTGCGTAGCACTTATTACGCGCAACAAGTTTTTTGGCGCCGTTGTCGGGATTGGCAATAGCGACTTTGTTTTTACTTTCTTGCACTTTCTTTTTATTTTTCTTGTTTAAAATTCAAAGGGCTAACAAACTTTGGTTTTGCATTGGTATATGACCGGCGAGACCGACTTCACCGAATATCCCTTTGATCCGTAAATCGAACGAACCTTACAAAGACTTAGCGAAGGATAAGAGAAGCAATGACAAATCAAGGCGACAATATGAATCAAGATGTTCGGCGGGAGGAGGAGTGATTCTTGCGAAACAGAACTATTCGAGACTATCTTGAAGAAGATCTTGATGGACTTAACCGGGAGTTGTCGCACCCGAAATTGAAGCCGACCACTTTGAGTTGAAACCGTAATGTTTAATATGATCAACACAATAGGTCAATTTGGCGGCTCAGCAAATGAAGATGCACGACAACATCTGAAATCTTTCCTCGAGATTTGCAACTCGTTCAAGATACACGGAGTCACCCACGATGTCTTACGATTAAGATTATTCCCTATTCACCGAGGATAGGCGAAAGCATGGCTAAATAGCATTCTGCCGGATCCATAGCATCTTGGACTGATCTTTGTCGTGATTTCCTTGCTAGATTTAATCCTACAAATTTAAGCGATAAGCCAGAACGACATTACTTCTTTTCGGCGGGCGGATGATGATGAATCCATGTACGAGGCTTGGGAGCGATATAGAGAACTTCTACACAAATGCCCTCTACACGGATTTCGGTGTGGACTCAAGTGACAATGTTTTACAATGCCGTGAATACACCAACAAGGATGATGCTAGGCGCCTCGGCAAACGGCATACTCCTAGATAAGTCACCGAAAGAAGCAATGCAAATTTTAAACAGCTGGCCAAGAATGATTATCAATTCCCATCTACTAGAAGAGGATGAGTTAGACGCCAAGCCACAATACATGAACTAGGATCATCGATTCAATTTCGCACAATTGGCGCTTTAACCAAGATGGTCCGAACATGCAAAAACCAAACAACACACATGAAGTCAAGGTAATGGATTCTTTTTGTGAGTTATGTGGCGATAACCATAATTCTTCGAATGTATGCGAGAATCCGGAATCTAGCTTCTATGTGGGGAATTACAATCGGGCAACAACATGATGTCAAATACATACAATCCAGCTTGGAAGAAGCACCGAATTTTTCATGGAGTAATCCCAACAATGCTCTAAACCAGAACAATAAGAATGCACAAGCATCGGGATTCCAGTGAGAATATGCCACGACAGCGGATGCCGCGCGGCAACAACCGAAGCGACATCTAGTTCTTTGGAAAATTCTCTAAATGCTTTTATGATGAAAACTGAATCTTATATGGCTGAGAATAGTAATTTCATAAAAAGAATCGATGCTTTTATTAACAGGACCGAGATGAGATTGCAAAACCAAGAGGCGGCAATCAAATCATTGGAAAATCAAGTCGGACGGTTTGCTCAAAAATCAACACTAGACCACAAGGAGGTTTACCTAGCGATACTGAAGTCGCAAGAGGAACGGCCATGAGCAATGTAAGGCAATCACCACCGAAGTGGCCAACAACTTAGAGAGGTTCAAACCCGCTCGTCAAACAAAACTCCACAAAAAGATCAAGGCGAACCTAGCGGCAAAGTCTCGGATCTTTGAAACAGAATTGCTGCGGCAACCGGCAATAAGCATGCCTCGGCACCGATGACGCCTCGGCAACTTGCGATAAGCACGCCTCGGCAACCCCGGTTGGTAACGATCGACAACTCCGGATGTTCCCAGCAATGCCGTCAATCGGGTTTCAAACCAATGAAAGGATAGAAGATATCCGACTTCCACCACCATTCCCACAAAGGTTGAAGCGACAAAAGCAAGAATACCAATTCAAGAAGTTTCTTGATATCCTAAAGCAAGTCCACATCAACTTGCCATTGGTGGAAGCAATTGAACAAATGCCAAACTATGCCAAGTTTCTTAAAGACATTGTGTCCAAGAGAACAAGGCTAGGAGAGTTTGAAACAATTGCCGCAATGAGGGATGCATGGCAATGTTGCACAATCGTATGCCGCCCAAGTTGAAGGATCCGGAAGTTTCACAATACCTGTTCTATTGGAAATCACTATGTCGGGAAAGCACTATGCGACCTAGGGGCTAGCATAAACTTGATGCCTAAATCGGTTTTCGAAACTAGGAATCGGGAAGGCAAGACCTACAACAGTTATGCTACTGACTAGAAAGCCAGATCCTATGTGCATCCAGAGGAAAAATCGAGGACATCTTGGTAAAAGTTGATAAATTTATTTTTTCCGCTGACTTTATTGTTTTGGATTGTGAAGCGGATGAGCATGCGCCTATCATTCTCGGAAGACCATTCCTAGCGGCAGGGGAGAACTTTGATTGATGTTGAAAAGGAGAACTCACAATGAGGGTGAATGACCAGCGGTAAAACTAAATGTGTTCCAAACACTAAGGCATGCCGATGATCCGGAAGAATGCCAACTACTTCATGCCACGGCGAGTTTAACCGATGAGGAATTTAGTTGCCTCGGCAACTACATTGCCGATCAAGAGGAACCCGAGGAGTATGAAGAGCGGTCGATGAGGAACAACCAGAAGAGGCAAATTGGCTAGTCAATCGACCGGTACATACTTTGAACCTTTGGACTACTCAGGTAAGGAAGGTAAGATCGAAAAACCCTCATCGAAAATCCACCAATTCTTGAGTTGAAACAATTGCGAGCAATCTGAAATATGTATACTTAGGGATCGATAATACATTACGTAATTATTTCCTCTAAGTTACAGCTGAGCGAGGAAAAGAAACTGATCAACATGTTGAAGCTACATAAAAAGGCAATAGGGTGGACAATTGCCGACTTGAAGGGAATTAGCCCGGCGGTGTGCATGCACAAGATCTTGTTGGAAGATGATCACAAACCTTCAATTGAGGCCCGGAGGAGACTGAATCATGCCATGAAAGGGGTTGTAATGAAAGAAATCATCAAGTGGCTTGACGCCGGCAATATATACCCTATCTCCGATAGTGCGTGGGTAAGTCCGTACAATGTGTGCCGAAAAAAGGGAGGTATAACAAGTGGTAAGCAATGAAAATAATGAACTTATCCCAACCAGATGTGACCGGTTGGAGGGTTTGTATGGACTATCGAAAGCTAAACAAAGCCACTAGGAAAGATCACTTCCCATTACCCTTTATTGATCAAATGCTTGACCGTCTTGCGGGTAAACCCTTTTTCTTTGTTTTCTTGATGGTTATTCAGGTTACAATCAGATTGCCATAGCACCAAGAAGATCAAGAAAAGACAACCTTCACATGCCCATACGATACTTATGCCTTCCGAAGGATGCCGTTCGGATTATGTAACGCCCCGGCAACCTTCCAAAGATGCATGATGGCACTCTTTTGGACATGGTCGAAGACTTCCTTGAGATCTTCATGGATGATTTTTCAGTTTTTGGTAATGACCGGACGGCTGTCTCGGCAATTTAGAGAGGGTGTTAGCAAGATGTGAAGAAACGGATTTAGTCCTCAATTGGGAGAAATGCCACTTTATGGTAGATGAAGGACTAGTGCTCGGCCATAAGATTTCATCCAAGGGAATTGAAGTAGACAAAGCCAAGGTGGATGTGATCGAGAGATTACCCCACCAAATTCGGTTAAAGGAATTCAAGTTTTCTCGGACATGCGAGGTTTTTACGGGAGGTTCATTCATAACTTTTCTAAAATCACTAAACCTTTGTGTAATATGCTTGAACAGGATAAAGTCTTCGATTTTGATGATTCTTGCACTCAAGCATTTGAAACCCTAAAGAAAAAGCTTGCCTCGGCACCCATTATTGTTCCACCAGATTGACGCTACCTTTTGAGCTCATGTGTGATGCAAGTGATTTTCGCGGTAGGAGCAGTCCTAGGCCAACGCACAGGTAAGACCTTCCATGTGATATACTACGCTAGTAAAACTCTTAACGATGCTCAAGTGAATTACACAACAACGGAGAAAGAGTTACTAGTGTAGTTTTCGCATTTGACAAGTTCGATCCTATTTAATTGGTACAAAGGTAATTGTTCATACGGACCATTCGGCAATCAAATACTTATTTGCTAAAAAGGATGCTAAACCTCGTTTGATTCGTTGGATATTACTTTTACAAGAATTTGATATTGAAATTAAGGATAGGAAAGGAAGCAGAAAATCAAGTGGCGATCACTTATCACGTTTGGAACGCAATAGGGAAGAGGATGCGGATCTAGAGATATGCGATGCATTCCCGGATGAACAAATTCTAATCGCCTCGGCAACCCTTGACGCCTCGACAGCCCATGACGCCTCGGCAACCATGGAAGCACACGCCTCGGCAATTTTGGGAGCAGACACTACGGCAAAGATATGCCTCGGCAATACCACGCGGTACAGATTTAGTTAACTTCCTTGTTTGTGGTATTTTTCCGTATGGCATTACTCACCAAGGGAAGAAGCGGTTCCGCCATGATGCTAAGCATTACTTTTGGGACGAGCCTCTTTTGTTTAAACAATGTGCAGATCGGGTTATACGCCGATGTGTCCTCGAAGAAGAGCAGCAAGAATGTACTCCGCAATGCCATTCTTCACCCTATGGAGGACATTTTGGAGGAACTCGTACCGCGGCCAAAGTCTTGCAATCCGGTTTGTATTGGCCAACATTGTACAAAGATGCCCAAGACTTTTACAAGCAATGTGATCGTTGCCAGAGGACGGGCAATATCTCTAGGCGACATGAGATGCCACTCCAGAACATCATCGAGGTAGAACTGTTCGATGTATGGGGATCGATTTTATGGGACCTTTCCCATCTTCATTCGGCAACCTCTACATCTTACTCGCCGTCGACTATGTGTCTAAATGGGTAGAGGCAGCTGCAGTTCCCAACGACGATTCCAAGACCGTGCAACGATTCTGAGAAAAACATATTTACGGTTTGGGATGCCGAGAGCAATTATCAGCGACGGGGCAAGCATTTTGACAACAGACTAATTGCCAAGATGTTGCAACGCTCGGCATATCAAACAAGATCGCCACGGCATATCACCCACAAACCAACGGGCAAGCGTAAATTTCCAACCGGGAGTTGAAGGGAATACTCGAGAAAGTTGTAAATCCCTCAAGGAAGGATTGGTCATTAAGACTAGATGACGACTTTGGGCATATCGCACCTGCATTCAAAACACCATTAGGTATGTCCCCTTCCGGCTTGTCTATGGTAAAACATGTCATCTACCGGTGGAAATCAAGCACAAGGCGTCTTGGGCAATCAAGACCGTGAATATGGATTGGGAAAGTGCGGACAAAAGCGCTTGATGGATCTCAATGAGATAGAAGAATTTCGTGCACTCGCCTATAACAATGCACGAATCTACAAGGAGAAAACAAAGCGATGGCACGACAAGAAACTATTGCCATGGCAATTCACGCCAGGGGCAACTAGTTTTCCTATTCAATTCTCGGCTAAAACTTTTCCCGGAAAGCTGAAATCAAGATGGTCGGGACCATTTGAAGTCGTCAAACCATTCTCCCATGGTCTTTGTGATAATCAAGTCCATCTCGACAACCATGAATTCAAAGTTAATGGACAAAGATTGAAGCACTACAATGGTGCCCATGTGGAACGTAATAAGGAAGTGGTCAACTTAGGAGATGCATGAGCATGCTCTCCTCTCAAGATTTTTTTTCTTTTTATTTTTATTTTTATTTTTATTTTTAGGAGATATTTTTTTTTCTTCATTATCTTTAGTTTTCAGGTTTTCTTTATTTTCTTTTTCACAACAAGACTCACAACTACTATGCTAAGGAAATTTCTTTGCCAAGATCCTTGCCCGGCAACCAATGAAGAAGATGCCGCGGCAACTTACTTCATGCATGCACAAGCTGATGCCACGGCAACCAACCCCGAAGATGCCACGGCAACCAAAGTCAAGACATCCGGCAACAAGAAAACAACCATTGCATTCAAGCAAGAAAATCAAGACGCCAACTAGAAGGAAACTAATCATCTACGATGACGAACTCTCGGAGTAAGTCCTCGTATGCATTTTTATTTTTATTGTTGTTATTTTTCGTTATTTTTATGCATGCATTGAGGACAATGCCTCACTCGAGTTTGGGGGATTGTTATTAGTAATTACCATGTTTAGTTACATTAATCTTAAGCATTACATTTAGGATACATAAATCACTTGCCATGCCTTTAATTGGAACAAGAATTGCTTAGATTTGATGAATATTCAATGATGACTTTACCAATGCACTTAATTGATAGAATTTTTATTCTAGGATAACCATGAAAAACTTAGAATTTTACTATGATGCTAAATTTGATGAAACACTTTGTGGTTTGATTGATTTAAGGAGTTCTAGTAAACTTAGGTTGATAATTAACTAATTGGGGGATTAGAATAAAAATTGGATGAATGCTAGAGGTGCCCGAAATTGGCTCTAAACTTGGTGATTTTGTGGAAATAGATGCTGCTTTGTGTGTTTTTTGTGTGTATATGCGGGATCACTTGCCAAAGCAATGCCGAGCTAGTTGCAATGGGCAATGCATGAAGGATATGCCGAGCTAGTTGCCATGGCATTTTGGCATTGTCGACAAAGACCAAAAGCAATATGGATATCGAAATTCATGATTTTACAAGCCCAAGATGACATGGAGCAAGGTCCAAGCCCAAAGGAATTTGATTGCCATGCAGAGATTAAAGAAGAATTAAATTCCAAGAGGATAGGAGAAGTTCTAATAGGAATAAAATTATAATAAAGAATTATATTCTTTAAAGATAATTTAATTCAACTCAAACTCCTCCTCAAAGAAGGACTTTGGCCTAGCCCTATAAATATCAAGGAGATTTCGACAATTCAAGGGAGAGAGCAAGAGGGAATTTCGACAACTCCAAGAGAGGAAGCAAGGGAATTTTCGGCAAGCATCTAGGGCAAGAGAATTTTCGACAAGCTTCATCTTTTTCTTCCTTGTTGATTGGGTTCATGCTAGGGATTGTTTATCTTGTGTTTCTTTGGAACCTAGCCATGAACTAAATTTACTTGGCTATGGTTATTGTGTTTTGTGGTTGTGAGAAACTATTGGTTTTTGTTTAGGTAATAAGAGTTTGCACTTTTCTATTTCAAGGTTTATTCATTCTTGATTCTTATTATTGTTTTGAATTGGGAGAGGATGATCTTTATTCAACCAATGAATTGGGAGAGGATCTGATTTCATCCATTTATCTAATATCGGGAGAGTTAGATTCAAGAAACGAATGAATATGATTTCATCCATTTATCTAATATCGGATTGGTTGTTGTTCACCCTTGATTTATGATTCAAAAGCGAAAATGAAGAATCCGCCGAATGATCTTTATTCAATCAATGATGGTGAGTTCTTTAATTCTCATTATAAAGTAATGCAAAAGGCAATTTGCTTGTGTATATTTCAAAATAAGAAAATAATTGATTTTTGAAAAAGAATGACAAACATTTTTAAAATCAAAATTTGGATGAAAATGACAAACATTTTTTAAAACCAATGTTTGGCCCTAGAATATCAAATGCAAGTATTTGCTTCAAATTAACAAAAACCAACTCAAATGAAGCGCATGCTTAGAATATCTTGATTTGTTGTGACGATATATGCACATGTGTAGTCTCTTCCAGTCTATTAGGCTTCGAGAGAACGATTCCCATACCTAATTTGTAACCCCTTTAAGGTGGCTCTCTTAATCTCACTAACTCACCATGCCTCATCCTTCCCTTATTTTGGCGTTGATCGGGCACTTGAAGTTCGGCGTTCTTTGAAGAAAGGTTAACTGTAACCCCTTAACCTAGCTTAGTTGAAACCGGACTAAAAGAGTCACAACAAGTTTGCGAAGCAAACCCGTACTACTAACCTAAATCGTGCTCATTTTTTTTTCCTTTTATCTTGTCTATATGCATTTAATTATAATCCTACATGTTCATGCTTGGTGGAAATGTCGCCATTAAATTAGATTGCAAAAGCGGAGACCAATTGCTCAATAACTCACATTGAGGACCAAAACGTAATTTCGTAAATTAGATTGCAAACGATCGATACGGCATGTTGACCAAACCGTATCGATACGATTTTGACCCGCATCGATCTCTCTTGGTTATTTCAAAACTCGAATTTTAGTAGCTAGAGCCCGTCTCGATACGGTACCACGTATGTATCGATCACGACTTGTTAAATTTGAAAGGATCGTTTGCACGTTAACCGATGTACCAACACCTATGCCTATTTTCCTTCAAGGTGTACTGATACGGTGGCTAGGCATACCAATACTCTAAGCTTAATTTCAAATATTTGAGTCTCAACGGGACCCCAGATCGAACTTTGAGGTTTTGTGCATCTCGCAGAGGCTTGTAATGACCTCTAGGTCCAACATATGACACTTTGGCTCATTTCAAACAACTTTAACACATATCTAAACATCACATGACATCATTAGCATGCTTAAACATCATCATAGCAACATTTTGGACCAACCTAGCAAATCTAGCAAAATCAATCACAAAGTCTATAGGCATGCTTCCTAGTCCACAACCAAAACACAAAAACATTCACATCTCAACTACTTAAAGCTTATTACAAGTCCAAAGCAATAATTAAAACTTGCATCATCAGGGAGTTCATCAAAACCCTCCCAAACCTTATCTGACACATTGCCTTTATTACTACAATATGCAGTTAAACAATACTTTGAAAATGAATCTTCAGAAATCCTTCCTTGCTTCCTCGCTGCCCGAAAATTCTAATTGTCTACATTGATGGAAAACAAGAGTGTAAGCACACTAGGCTTAGTGAGGAATGCTCAAAACCAACAACCATCAATGCATTTTAAACCATTTTCCCATCAATTCATAACCACTTTCCAAGATACTTTTAAAAACATCATCTCAACATCATGCCTTAACAAAATCATGCATTTAACATTTCCAAAACAACATATCAAACCATATGCAACATGTATCATGGATTCAACAGCAAAGTCTCATTTGCTACCCTCAATTTAAGTTTTCCTATGCATACTACCAATGCAAGGCTTAAAGAGTACAACATGCTTAAACCACATAAATCAACATAATCCATCTCATGATACATCATTAATTATATTGGCTTACAAGTGATCATTAACCAAGTTCCACTTTACAAAACATAA